>CAKAOJ020000346.1:600000-750954 GCA_916701645.2 Sebastolobus alascanus
TGCTGGAACGCACTTTGAATAGAAGCAACCATCAAAAGACACAATTATAGGATCACAGTGTCATTCTGCTGACATGTCACCACATGGAAACATCTTTTCTGTGCAGGACCACAACCTCTTTTTATTAGCAGTATTTTTTACAGTGTGTCTCATTCTCTCTCTCTGTGTGTGTGTGTGTGTGTTTGTGTGTGTGTGTGTGTGTGTGTGTGTGTGTCACGGTGTGTTTAGTATCGAAACACTGGAAGGCTGTGAAATCCTCCTGGGCCCCGAGGTGACGTACGGTCCGCCGGGCCTGGACCTCTTCTGCCCGGTGGCCATGACCATCGCTCACTGCGCTGAGGTGGACGCCGAGAACTGGAACATCCAGCTCAAGAGGAAAACCCAGGACAGCAAATGGGAGGTGAGAGCTGCAGGCCCACACCTGTCAGGTAGAATACAGCCCATCCAGATCTTTGCTCGGCTCACACGTGGCGCTTCGCTCTCCTCCGTTCTCTTTTTCCTCCATGGCTCTATTCTTTTTTTTTGGAGCTAAATGTCAACAGGAATGACAGCAGAATAAACCCACCAAACTTCAGTGTTTCCACTGTTTATGGTTGCAGTGCAAAGCCTATTACACCTCACTAGAGTAGAATAGAATAGAATAGAAAAGCTTTATTGTCATTGTACATGGTAGAATGAAATTTGGAGGGCTTCTCCTGATCAGTACAATTATTATACACATAACATTCACAGTACCCATTCGTTCCCTACATAATACAGATATATTGGAGTGCTACTCCAGATCAGTGCAATTAGAAACTGTTTATAAATAGTGTAGCTATTTCACTAAAATAATAATTATTGCACAGTGTGAGGTGTTTACTGTTTGACAGTGTTTAGAGTTCTTAATGCCCAGGGAGAGAAACTGTTTGTGAGGCTGGTGGTGCGAGCTCTGATGGAGCTGTAGCGCCTGCCAGAGGGAAACAGGTTGAATAGGTGATGTGCTTGGTGAGAGGAGTTCTTGATGATGTTTCTGGCTCTGTTGAGGCAGCGGGAACTGGAAATGTCCTCCAGGGAGGGCAGAGGGCAGCCAACGATCTTCTGGGCTGAGTTTCTGACCCTCTGGAGAGCTCTCCTGTCTGCAGCTGAGCACCCGGCGTACCACACTGTGATGCCGTACGCCAGTATGCTCTCAATGGCAGAGCGATAGAAGGACAGCAGCAGCTTTTGTCCCAGTTTGTTTTACCTGAGAAGCCTCAGGAAGTGTAGACGCTGCTGTGCCTTCTTCACTGTCGCTGTGGTGTTGGTGGACCAGGAGAGCTCCTCCGTGATGTGGATGCCCAGGAACTTGAAGGTCGGGACCCTTTCCACGCAGTCTCCGTGGATGTGGAGCCAGACCAGAAATGATATTAAAGTGCAGATTATGTAGATAAAGTAAACACCAACAACAGGCTGTTGCCCCCGCGACCCGACCCCGGATAAGCGGTAGAAGATGAGTGAGTGAAATGACACGAGAAAAGGCTAAAATGAGTACTCATGACATGTGAAATGTCTGTGTAATGTCGTGGTATTTATACGCCTTCCCGTGAGACTGGGTTGCATTTAACATCAAGATCGGTTGCCATAGTTTCCCTATGTTGTTGTTGTTTTTTTACTGCTCCACACAGTAACAGGTGTCACTCAGCGGAGCTCAGTGAGTTTTGTACGTGGACGTTTAAGTCATGTTCTCTGACATGAGGTGGTGGGTTGTTGACTCTGTTATCTCCCTCTGTTTGCTGACCCTTTATATATATATGTGCTTTATGTGGTAAAAGGTCCTGTTAGTCAGTGCGGTATGTGTCGGCTGAGTTATGTGTGAGCCATAAAGGACTGTTGGGGCTTTGTGGGTGAGCTCATTGATCCGGCCTTGTGCTCTCTGTGGGTTCACAGTGTGACATAAGGCCACATGAAGGGAACGCTGCCGGTCCGGCAGGAGGGACATAAAGAAACAATTACAGCGTGTAATGGCCGGGAAGAGGCACGGCTGCTGTCAGTCAGTGGGGGGGTGGGGGGGGGGTGGGGGGGTGCAACTGGGGGGGTATAAGGGGCCGTTAGACAAGAGCAGTATCGATTAGTGGATCAGGAAAGACATGGCACGGTGAATTTAGATGTGAGGCAATCAGGAGGAGAGTCATGGAGATTGTTTCTCTGCTGACCACGACTCTCCATTTGGCTCCTCGGATATCTCCCAACCGCCATCACACATTTAACACACACACACACACACACACACACACACACACACACACACACACACACACACACACACACACCATCAACACCAAACACAACCAAGCGGTCCAAATCACACAATATTCTGCGTGTTGTGTTAGCTTTGCTCTAATGCTTTGGAACAGGACACATTGTATTTATCCAGCTCTTTGTGTGTGTGTGTGTGTGTGTGTGTGTGTGTGTGTGTGTGTGTGTGTGTGTGTTCCACAATGTCAGCTTTTGCTCTTTTTTTTCTCCCCTCCAGCGAAGAAGATTGTTTTTACTGGTCTGGATGAAGTCCCAAGAGCTTAATCCCAAAACCCAAAAGGCATAACAAGCCCAGTCGCTGTCGTCACTTTGCATTATTTGCCTGTGTTTTTGAGCAGTAACCAGCAAGATGTTAACAAGACAAGAGAAGGAGGGGAGAGCGAGTATTCAAGAGAATATTCATCCAGGCGGTAATGTGAATGTAAATCTGACGTAAAGTTTTGGCAAGCCGAGCATGGGTCAGAATAATGAACACCAGGAGTTTGCCTCTGGCTGTTGTGCTGGTTGTCAGCGCTTAAAAGAGCTTGATATTTAGAGGAAGAACAGACGGATTTGCCCGCTCTCTACATTGTCTGCTTTTGTCCTGAATAAAGTTTTCTCTACAGTGGAGATGTCCGATATAAAGAATATTCAAGAGCTGCAGCGGCTTCTGCATGAGCCACTGTTTTACCACCAAGCAAAGTTTGGTTTGGTACGATTGAACTAAGATCCAAACCCAGGTTAAAAGTCTTTTAGTCCTGGTTAAAATTATCGTATTGAATCGTACGTGCCGACGTGTATACTGTTGAATCATCTGCATATAAAATATGGCCTTATTTTAAAACACGTCGTCGACATGTTTCGATCTGATAATGTGAACTAAACCTGCTTGAGAGAAGGTCCGCCGTGCACTAGGCTTGGGCGGTATTACAGTATAACAGGGTATTAAGAAATCCCAACGGTATGATTTTAAATACAGACTCTCCGCTTTCTATGATGCTGTATTGATGTGATGTATTGTAGCGCCACCAGAGTTCGGTCTTTGTGGTGTAACAGGCAGAGTGTTTTGGGTGTTGTCTTCTTCAAACTACAATCCGCACGCGTTTCTTTACTAGAAAGTTCATGTGTTTTTTGGGTTGACGAGACAAAACAGGTTTTCAGCAGCCAGTGTAAAGCAAGCCCGGCGGCCAGTAACATTAGCATGTGTGCATTTGCAGACAGGGAACCCGCCGACAATCATCTGATGATGATTTAGCTTTTTTATTTTTTTGTCTGCATTCATAGCAGATATATCTGTTTATACAGATCAGCCAAAATGTCGTCTGGACCTAAAACTCCTCGAGGTTCTAATCGGACTGTAAACAATGATGGAAGATTGATCAATGGAAGAGGAAGTCTTGGCCTGTTATCTGATATCCTTATATCCGCTGGCTACACCGAAACCCCCGAAATATTGTCCGTTACCCCCCCCAGAGGCTGAATCGTCGTAATACAGGACCCTTCTCAGTACGTAACTCACAGACATGAAATTGTGTAAGTAGATACCAGAAACAGAAGTTGCTGTCTTCATTCTTTTTTTATATCTTTCCATTTCCATCTTTGTAAGATTAGAAAGCTCGTTGACTCTCTTCAGGTCATCCAGTCACAGATTAATGTTGTTTTGAAGGGCTCTTTGGGGCGACATCTTGTTTGCTCACGAGGTGTCACCACTTCCTGTCAGCTTGTATACTTTTCTTCCTCCTCCTTTGAGTTCGAGCTCATGTTTACCTAACCTCGCCCTTTATAACCATTTTAGCTTCGCTATTGTGTTGACAAAAAAAAGATTTCTTTTCAGTGTAAAAGGCCAATTTCTCAAGATGTGCAAGTGTTGCGAATGAGGAGGGAGACCGGAGGGAAAATGAATGAATACAAGATTCACGTCGCTTTGAGATTTCACTCTAATATTAAAAGGGTGCAGAGATCCTCAGAGCTTCTTGGTTAGAAATAATGACTTACCATCGAGGTCTAACCTGAAGTGAGAGAGACGGGGGGTTTGACGATGCATAATACCTGCAAATGCACAGTGCCATTAAAATAGCCTTATTTCAGCTGTCATTAGAATACACAGTACCCACAGAAGACTCCTCAGCTCTCCCAGCCTCACTTTAATGTTATTCAGTGCCATATTGCAGTGTGTTAAGCTGTGCTTATGAGGATGCAGAAAGCATAAGTATAAAACGCATTAACATAAAGTATTCACAGAAGGACTCCAGACACCTGATATGAACGTGGCTGAACACGGTGGTAACATTTCTCACATTACGTTGCATCTCACTGAGCGATACGGTGCCTGATTATAATGTATGAGCTGATAAACTGTATTTGCCAACAGAAAATAAATTGGGGCCAAGTGTGTTGTGTGTGTTTGAGAGGAGAAAGAGGAAGAGATGTTGTTGCACAACACGTTAGGATAATGAGATAGTAAGTCAATACATTATAAAGAATTGTAGTTATGTGGTTATGTCAGTGTTCTCAAAGCAGTGAGTGAACAGGCGGGACGTGATTGCCGGTAACATGACTTATGATCGCCATACTGCCAGTTAACTTGTGATTATCTGTGAGGGGAATAAATATTTCCCCTCAGGCTGCGCTTTAGCAGGCTGTTTGGTCTCTCAGCTCCTCATTAAATTGCATAATAACATGTAGTTCATGGATTTGATCTGACTTGCAACACACTGTAGTGCGTGACGATATCGTGAGACGGTTTGGATGGAGACAGGA
Organism: Sebastolobus alascanus; assembly: GCA_916701645.2. Lineage (NCBI taxonomy): Eukaryota > Metazoa > Chordata > Actinopteri > Perciformes > Sebastidae > Sebastolobus > Sebastolobus alascanus. Next base: position 605,017 of record CAKAOJ020000346.1, read on the forward strand.
AGGTATTTGAAGCTGGATTATCCTCATGCAGGAAAATCTGCAACTTTTGGCTCCTAAGTAGGTGAAAACAAATATTTACTCATCATACAGTAGATTACATAACATTCGCAGTTTTTTGTTCAAGTGTATTTTTCCTTGAAGTGAAGTTTGGGATCCTCTCTGGAATCGGTGACACCATCATTCATGATTTCTGTCACGAAAATGAGCTCGACAGAGAGAAGTTAAAACAGCGTTTGTTGAATGAGCTGACTCATTCGATGCATAAAAAAACAACAGATTTTTAGTTTCTTTTTTTTCTAAAGGAAAGATGGGACATTATAAGATTCCTCCATTCCAGTTGGACATAATGTAGTAGCTTCCCGGCTGCTGTTGTCATCTCATAAATAAAACACTCTGTATTGTTCTTAATGACTATTCTGTGTTCTGCTATGAACTAAAACCATCACTCATGTAGGGAACGGTTTTCACATTCTCAGGAGACCGCTGACAACCTGTGTGGGTTTTTTGCTTTGTGATTTAAACCAGTGTTATGTTACCAGTATTCAACAGCAGTGAACCAGAACTCAATCCATAATACATTCTACTGTGTATATATAACACAAGTTCATTTACACATATTTCTAGTCATATCTGTGTAGCTCTGGGCATGAATATTTAGTTCCACAATAGGCTTCAGCAGCAAAGTCTGTGTGGAAGGAAAATGTATGAAAATGTATGTCTGACTGTTTCTGATTATTGGAGGTTGAGCTCAGGTTTACCTATTAATCAGTTGATTGTACTAATTTCCCTTTTATATAATATATAAATAATAATATAATAAATTAGAAAAATGCTAAAAAGTAGGCAAGACGCTGAGAGATGAAACCACGCCTACGTCCGTATGACGAAAGCCTCGATGCAGCGGCGACGATGACACAGATAGCTTGGAAAATAGTGATTTGGGGCGCTGAATCTGATGAATTCCCTGTTTATCAGATCACAACTGAGAAAAGAATTAGCACCTCGCAGTCCATCTGCCTTCCCGCCGCTGGGAGGAGAGCGCTCAGAGCGAGCGCCAGCTCTGGAGACAGACTGTCGCGGATTTTTTGTATCGCTAGTCAGCTGCTAAATGAGTAAATGTTGAATATTGCTATGTTGAGAGGAACATCAGTGAGATGCCTACTGTGTCTTCACGGGGACTACCGCTGTGCTTTATTGCAGGAAGTGATGTCGGTGGAGGAGGAGTCCACTTCCTGTTACAGCCTGATGGACTCGACGAGCTGCCACCTGCTTCTGGACCGGCCGGGCTCGTACGCCCTGGTGGGCGAGCCGCTGACGCAGGCTGCCGTCAAGAGGCTGAAGCTGGCGGTGTTTGGGAGCGTGGAGGCCGGCTCCATGAGCTACAGCCTGCGGGTCTACTGTGTGGACGACACGCCGCACGCCTTTCAGGTGGGGGACGGACACCGGTCAGATGTCCGGCTCATTGTCTTTTGTTTATTCAACAAAGATTGAGTCATGATTATTTGCAATTGCAACCAACTGAGTTTCGGCCCTCTCTTTCCAAAACTGTGATAACGTGACCCGCCGAGTGTAAATCCGTGGTAACACCGTTGGCCTCGCTCAGAGGTCGTCCATACCATAATAACATTACTTTAGGAGCAGCGGAAGTCAGACGGCGGCTAACGGTACCACGGTTTTGAACTCTGCGCCTCACGTCACGTTAGTTTCTCAAGTGTGTCGGAGAACTACGGTGGCCTTCAGGTGACGTAAAAAACTTGAAAGTCTCTCTCTAGAGCCAGAGTTTGTTTTTTTCTGTTCTGGGCTACTGTAGAAACATGGAGGAGCAACATGGAGGACTCTGTGAAGAGGACCCACTCCTTATCTCATTCTAAGCTAACGGAAACAAGCATTTTTAGTTTCAGGTGATTATACACTAATGAAAAGATAGTTATGAATATTATAATTTAATTTCTGCTAATACATTCAACCGAAATCCTACACACTGGATCTTTGAGTCGAATCTGAGGTTATAAATTGATAATTCATGGGGCAAAAGCACATTTAATGCCAGTCTGGTGTATTGAAATGTGTCCGAGGTGGAACGTGTGCTTGTATAGACTCACACCTTCTCTATACGTGGTCAAGAATGCAAGAAGGGTAATAACTATTTACTCCTTTTGCCAACGCTTGAGTCCAATGTTTACCCTGATCTTCATTGTAGTTACTTATTTAACTGTACTTGCATGTATGTGCAGACATTAGCGTCATGTTTCAAATTCTGTTCCAGCCATTTTGCTAAAGGAGAGTGTGTGTAGTGGAAAGTGCTTCCCTTTGTAATGCTGTGTACACTGCCTTTAAAAGAAAACTGACCTAAAAGTTTAATTTACACCCTCAGATATATTTGCAGAACAGATTTAAAGGACCAGTGTGTGTGCAGTAGGATTCTGGGGAATCTACTGGCAGAAATGGAATATAATATTATAAGTATGTTTGCTTTAGTGTATAATCACCTGATAATAAGAATCGTTGTGTTTTCGTTATCTTAGAATGAGGCGTTTATATCTACATATAAGCGGGTCCTCTTCACAGAGTCCTCCATGTTTCTACAGAAGCCCAGAACGGACAAACCAAACTCTGGCCTCAGAGAGGGCCTTCTGTGTTTTTACGTTGAAGTGGCAGCTTGGATTTGGTGGTGTGAATGCAGCTGAAGGCCACCGTAGGTTCTTATACACGCTTAGAAAGGGAGGGATGGGGGATGTATTAGCTGCGCTAATCAACATTTTTATGTTTCGAATGGATCAAATGACTATGTGACTGGTGTCACTTGTGGTATTAAACTTACAGAGAACGATCACCTGACTCAGGGATCAGCAACCTTTACTATCAAATGAGCCATTTTAGGCAAAATAAAATCTGTCTTGAGCTGCAAAACATTTGATCATTGTGATGAAGGTAACACAGTTTATAGTCTAAGTATATAGTATATAAGTCTAATGCAGTGAGGGCCAAAGTGCAAATGTACTGCAGAGTATTAGGGTCACATTGAGGGAAAAAAAAAGTAAAATCGTAACTTTACGAGAAAAAAAGTCGTAATATTACGAGAATAAAGTCAGAAGTTTACGAGAAAAAAAAGTCGTAATGTTACGAGAATAAAGTCAGAAGTTTACGAGAAAAAAAAGTCGGAATATTACGAGAATAAAGTCATAACTTAATGAGGAAAAAAGAAAATAACACATAAAATTACCACTTTATAATATTATGACTTTATTCTCTAAATCTCAGATTTATTTTTTTTCCTCAATGTGGCCCTAATACTCCGTCGTACCGTCGTACCATAGACCTACAACTATGATAAATAAAAATGAAAATGTAAACAAAAAAACAGTTATTCATTTCCATTTTTAAAGATCCACAGGAGAGGGGCTAAAGAGACTCATGTGGCTCCGGAGCCGCAGGTTGCTGACTCCTGACCTGACTCAATGTTTTAGTTTTATGGCCGGCAACTTTACTTTTTTGGGTCATTCTCATGTCTCTCATGAGCCTTGTTTTTAGTGCTTTCAGCACTGATAACCACACTATATACAGCCAGAACCAAACAGCTGGTAGACATATACAACATAGTGGAGCACTTGGCAGCTAAAGAGCCAGGTATTTGAGGAAAACAAAGCCTAAAAAGAGAGTGAATGTTGGACTGACATTAGTCAGGTGTCCAGAAACACGACTCCAAACGAATGCTAATGCTGCTCTGTGTCTGCTGGATGTGTAAACATACGATAGGCTATATCAGCTTTATAAGCTGACAGTATGTTAGTGTTGCGTCAGCAGCTTCTAGCGCCGCCCACAGTTAGCCAGAAAATGACGTCATGCATTGAGTTGACAGAAAAAAAATATGTTTTCTCACGTTTTATTTGACCAAGTTTTGAGATATCCGCCTATGGATATTTTGCGTGTCATGTCTATAAATTACGTTCCATTCATTTCCATTCTATTCGGATGGAGGCAGAAACCTCAGAAGCAAATATCTCAAAATGTGAGCAAATTAAAAAAAGAAACTTATCTGCATGACTTGATATCAGGTAAGTGAGAAATGTGTTCAGTTCATCAAAGTAAGATCTTGTCTTGGTCTACAGTTCACCAATGAGTGACTTTAATGTCAATAGTGTGTTGTTTTGGGGGGTTTCTTTGTTTGATTTAGAGAGAGACAGAGACAGAGAGAAAGCAATTCTTACTCATTTTCCTCAAGAATTTGAATTTAAACGAGTAAATTCAGCAGTCTTTGTGCAACTGTGCATCACAACTTTCACCTCTTTCACAACATGTGAGGATGCACATTTTCACAGTAGCAGTATCAGTGTAGGTCCTGGCCTAGATTCAGACTGAACATCTTGTGTGTATGTGGTTTTATGCCGGGCTGTCTGAGGCAGCAGGGACCTCAGCATGTGCTCTCTACCAGTTAAACCATGACAGTGATTGCAGATTCATTACCACTGAAACAATACTGAGAGCTGATAGTGGGGACTCTGTAACAGCCTGACAGATTCTCTTCCAGAGGTTTTAATAGACTGAGACAAAGGCTGCCGACTGTAATCACTGCCATTCAAATGTTAACCAATCATTCTTTTTTTTTTTTTATCTTGTTTGACTTGATTATCCTTCAGCGACCTATAGGGTCTTTAAGCATTGAGATCTCATCAGCGAGCATCAGGGAAATCAGGCTTCCCGTCCTCCCCGGAGAGACTAGACTAACAGAAGAGCCGAGCCGAGCTCAACAGAGCACCGCGATCCTCGTGACTGACTCTGCCTCCCGACCGCCTTTCTGTCATGTCGCAGCCGTCAGCGGCAGCTGGCTTTAAAATGCATTCTGGATTTGGTTTATGAATTTCCAGCCTGCCGAGCAGATGCCAGATTTTTGCACGTCCCTTGGGCTCCTGTCTGTTAGCGCCACATCTCTGCTGTGTGTTTTCCAAGCTCGGGCACAATCACAGACTGGATTCTGGATCAACAGGAAGCCTGATGCAACACAAACACTTGTGTGAGGGAGACATTTTCTTCAGCTGAGGTTATGATTGGCAGCTTTCTGATAGTCTGATATTGCACAATGCTGCTGTCTCTTTTAAAAGAGCACTCCTTCAACCAACCCTGTCTCCAACTAAAATGCATTCTCAATTACGTTTCCAGGGAAACAGATTTTCTCCTGGATTACTGTCGCAGTTTTAAACTCGTGGTTAGCAAACATCAACAGAACTACTTGGTTAGGTTTAGTAAAACATCACGGTTTGGTGTAAAATAAGTACGTTTGTTACGTTATTTAAAGGATCTGACGGTATCTAGCAGTGAGGTTGCAGATTGCAACCAACAGAAGCCTCTCCCGTGAGCCAAGCGTTTACAAGAACTGTGGCCGACGCAAAACCACAAATGTCTCTCTCTAGAGCTATCTGGAGCAGAGCCAGAGCGTAGACAGTGTCTGTGTACGTGGGAAGTGAGTGGTGAAGCAAGAGAGAGAGAGAGAGCGGCGGTGACGGCAGCGAGTAACGTTATCAACTCCGGCGGACTTTGATTGGAAACGTATTTCCTCAAAAAACAAACGTAATCTGGGAGAATGTACATTTCCCTCGAAACGTAATTGACAATGCAGTTTCGTTGTTTGGGAACATCATTTTTAGGAGACCAGGCTGCTTCAACAAGTCAAATTTTCTGAATATTAATATACAAATTGATGTGCTTTTTTTAAAGATTTCATCATTTCTTCATCTGGTTTTGAAATGAGCAGATAAACAATCAGTTCAAGATTTTAAAATCACCAAAAATGAATTATTTTTGTGTGTCAGCTGTAACAACTAAGTCTTGTTGCTTAGTAATGGGCCAAAATAATTCCCCTCCACCAGCAAGTCCATGTCCAAGGTCACAGCATTCAGTACTGAAGACACGATGGAGACAAGCTTCCACCCACAGGCCGATTAGTATTCTGCTGGCAGACGTTACCTTCCACTATCAATACTGTTCACCTCAACCTTTAGCTTTTAGCCTTGGCAAAGGAGCATTTCTATAATGTCCTGAATTCTAGTTGAAGTTTTTTTTAAATGAAATGGTTTTCATCACATTTTGTGATTCCACTATTCTACCAGTTGACATTGCAACGTTCACTTAGCTGTAAAACATCATGTGCCAGGTGTCAAAACAGCCAACACAGTCTCACAGCTGTGTGTGAAATAGTCATGAAATTTAATCTGTTTGATTCATGTACATAGACACGAATTTCCCTTTTTTTTTTTCGTGACGCTCAGGATGACTTTCGACAGCATATTTTTCCTATGAATGTCAAGCAACACATGACGCACGTGTCAATTTCCGCTCCAGTCTTTTCAAAATGAAATTACTTAGTAAGGTTTAGGAAAAGATCGCAGTTTGGTTTAAATAACACGTGAAGAGCCGTAACTTAAAGATAGGGTTGACGATGTTGGAAAGCTAGCATAATTTGAAAGTAGCATCGCCTCAGGAGCTCCGTCTAAGAGAGCAGGGAGGCAGGGAGGCATCTGATTGGTTCTTTCCAAGCGCACCGCGAGGCAGTGATTGGTAGACGTTTTTACAGGATTACAGCAGCTACAGATGACGGATCTTTTCTGGTCCTTTTTCAGAGCTCATCAGTAATGGATCGCTGTCGGGGTGTAAAGACTATTTCAACCAGTATAACAAATAGTGTCTACTGGAGAACATCGTCAACCCTGCCTTTAAGTACAGAAGTTATGTGACAAAAACTACTTAGTTAGCTTTAGGAAAAGATCGTAGTTTGGGTTAAAATAACTCCGGAAGTGCTGTAACTTAAGTACGGACATTACGTGTCAAATAAATCAACTTTGACTTGTGGTTTCACACGGGACATGAACAGCGGTCTCATGGTGAAAGTCTTGTGTTTTTTGACCCACCCATCCCCACCGACGTCCTCCCTACGTGGCGTTCGCTGGTCTTTATACTTCCAGGTTCACAATTACATGGATTACCTACGAACTGATTTCGTGCTGACCATCACAAAAAAAATGTGAAATTCGTGTCTACGTATACGATTCAATACATTAAATTTCGAGACTATTTCACAACCCGCTGTGCGACTGGGCTGCAAACATCAGGAACGGTCAGAGTCTATAGAAAACTTACATGCAGACTGGTCTCCTAAAACTTATGTTCCCATCAGAGGTTGCGTTAACCGAATATTTTCCGCCATTGACTGAATTTTAACAATGACGAAAAAATCTGAAGGCCGTCTTGGAGTTCGTCTGTGACTAACGGTCGCAGATGGGTGCCGATGCAGCTGCTCCACTGGTGCAGACGGAGAGCATGCTGCTGAATTTCCTCCTGGTGAAGCGAGTGCTTGCAGGATCGGAAAATCCCACGTTCAGGTATTAATAGGTATAAGCTATAAGCTTGTTCTGTAGGCTATAATAATTATTAAAAACTACAAATACACACACAGCGGGCCCATGAGCATGCATTGTTATGCAGCAAGGAAAAACTTCCCTTTTAGAGTGTAGAAGAGAGAGTTGTGATGTGATAGGAGCTGGTTTCTGAAGCAGTTTCCTTGCTGTAAATTCCAGTTTTCATTCTTTTAATGGTATTTGAAATGTTCATCAAGGCTGGAGCTTCCTGGATGATGCTGTAGGTTTACATTTATGTTTTGGCCAACAATTGTAATTCTCCAACGTCCCTTGTGAGTGTGTTTTACATCAGTTTGTCGTGACAGATGGCTCTGAATACTATGATACCCATGTGGCTCAGCACACAGTCATTGCTCTGGCAAACTGTCAAATGTACAGACTAAAACTGGGTTGTAGGATGTAATCGAGCTGTCATTACTGCAGTGGGACCCCACAAATAAAATGATTTACTTTTTAACCGCTTCTGCTAAGAAATATGTCCAAGAGATCCTGAACAACCTGTAACATAGTCATCAAAATGCCATTGAAATGAAGGTGACGGGCGAATTCACAAAGAATGGATCGCGGTCGCTGATAACACCATGAATTGCGCAACATTTGGAACCACTATCTGCCCCGTCTCAGGTCCCATTCACAAAAGATATTGTGCTAATGATATTACAGCGCAAACGTGCCCATAAAGTTTCGCAGCTGAGTGCAATTTGCCCTTTTTTTTTGCGTCTGATTGCAGTTTTCCACGTGGTAAAGTATAAATGTTGCCTTGCAGAACAACAGCTCCAGGTCCTGACCGACGAGGTGCAGAGGCATTCCTCAAAACTTCAGGCAAGGAATTTAAACATGACAGAGAGAAACCCATTTGGGATTTAATACGCCATGATCACTGGGAAGTCTGGGCGTGACACCCCTTATAAATGTGCTTCAGTTACCACTAACTTTCTGAAGACGCTGACACTGTAACTGCGTGTGGCTGTTAGCGCTGATCTTGTGAAATTGGACTATTTTTGCAACGAGGCTCATTTGCATAGAAAGGGGATGATTTTGTGCCAAATGTCTGCGTATTACCTAATTAGGTGCAAATAGCACAGGAGCACCGAGACGCTGTTTAGCACAGTTAGGGGTGTATTTTATCCTTTTGTGGGTGCTTTGAGAATTACACAGTTTATTTTTGTCTTATTAGTGCAGCTGAAAAAGCCACAAAATCCTTCTGTGAATTTATAACTGAATGTTTTCAAATGTAGACAGCTAGAAATATTTTTACCTGCTGGGCTGAGCTATCATCAGCTGCTCCAACCATAAAATTCAACTCTTGAATTTCAAAAGTCTGTCTTAACCAATTTCACTCTGAAAAGAGTGAATACTTTCCACATGAACACCGGCTACCTTCATCTGTCAAAGAGGGTGATTTCCATTGTAATTGAATTTAAAGCTACAGTATAGTAATTGGATTTTTATTAAATGGAATGCATTGTGGGAATAGTTAACTTCTCTCCTTCAGTTTTAATGTAAACAGGCTTGAATGTATCTCATCTCTTGTACTGATGAATCTACTGGGAGACGTTCATGTCCATCCAAGCCTTTAAAGAGCTCCAACCAGTGTTGCCAGTTTTTCAATGGAGAGTAGCTAAAGCCACTAGATTATGTCACACACTAATTTCCATATTTGTGATGTCATAATGTAACTGTTTACATATATATAAATATATACTGATCAGCCATAACATTAAGACCACTGACAGGTGAAGTGAATAACATGGATTATCTGGTTACCATGGCACCTGGCAGTGGGGGGGGGATATTAGACAGCAAGTGAACATTTAAACTTTGAACTTTGTGTTGGAAGCAGAAAAAATGGGCCAGCGTAAGGATGTGAGCGACTTTGACAAGGGCCAAATAGTGCTGGCTAGACGACTGGGTCAGAACATCTCCAGAACTGCAGCTCTTGTGGGATGTTCCCGGTCTGCAGTGGTCAGGACCGACCAAAAGGGCTCCAAGGAAGGAGAACCAGGGTCAGACCCGAGGCTCATTGATGCACGTGGGGAGCGAAGGCTGGCCCGTGTTGTCCGATCCAATAGAAGAGCTACTGGAGCTCAAACTGCTGAAAGAGTTAATGCTGGTTCTGATAGAAAGGTGTCAGAACACACAGTGCATCTCAGTTTGTTGCGTATGGGGACCGGTCAGGGTGCCCGTGCTGACCCGTGTCCACCGCTAAAAAGCGCCTACAATGGGCACGTGAGCATCAGAACTGGACCACGGAGCGATGGAAGAAGGTGGCCCGGTCTGATGAATCACGTTTTCTTTTACATCATGTGGACGGCAACGAGTTGGAGGTGTTGACTCGGCCTCCAAATTCTCCAGATCTCGATCCGATGGAGCATCTGTGGGATGTGCTGGACAAACAAGTCCGATCCACGGAGGCCCCACCTCGCAACTTACAGGACTTAAAGGATCTGCTACTGACGGCTTGGTGCCAGATACCACAGCAGACCTTCAGAGGTCTAGTGGAGTCCAACGGGTCAGGAGGACCTACTGAATATTAGGCAGGTGGTCATAATGTTATGGCTGATCGGTTTATATACAAGCTTAGAAGAATTCAATAAGCTAAACATAACTGACTTTAACTAGGTTTATCATTAGCTATTTTTCAAGCCACTATGAATAATATAATAATATTATTAATATGAACCTAAATCTTCTGCTAATTCCAAACACGTTTTATGAAGGACAAACAACAGGGATCAGTGATTGGTGAATCAAGCGAGAAAGTCGCTAAGTAACTTAACATTGTCTGTGCAGAAAATTAACTTTTGGAACCCTGGACTCCCAAAATAACTCCAACACCAACTTTGCAATTCTTCTGTCTGGATTTCTCATTCTCGGCGGACATTGCAACACTCCCGAGTGTGATGTGTCCAACAGCAGATCAGCAGCGATCACAGTCTACACAAAACTTCAATCACGGCATCTTGACAGCTTCAAATGAGTTCAAACGAGGTAAAGTTATCACAGATCCAAGCTAGCTACATGCTACAACGGGAAACCCAAAGAACTCCGGCGCCGTCCAGCCGCTCAGTGTTTTGAACAGTATTTGAACGACTGAGAGGAACGCCATTTTTTTGTCTGCATTTTGCCAACAGATTGTTTTCAAACCTGATATAAGAACAATATTTTCTGCAAACACATGCGTAATAAAAGTGCATATACACACACATGCATAACCAAGCTGTTAAACGCACGGACGCTCAGTCAGAATCAGTCGGCGTGGCATCAGTCACGGCTCTGTTCCCCGTCTCTTCCCTTTGTGATTGAGATGGCTAAGGATAGACGGGCCAGACACAGAACCGTCCCACCGGGACACTGAACAATGATGACAGATGAATACCTGCAAGCGACAATCAAAGTGCTCTTTCATCATCACAAATTCAATTTGGGAGATGGACGCTTGCCCCCCCGACGCACGCGTTTCCCCAGCATTAAATTCAAGCTTCAATCTGTCATGTTGAGGCTGCAAATGTGATGCTAATGTGAGCACGAGTTGTTCAGCGGAGACTTGGCGGCCTGTTTCTGTGTTAATATTTGTGATGAGTCAATTAGTGGATTCGACAGAGGAAAGGATGTGCAACAGGTGTTGGTGCTGATATGCAAAGGTAGTGTACCTTCTTCTTTCTGACCCCTTTCCTTTCGTTCTTCTTCCTCCGCCGCCCCCTCTAGGGAGTGGTGGCTGCAGAGAAAACCAGAGGAGGTCAGCTCCTCGAGGAGCCAAAGACGTTGCCTTTCCGAGCGAACACCTTCAGCCTCCAGGTGTCCATCCAAGACGTTCCCCAGTTCCTGTGGAGCATCAAACCCTTTACCACATGTCAGGTAACCATGGCAGCAACCGACAAGATATCAAATGACAACATAGATCCCATACTAAAGTGCTAATTTGCGAATCCTGTTGTTGCTGCTAAGAGGTAATTACTGTGGGGTTTTTACCCTCCTCCTCCCGGGGGTCGCCTATCAATCAAACCATGTGGTTAGTTAGAGATTCTCCAGTTCATTTTGTGTACTGTGGGATGCATTTGACTGTAACGTTAATCTCTCTAATAAGTCACTTGTGAAGAAGAAAATGATACTAGATTTTAAATTTCACATACAATTCATCTTACTTCTTCTTAAGCAGCATACCAACCCTTCTAAGTATGAACAGGCAGTATACAATCTGAACACAAAGACACATGTGCAATGTGTAATACCTGCTGCTGGCCACAGCTCACTGTGAATGCTAGTTGCTACAGCTAACTGCTAACTGAAGGTCCGTCTCCTGAAGCCGTCCCGAAGTCTCCTGGCGGTGGCGAGGATGAAACGAAAATACAAGTTGTTTTCTCGTTTCTGCCACTTTGGATTTAATCCAATAAACAAACTACCAAAACGTACCTTCAAGGTGATTGACGAGGTACAAGTGGTATTACAAGACAGGACGGGCCGGGGTTAGCTGGTTAGCATGCTAGCTGGTTAGCATGCTAGCTGGTTAGCATGCTCCTTTCAGTAGATATCTCTGCAACACAGCACATAGACGTCTTTGACATAACGTCAACACTGTGACCTCTTCCCTTCTGCTGATAATGTTAGTTCATTATTTTATGTTTTAAACTAAAATTCTTACCAGATGTTACACATTGCACCTTTAATGAATTGTTTTACGGTATGACGAAAACTTGTATTAGACTGATGAGTTTTTGTGATGATCAAAAGTGCAACAAGATTACAAATGATAAGTTTATTGATTCAGTAATATTCATAAATTCTTTCATTAGTGATATGGTCAGGTGAAGAGGAAAATCTGAAAGCTGAAATGTTCTCAATAAATTATGAATAATAAAGAACTGAGCTGAACACATCAACCCTGTCTCCTAAAAACTACGTTCCCATACGACTAAATTGCATTCGCAGTTACGTTTCAGGGGAAACACATTTTATCCCAGATTACGGTTCTAGTTTTGAACACCTGGTGAAAATGTTGTGAATTGAAACAAAACATAAACAAACAAAATTACCTGGTTATGTTTAATAAACGTCACGGTTTGACTTAAAATAAGTACGTAACTTAAGTTACGTTAAACGTTTAATGTAACGATGGTCAAGTCAGCGTTGATTTTTCGTTTCACACGAGACACTAACAGCGGTTTCCTGGTTGAAAGTCCTGTGTTTGTTTGACCCCCCCATCCATCCACCCCGACCTCCTCCTCCTTCTGCAGACTTTGATTAGAAACGTGATACGTAAAAAACAGAGAAAATAGGTTTCCCTTGAAAACATAATTGACAATACAGTTTTCATTGTATGGGAACGTGACTTTTAGGAGAACAGGGGCCTCATTTATAACTGTTGTGTACGCACAAAAAAGTGCTTGAAATGAGCGTACGACACTTTAGAAGCAAAAATTGGGATTTATATTAAAAAAAAACATAAAACTTAAAGATGGGGTCCATGATTTATCCAGTATACACTTTTTGTTATATTGGTTGAAATGGTCTTTACACCCCGACAGCAATCCATTTCTTATGAGCTCTGAAAAAAGACCGGAAAAGATCCGTCATCTGTAGCTGCTGTAATCCTGTAAAAACGTCTACCAGTCAGTTCCTCTGTGCCCAGTAGTAGAGAACCAATCAGATGCCTCCCTGCCTCCCTGCTCGTACTCTACCCTTAGCGTGCACCAGCGTGAACTAGAAAGCGCGTCGCCGCCGCACGTTTACTGGAGAATGGAAGAGAAAACTCAGCTCTTAAAACACTGGACAACGAGCACGAACTCGTACCACTATTACCATATTATCGAAAAATACAACTTTGATTTAGTTGTCTATGTTCCGTTAGCTTACTTTATAAGATACTGCAGGTTTAAACTATTTCTTCTAACAGCTCATAGTGAAGTCAGACAAACAGGATTATCAACGAGGGGAGACGGCGGATAGAAAACATTGCTCGACAAAATCTACGTTACTCAAACTGCTTTTTCAGTTACAGAAACAAACGAGTGGACTGATCTCCCTCCAGATATTAGAGTAACGTTAAAAAGGGTTGTGTTGTCTCAGCAGGTATCTCTCTGCCCCGTCAGAGGCTGCTCTTTCCCTCCCCACTCTGCTGCTCTGTGGCCGGCTCTCCAGCGAAGCCAGATTGTAGAAATTAAATGTGAGAGGAATCATTATACGTACTGTACTGATCAGCAGCTCATTTCTATGCAGAAACATTCATGAGGGGCTTTGTTTTTTTGACCATTTATGTTGAATGTGAGCGCGTAGAGGGCGGGATATGAGGCTGATCCACGTGCGGACAATTACAAGTTGATTTGTTTTTTATAAAAGGAACTTGTTTACTGGCAGGCGAACGCACGTTTTTATAAATCAGATCAATTTTGGCGTACGTACACTAACATTTAGTGTGGATTCCCCACAGTTTTATTAATGAGGCTCCAGGCTGTTTGACACAATAATCGGGTCCAGCTGTATTTGAAACCCTTATAGTTCTGGTTTAGATGAACCTGTTCTAAACTGCAGCTAAGCTAGTGAGAAGCTAAGTGATACTGCCACAGCTCGCTGGGTTTGGAAAACAACCTCCATAGACTGTAAGGCGGTGATGTTTGGTGTTGTCAAGTCAAATCTAGCTTGATGTAAATAACTCTTATCTGGTTTTGACTCTCTTTATATTTGTCTTCGTGTTCACCGTTCTGTGCTTTAAAACCTCTTTAAAATCTCTTTTTTTTGCGTGCGTCCTGCTGTCAGACACATTTCTCTCTCTGGAGGATCATAAAGATGGACGTGACTTGAGATTAATAGCTGTGTGTTTGTTGTGCTTGCGGGGGCATTAAGATGCAAACAGTATTAGATCGAAGTCATTGAACGCACCGCAGCAGTCAGTGAATGCTGTTTTGTATCTTGTTGTTGCCGTTTGCAGAGCAGCTGAACTGTGTCCTCACTGTTGTTGCTTAAAGACCTGAATGCAGGGTGAAAGCTCTGTTTTCAAAGACACCCCCCCCCCCCCTCTCCACGGCCTTATTTATGAGGGACTGGGGATGGCAGCCAGGCACTGCGAACCTGCTTTGGTGTAGCAGGTGTGGAATAATAGCCGAGCGTCGTGCCATACATCAAGTCAGCTTTTAGTGCTAAAGAGCATCCGAGCTTTCCACGTCCATCACCCCTCCCCCGCCTCCCCCTCCCCCTCCCCCTCCCCCGCCTCCTCCTCCTCCTCCTCCTCCTCCTCCTCCTCCTCCTTCGCTCCCAGACTCCATTATCTGCTGCTGTGAGCTGCACTGGGCAGCCGAGATCAAAGCCACACGGGTTAAGTCATCAGTAGGCACGCCGGGCGCCACTTTTAATGCCACGGTCTGCGCTAAGAATCATTTACAGGTCACTTTTAATACGGCAGGGACGGAGTCCTGCAGAGGTCAAGGACGTTTCCCCCCCACGGATGTGTCCGTTCTCTGGAAATGAATTATACATCAAAGACGGCCTGTTCCCTGTTCCCCCGTATTCCCACATATAGTATCCAGCTTACTCAACTCCTACTGCCATCACAGCTGCTGTACAAGAGAATCAGCCTGTATTAGTAAATGCATTTCTTAGTTATTTCCATGCATGCATATATGGAGCCATGAGATTTCAAAGCCAGCTCTTACCTTTTCTCTTGCTGTGTGTATAAGTTGATGTGCCAGTGTGGTCACATGTAGAACAGCGAGCTGAGTCATCTCATTTAGAGCAGACCGGTATGTTAAAGGTGCAGCGTCAGATCTATACCTGCTCCAAACAAGCAGGCAGCTTTTCACCTCCGTACTGGGTCTGTACACTTTACATTTACAGTCATCAGTTATAAAAATAAAAGAAATAAAAAACTACAAACTGCTGAACTCTGAGAGATGGTAAAAATAACACTGCTATCTTATAATCTTCACCTACAGCTTACGTTAGCCATCTGTGCGTTTACTGTGACACCAACCGGGGCCGTGTAGCTTGTTTATTGGATTAAGTGGCAGAAACCAGAAAACAATGACTCATATTTTCATGATTAACGGCCCTCGGGGCAGCTCTACTTCTTCATCCTCTCATGTTGGACTGAGGACAGACTGGACGCTACCACGGATGTATAAGAGAACTGGATGCGGCGTTGGAGGCGGGGCTCCGTTCATTCCTATGAAAGTTGCTCAGTGGAGCATGAAGACAAAATGGCTTGACTTCCGCCTGGAAAAGTACCCGGATCTTGGGCACATCGAACAAGCGCAGTAGCGTCCGCTCGGTCACGTGGTTCGGTCACGGGGTCACAGCTGTCACGCTGTCGTCGCGGTTTGCTAACTCCTCCTCCCAGCCCTCTCTCCTTTAACTCCTCCTCCCATCCCTCGCTCCTTTAACTCCTCCTCCCATCCCTCGCTCCTTTAACTCCTCCTCCCATCCCTCTCTCCTTTAACTCCTCCTCCCATCCCTCTCTCCTTTAACTCCTCCTCCCATCCCTCTCTCCTTTAACTCCTCCTCCCATCCCTCTCTCCTTTAACTCCTCCTCCCATCCCTCTCTCCTTTAACTCCTCCTCCCATCCCTCTCTCCTTTAACTCCTCCTCCCATCCCTCTCTCCTTTAACTCCTCCTCCCATCCCTCTCTCCTTTAACTCCTCTTCCCATCCCTCTCTCCTTTAACTCCTCCTCCCATCCCTCGCTCCATTCTCGGTCTGGGTCTCATTCACATGAACGGAGGAAGGGAAATAACTCTGGATTCAGCTATTAATGCGTTTTACAACTTTTAGGACCTGATGATTTAAATAAGGACTATTAGAGTGTTCATACCGGGGAGTTGATTCACCTCAAAATAAATGATCCTCTGAGTTACAGATGTCTCTTTCCCAATGTAAGTCTATGGGAAAAAGTATTTTTGGGCCCAATGGCATCACGTGACGGACACGGAAGTTGTAGTACCGCCGTTTGGCCACTACGAAAATTGGCATCAACGACCAGCGCTCTACCTGGAGACTTGGATGCTGCAGTCGCTATCGCCTCTCAGAGGAACAAGTGGTATTAAAAGACAGGACGGACCGGGGCTAGCTGGTTAGCATGCTCATTTCAGTAGATATCTCTGCAACACTGCACATAGACGTCTTTGACACGACGTCAACACTGTGACCTCTTCACATTCTGGTGATAATGTACTGTGTTATGTTTCTGATGTCCTTCTTCTTCCTCTTCCTCCTCAGGAGTTCTCCTTCCCTCAAGTGTGGTGCAGCAACCAGCAGCCCCTGCACTGTGCCTTCTCTCTGGAGAGATTCAGCACCGCCACCGCCCAGCTCTCCTGCAAGATCAGCGTGCGCCAGGTCAAAGGCCACGAGCAGATTCTGCAGGTCTACACGGCCGTGGCCGAGGTGAGGCTCCGGAGCTGCAGGGGGTGGGGGGGGGGGGTGTTTCACTTTCTCTCTCAACCTTTATATAACCTTCCTGGAGTGTGTGTCCACTGACAGCAGGGGCCAGCTCTCCTGAGCTTGCATTGTGTATTAATAGAGCGAGTAGGACACTCTTACTTTCTTTCTTTCTTCACAGATTTATGCTAAACGCAGACAACAGAGATCCAGCTGTTCACCGCGTTTAATGCACATCTTTTTTAACCTTTATTCGTCCAGGGAGACATGTGTTTTCAGCAAATAGCCAGCATCATATTCACATGCATTAACACCTGGGAGCTGCCCGGTGTAACAACAGTCTCCTGTCAGCAGCTGAGCGGCTCCACTGGAGCAGCTAGGAGTTAGAAATCCTCACTCAAGAGCACCTTGACAGTAGTTGTTAAGACAGAAGAGAGTTTTACCCATTGATTTTACCCAACTGCTTTTTCACAAGCAGTCCCAAACGTGCGTGTCCTACCTCAAGGCCACCAGAACTCACGCTGCCGCAGTCGGACGCAGGTGAAATATGATTTGCAATTACGTTTTATGGTTTTAATCCTACCGTCATGATTAGTTAGGAGTTGACAGATATGAGGAAGAAATAAAGGCGTTTATAGGAGCTGCGAGTAGAATTCAGATCACATCACATCGTCAGCACACACACACATTCGGTGAACAGACATGAGGAAAGCTGTGTCTGGGTCAATATCATTTTGATACAGAGCACCATCACAGCAGTTTACACCAAAACGAACCATTAAGCTATTAATTACGTTGAATGTTGATGTTTCTGAACCAGAAATACGTTTCATATCAGCCTCGTATCACACGCACACTGACCAGTGGTTAACGTAGTAAAAAGATGGTTAGGTTTAGACAACAACACTACTTGGTTAAGGTTAGAAAAAAGCAACAATGTAGCTACCGTAAACAACAACCGTCCTTATTGGACTTTCATACCTAACGTTACGTAACCGGCGTAAAGTCAGTGTTTACTTTTGGTTTCACACGGGACACGAACAG
Organism: Sebastolobus alascanus; assembly: GCA_916701645.2. Lineage (NCBI taxonomy): Eukaryota > Metazoa > Chordata > Actinopteri > Perciformes > Sebastidae > Sebastolobus > Sebastolobus alascanus. The sequence goes on from CAKAOJ020000346.1 coordinate 622,832, forward strand.
CTCTGTCTGTCCTGGATGTAAGTCCTCCACCTCGTCCTTTTTCCATCTATGGTGTTGAATCCAAAATACTTCCTCACATCACTTCTCAGATGGTTTGATGTCACGGCTATCTGATCAGCATGGCAAGCAGTAAGATGAACGGCAACAGGACAGACAGACAGACAGACAGACAGAGTCTTTTAAAGCTAGTTCACGCTACACGACTTTAGCTCTGATTCTCTGCTCCGCGACAGTTTTTGGAGCTCCCCGACAAAAACCCCAGATCAGAGGCAAATGCTGCTCAAAGACGTAAGCCGAGAGGCTCGCCGACACTCGCCGTTGCCTCGCAGACTCATTCCAGATATCTAGCATGCGAAATATCTGGACCTGTCGGGGACTCCGGTCACGAGCTACAGCCAATGAGAGCGCGAGACACGGGTTGAGGGTGAACCTGGGGGGAGGAGGCGTCGCCTGTAACAACAGGAACTGACTGCATGAGCTGCATTTGCAACACGGAGCAAAGTTGTGTAGAGGCAGATGTTCCCGTCTTGGGCCAGATGAGTCCAGAAACACCTGATCAACTTTCTATAAAAATCTGTTTCAAGTTGCTCAATAGGTTGTTCAAGTTGTTCAAAGATGTCCACACAGGAAGCCCAATGAATCACTGGAGAGGATCAAGTCAGTTGCAATAAGCAGAGTTTATTGTTTTAAAAGCAGCTCAACAACATAACCCGAGCTGCACCGGTAACAGACTAACTCATACAGTGCAAAATGTGCTTTCTTTATACAGTTTCTGAGAGGCTAGGGCCCCTCCCATGGTTTTGACAAATCATCTTTGGTTCAATTTTAATGGTGGCAGGTGGTTTCGTATTTTATCATAGGGTTACAAATAGGAGCTTAATTGCCCCCGGTATAATCGGTACTTTCCTATGGGGATTTTTTTAAAACTATATCATTGCAGCTGCACTTTATCATTGCAGCTGCATGTGGGTGTATGACATTTTATCGATTTATTGAACAGCTTTATTAAAACAGCGGAGTGATTATCTACCTGCATGTGGGTGCGTTGGCATGATTATTCACATGCTGGCTTTAGAATCATGTTTTTGTTAGAGTGTGGCCTATGCAGTGGTATAGTGAGCTTCAACATTAAGTATGTGCTTCAAACATGGTTATAGGACCCTTATTTTACACCTAATGATCAACATATAAGTATAGAAAAATTACATATCGTTATTGATTACTATAGAATCATCACACATCACTATTGATTATTAAACTAAGAGTTTTGCATCATCACTTGTTGTTGCATCGTGAGGAATAAATAGTAAAAAAAGAGTGTGGAAACATCAGCAATGTGTCCCTCGTATGGTATCATGGTCATTTATCATGTGTTTCTCGTGTGTTTTTGTGACAAAAAGTAGTTTGGAGACCTCTTCGGAGATTGTAGTGTGAAAACCATGAGGACTTAAAGACTCCTGATTACAAGACAGCAAGTTGTGTCGTGTGAACAGTACAGAGATCTGAAGACTTTAAACTTGTGTAGTGTGAACTGGATATTATGACGCCCACATTGGAGTACAAGTCTCCTGTTACACTGAGACATTTGAACAGATTATTAATATCTGAGTATAACATTTCTCCACACTTCTAACAGTAGTTTGAATTTGATTTGAATGAAGTGAGTTTGGAATAAAGACTGACGGTGATATCTTGAACGTTTTAGTTAAGTCTCAATTTCAACTCTGGCTTTGACCTTTTTTAATAAATGCAACCAATGAGATGATAACTGTCACGTAACTTGAAAGTGACCCAAGATGGAAGAAAGGAACAAAAAAGGTTTAATGCATCTAAACTCTTTCTGATTCACTTCGAATTCACTGAAAGCAGGGTTAGAGTGGTTCTGACCAATTGAAGAGGAGGAGACAGGCGTTCTTCATCACAGTGACCACAAAGGAGCACTCACAGAGCTGAGTGTTTGATAATCAACAGACAGATTTGGGTTGGTGTACTGCTTTAATTTTTAGAAATGCCAGCTCTAACTGCAACTCTAGAGGCTACCAGACGTCTCCACCTTCATCTTATTTGTTCACAGTCTATGCACGGATGTTTTAAAATGTTACACATACCTGTTTGGATTGTCCTGGACTGTCCAGTAAACCTCATCCATCTGCTGCTCCAACAAAAACGCAAAGCGTCATTTGCAAATCCTCCCTGACCCTGGTCTGATTCTAGTTTCTGTTTTGTTCCTGCAGACTGAAAAGGAGTCAGTTCCATTTTTTATGCAGACAGACTGCACCATCACGTCCCAGACGGGACCCAAGGCCTTCAAAATCCCCTCGTCCATCCGCCAGAGGATCTGTGCCACCTTCGACACTGCCAACGCCAAGGGCAAGGACTGGCAACTCTTAGCCCAGAAGCTCCACTTAGATCGGTGAGCGTAGGATGTGCATCCTCTCTGCATGATGGCTGCATCTTTTTTCACTGTAAACGGCCTCGCCGTGAACACACGAGAATGATAACGCGCTGTGGCGAGCCTCTTGAATGTGGCTTTATATGCAGCTACCTTTTGTTCCTCGTGTTCTCTCTGAGCGGTAGGAGACAGGACTGGTAATTAATTGTACAGCACATAGTGATTGTCTGCTGAATGCTGTGGCTCCTGTGGTTTTGTGCTTATTACATGATTTCCTTGAAAAAGAATAACGTTATATCAAATACATCTCCAACATTTCTGTCGATTTATGTTCATCACTTGTTCTTTTTTGTCCAATGAAAACATGCGTTTATGATGAGACACCGTGCTGATGTTTAGTTGTTGTCTTTGCTGGGTCTGATCCTGTGGCAGCTATAATCTCCTGTTAAGTGCATGATTCATGAAACTCTGCTATCTAAGAGTCCTTTGGGATTCCAAATTATCCAGATAAGCTTTCCTCTCCAAGTCGGGCGGCTTTGAACTGAGCCTGATGTGACCAACGGCTGCAGCCTTTTCTGATGCTTGTTGTGTGTTTTCCTCTTGTGAAGCAGCAGAAGTGAAACACTGCCCCCAACTGGAGTCAGCACCGAGTCAGATATATACATAAAGACATTGCACTGGCATAGCAACAAGCTCTCTTTTCTTTCATTTTGGCAGCACCTGATAATTAAATCCAAAAGCAGACTGTGTCTGCCAGTTAATTACTCATCATTTGTGATGGTAATTTATTCTCTATATTTTTGATAGTCTTAAAAGGTCGTACCTCTTTGTTGTAACTACATGTGGAACCAGATGGTTTTGTTTACTGCACCAAGACAATTTGTGTTAAATGAATTTTCAGATATAATGAGGAGATTTTGTAATAGTCAAGTGAAAGTTACCAAAGGACCCAAAAGGGTTTTGTTAGTAGTGATTGTTTTTAAAACCTTTATTTAATTAGATAAAATATCTTTGTCAGTGACGAACTGGACAAGAAGGCAGCAAGTTACACGTCGAGTCCACGTCCTACAATAAAATACAAAAGACACATACAACACATTACAGATGGTCCACGTATCTACAGAAACAGGACTGATGTTTGGAGTGAGGAAGAGAGATATTCTACCACATTATAATAGATATAATTATAATAACACATTTTCCATTTTGCACAGGACAGTGGAACCATTGTGCGTAATCCAGTATGAGCATCTGGACTCCTAAATTGATACCTAGGACTAGCCGAAAGCCTCAAAAACAAATATTTAGCATCTCAAACACCGATTATTTTGTATTTATCTACACTAAAACGTTTATTTTCAGTATAGTTGCAATGTTCAATCATTTCATCCCGTCCAACATGTCATAACACAAGTTCGTAATTATACTATTTACAGCATATAATTGTAATTTGTGGTATTTAAAGGTGCTATATGTAACTATTTACATGTATTAAGCACTTTGTATTGCCATTGTGTGAACGGATTGCTATGTAACGTTAGCTGATAAAGTAATTTGCAAACTGCGAGCTAGTATCATGGAGCCAATGGTCAAAATTTAATATAGGGAAGCATTATTCAAAGACATGTGATTGTAAAGTAAGGTCACGTCACTGTTTTGGCCGATGCCCAGGATGCTCGCTCACACCTACGGAGCACGATCATGCACAACAGGATGCTGACTGCAGTTCATTTAACAGCCACAGGTGTCATTAATAACAAGGATTTTCTGAAAGTTACATACAGTACCTTTAAGAATCAAATCACTAAATTACCCGTCTGGCCTATCACTCAAAGACAAAATATATCTTCCACAGTAGAAACAATATGGCAACATCTCTGATGATAGATGGAGGATATATACGTTGTCATATCGCCCATCCCATCCATGGATGTATAATCAGAACTGGATATGGCGCCACCGCTCAGGAGGTTTAATATTTGTAAAACTTTCCTCGAGCCTAGAAAAGCGATTTGAAAATATGTGACATCATCACAATGTGAAGTCTATGGGCCGAGCGGGAGCTCAGAGGCGTTGCCAGCTGGAGAAATACTGCACAAATAAACCTGGAAGCTTGAAAACTTTTTAGTATTTGTAACCGCCAGGCGAGCAGTTCTCATCTGGTATCCAGTTCTAATGATACATCCGTGATCCCTATACGAGCCACACAGCAGTAGCTGAGATAAGATAATAAAATAAGATATACTTTATTGTCCCGCAGGGAAACACATCACAATGTACATACACACATAGAACATAGATCATATATACACTCATACATAAATGTGCTATATCTGTTAGTATGTAACAGCACAACCACATGTAGCAGAGCGAGGCCGAACCAGAGAGCTGCAAGCAATTCAAATAATGCAGCTGCTCTCACATTCAGTCAACAGATATTTCTCACATTTCTAACCTGTTTTATCATTTCTTCAGGGCATATAGGATGTTAAATACGGAGTTGTTGTTATGGTTGTGTCACGCTTGTTTTCTGTGTTTCTCTTTCTCAAAGAAATTAGAACAATTTTAATTATTTACAGAATCAGTTGACTTGTGTGTTTTACAAGATGAATGCATACATCAACAGCAAGGATACAGTCCATATCTGAAGCCAACTGTTAAACATGTCCCTCCTGTGCAGCTCATTAATCCAGCTCCGTGTGCTCCTCTCCAGAAACCTGGGTTATTTTGCAAAGCAGCGGAGTCCGTCGGCGGTCATACTGAGCCTGTGGGAGGCTCGCCACCAGGACACCGCTGACCTCGACTCCCTAGCGAGCGCCCTCGAAGAGATTGGCAAGATCCACTCCAAAAGCTCCCCCAAGGACCAGGATGAGCCGGAGTCTGACTTCAATCACATAAAGGCGGGAGGCGTGTGTGGAACGGGCGAACTAACAGATCAGACGACAGAGGAATCTGCTCCTGAATATACAGGCTGAGAGAGAAGACTGACAAACTGAGGCATATATCTGTGTACGCTCACAGCCAGCGATGGACGACACACTGTGGCGGCGTGCTGGAAGGTCACGAGGTCGTGAGTAGACAGTGAGAGCGGTCGACATACCGACCTGTTCCAACAGATGGAGGTGAGCCGGTGCCTGCTGTGGATCTACCCGTCTCTTTTAACAATCTGTCTGAGGATGGACTGTAAAGCCTTTCCACTCTATTTTAAGTTAAATGTATTTGTTGTGTTAAGTTAAAGCTGCGCCTCTGTATATTCATCTCCCAGCTCAGAGGGTGAGTCGGGGTACTTCTTGAACTTCTGTGCACATTATTTTCTGAATTTGTGTTAGAAGAGATGGGAGCTCCTCTCCCCCCCCCCCCCCCCCGGGACTGTCCCTACCGCCTCCCCTCCGTCTCCCAGCGGTCCACACGGCAGCTGGACATATTTGCATAGAAGTTCTTTATATGCAAATAAGGTGACACAACTGTGGCGTTATTTCAGACACACCTGATCTAATTTCTTATTTTCCCCCCCCCCCCGACACCACATCCCTGTGAATGAATGAGGACTTAAAAGCTACTTTTTTGACGTCCGATATTATATTTTTAAAAGGAAGCTGCTGATTGCTTAAATGTTGTGATTGTGAACTTTCAAAGCCAAGTATCTTGAAATTCTCCCATTTTCATCTCATAAAAAAAAAAATTCAAAAAACTAGTCTATAGGAAGTTTAGTCCTTCTGATGGACAACCAGTGTCGTTGATCATTTATACAAAAAAATAGTTTAAAAAAATACAGTATCAGCCCCTAGACTAATCTTGAAGGACAGCACGGCCAGAGAGGGACTTCCGATGTGTTATAGGCTACGGGAAAAAAAAAAAAAACCTAGTTGTGGGTTGACTTGGCAGAGTGAGATTTCTAACCGTGGCATTACAGTTCATTACAGTTTCCTCCAGATAGAGAGGAAGCGGTAAAACATCATTTCCTGGCACGGCAGGGAGCGCATCGCTGCGTCTTATCACCCGATTCCCACCATTAACCCCCGTCACACAGAGCTCATATCAGGCCCTGACACACCCGACTGCCCCCCCCCACCACCCCCTACTCACATGCAGACATTGATATTTAATGGCTACAGAGGTCATGTGCACACAGACTGGGAGTTTGCATATCGTACAACAAACACAGCTGTAATAGTGATGGTGTCAGAGATACAACATGCTGTTACGTATCTGTTTAAATCACACTGAACACACATCAGACGGAGACAACGATAAAGGGAACCGATGTTCGGAGCATGTGAGGCTTGAAATCCGAAAAGAAAACATGTATTGTGTCAACCGCTGAGGTGTAAATGAAAAGTTTGCCGGCCTACAGTAGCTGACAATCTGAGTTAAATCATCATAATGCAACAAAATCTATTATAGTTTAAGAAAAACATTAAACTTTGAAACTTAGGTCTACTGTAGGTCAGTGTTGGCACGACCTAAAACCAAGACGGGCACTTTTTAAAGAGGGTATATACTTTAGCATTTGGTGTAAAACATCCGACATGTTTGCTACTTTTTTTGTCTTGTGAATCTTTATTAAAAGAAATAAACAAAAATAAGTTAAATTTTGACTGGTAGACTATGACGTGATGCAATTTTATTGACCTACTGTTTCACTCTGACTCATCCTTAAGTTAAGATGAGAAAAAAAACAGCAATGACTCTTCAGCTTCATCCATCCATCCTCAAGGTGACGGGTTTATAGTAAACATCAGTGAACCCTTCAGAGTCTTTCTCACCAGTAGTACCTGCAACCATGAAGGAACATACAGTATGAGTTATATGGTACAAATGAAAGTGTGTAGGCTCGGAGCTGCATTCTCCCTCAGACACACTACGTACCCATCTGAGTCAGTCTTTGCTTTTATCCACTCCTTAGTCTATATTTATAATCCCACATCGTCTCCAATCTCAGCGCTGATACTCTCAGCTGTATTAAGAGTCAAACGCAGTGATCTTTGGCACAATATTGGATTCTATAACAAAATCATCTTCAAATTGATACCTCCATCCACGACTGACTTACATAATTGAACCTGAATAAAGAGAGGTACGATCCTTTAGCTGTCAGCTAAACAAACCCTTGTCCACAAGCCCCAATTCTTCGACATTTCTATTCTAATTTAAATTCTATTTTTTAAGATAAGAGAGCTGTGTGTCCCTCAGTGGTTTCATCAGGAAGGATATGGTATGGTGGAGTATATCTGACCTGACATATGTAACATGGTTTCATCCTGCCATGATAAAGAACCATTTTGTTTTATTTCTCTGCATCATCTCTATGCATTTCTAATCAAATTATATTGTGACTAGATGGATTCTTCCTTTTCATTCCTGCAAGAGTGTCGAAAATGGAAATGTTTGCTTTTGTAACGCTTAGCGGTGGCTTATGTTGCATCGAGAGCATCCTGTCTGTGCTGCGCACCCCCATATCCAGCTCCAGCCCGTTCTCACTCCCAAGTCGTCAAATATGGCAGCTCCGGCAGCGGCCTGACTACGTGTCACACTATGATGCTCTACATGGTCATGAAGACATCAGGTGATGTAAAGACTGATACAGTCTGTGTAGGGAGGAGGTCCGGGTGGATAGTACCGGACTTTCACCCAGGAGACTGGTGTTCATGTCTCATGTGAAACCAAAAGGCAGCGTTGGACTTATTTTAAGTTGCGTACGGAAGTTAAGTTATGTAACGTTACGTAACTTATGCCACTTACATCATGTACCTAACGTAGCCTTCTTAAACACAATCTTTTCCTAAACCTAACCAAGTTGTTTCCTGTGAACGCAAAAAATGTATTTTGAAAAGACAGTGTATGCATGCAACTATGGATGCACAATATATATATTGGGCGCCAAATTGCTTTCATTGACTTAACAAGCGCCGCCACACACACCGATACAGCAGGTGGCGGTGTGCACCTTTAAAGAATGGTTTACGATCCACCAATAAACCAAATATTGAAGAAGAACAAGCGCAGCACGCTGACTAGAGAGCCAAACATTTCGTCACTGGCGTGGATGTTTTTCACAGTTTCAGAGGAACACAACACGATGGTAATTTGCAGTACAAGTTTTTTGATGTAATTTACTAGAAAAAAATGAACATTTGAAGAGTCAGACCTGAGGCCTGTACTACGAAGCAGGATTTAGGGTTAGCGAGGTAACTTCAGGTTTAACCCCTTCAGGGTTTTCCGTCCCATGACGGTGGTTCACTACCGGGGTAGATCACCATGGTAACTGATGCTGAACAGCTAACCTGCTCCGGAGCAGGTTATGTTCCAGATAAGAGATCAACTTGTATAAAAGCACCGCCTACTGACCAATCAGAGCTCGGTGCGTAGATCGTATGATAATATTACACAAATACGAAGAAGTTACAGTCATAATCAGACTAAAAACAACACAGTTTAAACTGACAGATGCAGGAAGGACAGCTGGATTTATGCTGTGGGTGTTTACCACTATTTTTACTGGCTCTCAAGTCCGTTTCACAACGCCGGAGACGGGGACGCAGCTGAGAGAAGACTGAAGTACTGTAGTTATACATGCCACATCATTATCAAAGGGCATAATGAAGGGTAATCTATCCTTTATACTCTGAAAGCTTTTTATAATATCACCGCCCCATCTAGACGACTATATCTGACTTTTGAGTATTCTGTTAAATTAATAAGTCCGTTAATTTACTCATTCACACATCGGCAATTTTTCTTTAGCCAGCTGTCCTTCCTGCATTTGGCAGCTTCAAAATGTGCCGCAATGCTGACAGTAGACTTGTCCATGATTTTGATTGGTCACAGACTGCAGACACCAGCCTTTCATGTGAACGCGCTCACAGCCAGACGGAGAAACCCTGGGTTGATTTACAGAGTTGATAACCAGCGTCGTAGGACCACTTAGCGGGATCTGGTTTGTTAGGGTTAGTTGAACCAGATAAGGAGAAGATACTCTGGGTATGTTGAACTCTCTTCGTAGTACAGGACTCTGGTCTTTGCTTTTGTTGTACAACAGTGATGTCAGTTATATTTGTTTAGGTCAGAGCTATGTGATATTAAATCATCTGTCTTTGCTCACTACATCTTAGCCTTTTCTTACCCTCAGGTGTGCATACTAAACTACAGGTTATGAACGTATTTTTAACATAACAAAATTTGAAATTATCGGTTATCTTATCGGTATCAGTCATGAGAAGCAGGAGGTCATCGGCCGCGAAATAAATCCATATCGTGCACCACCACATGTAATGAGCGGTAAACTGACACTAGAGGGATCCGTCGAGGTTCCAGTTTGAAGCGTAGAGCCGCTGACGCAGCTGCTGGGAGTGAGAACGGACGTCATACTCAACAAGGAGTGTTTCATCTATATGTCCACTGTATCTCATAAACGTGTTGAAATTCTGTTTTTTAAAAGTGAGCTCACACACACACATACACAAACGTATTCTCACTATGTATAATGCTTTGGTGTAAGACTAACCCTGTTTCATGAGATTAAAAGTTCACTGTTGCGTCCACGACTTTCTGTCCCCTGAGTTGGTCGTCCCCATGCTCCTTTTTTTGCTTTACGCACGGCCTTCGGCTTCATATCACTATTCTTGTGCCTTGTTTAACTACTGTAAATGGTGAATGTTGTAAAGTACAGATGCGGATGAAAAAAAAAATAATTAATCATACTGACATACATTTAAAGGTATTAGTTGAAAAAGTATTTAAGATTATAATATTGAATAGGCTGCAGAGCTTTTCTAGTGCTGAACATCTATGTTTGGTAATGCCAGGGCAGCTTTGTGGTATATTGTATCTATAATTATGGACATTTTGGATGTTTTCTGTACAGTAGAATTTGCAAATGTATATGCAGCCTTTTGGAAATAAATGTACAGTTGAAAGATCTCAACTTGTCTAAACGCTAGTTATTTTTGCAGCATGCAGTGAAACCATGATTATGACCATCCTTATGGTTATTATCCATAAATTAATTTTCAATCATTCACAGTTCGGTCAGAGATTCAGGTGTTATACGAGTAGGGGCTAATGTAGTCTGGAGCCTCCAGCCTCATGCAGAGATGGAGCAGGCTACAGACGTCTGGTAGAGCTCGGTCTATCTTACACCCGGTGCAAAGCGGCACACAGCACAGCACAACTGGATGGAAAGCTTTCCATAGAACTGTCATCAATAGTTTCAGAACGAGTTGTCATTTTCACACCCCAACGCCCACGTTGTGAAACGGCCGGGACACACTGGCAGAACTTTTTGTCAGTAATGTAGGCTACTACTTACACGGTTTACAAGGGTGTAGGTTTTGCATGTGGAATATTTTGACGGCTGACTCGACCGCAATGAAAAAAAATGGTGGGGACGGGGGTGAAACCAACCCACTGTGTCATGTTATTATATTTAGTTAGTGCTGTTTGTTGAGTGTGCTGTAGGTCAGAGGTCGTGGTGGAAGTGTAGCAGACTGCGGCGCTGTCCGTAGGAAGGCTATATGTTGTACAACATACACATTAATGCAGCAGTAATCCAATCATCATCTCAGTGAGTGCTTTTACTTTTCATTAGTACTTTTACTTCAGCAAAGGGGATTTGAATACGTCCAGTGGTTCACTGTACGGGGCGGTACGAATGCTATATTGGTACTTTAGTTTACTTTATACCAGTATCATTCATTGTCACGGCTTTATACCTTAACGTTACCTCTCTGGTGTAGCGTCGTTAGCTACTGCTGGGTCATTCTTAGAACAACAAATTAAATATAACTGCAGATTCTCATCAAGATGTCGGCTCGGTGAGCCTTTAGACTGAAGACACTCGCAAACAAAGTGCATTGCTTTTCACTGGTAAACATGAACAAAGTAATCAATGCATTCAATGACTCATTCTCTTGATGAACGGCTCCTGAGTGAAAAAAAAAAATACATATATAGATAGATTACAGATATAGATAGGTCGATATTGAGCAACAGACAGTATTTCAGTGGATTTCGAGTCACTGGACTGGATTCTTTCGGAGAGTTTTGTCCTCGTATAAGCCTCCATCACATCATCATGATGTGCTATAATGCACACAAAAATGCTGTGTCACTAAAAGGTGGTTATAGCTCTATTCGGTGTGACTGTGTACAGTTGTTTGATGCTGCAGCCGTCTTGAGAAAAGCACGACAGACGAGCACTCGTTCAGCTCATTTCCTGTCATGTTTCCCTACCATACAAGACTTTACATGTTCCTCTTAATGTACTTTCATGTGGCTCGATGCCCTGTTCACACGGCGTGCAGGTTCTCTTTCCCTTTCGATAAGGTTTGTACAATTCCTCCAATGCAAAGGAGAGGAAACCGAGTTAATGTTCACTATATCCCCTTGCGCTGTGCATCAAAAAGATCCCCCTTAACCCTACACAGCGTAGCTCTCCTCTCAGTATACACAGAGGAACCTGTAAGAGAAGGAAAAAATATATATTCCATATCATTAGAATTGATCTTGACCTCTCGGTGCAACAGATGAGCAGAAAGCAGTACAGTCAGTCTGAATGCAAAATTCATGTCTTATCTTATAAGCTCAGAGGTTTCAGCCTCCTCCCTCCTTATCATCAGAAACATAAGTTTGCAGCAGTGTGCCGGGGTAAACGGTGCAGAAATCCTTCCATATGCAGTAGGCTCTGTGAGTCCGACGCTGAATGACTCTGGAAATAAAATAGGGAAAACAGAAATGTAGTGTTGTACTGTAAAATTTAGATTGTTGATGAGTTGCAGTCTCTCATCAGGCCCATCAGGTCTAGTGACTCCATTTCATCTACAGCTCCGAGTTAGCTTAGCATCACAACCGACACACATCAACACATTGAGTTGAGCCCACCTCTTCCTGTTGGGCTGCATATCTGTGTGCTGCAGGCAACTGCTCATTAGATATGTTAAACTGGCACACACACACACACACACACACACAGGAGGATGAGGTTATAGCTAAAAACTGTGATGATGGCTGACTTCATGCAGTTTGTGATGAGAGGCTTTGTGCATTAGCTTTCCCCCATTATCCTGCCGCAGGGCCTCGCAGCAGATAGGACACTTGGAACTGTTGTTCACGTTGCACTACAGCAGAACAAGTGGATCCGTCCTCATTCAGCCTGAAAGCACTTCTACTTTTACATATCCAAGGTGTCATATGTGTGTAACAGCAGAAGAGGTTTTTATTTACATAATTTGCATTTGCAAATTAACTGGGGCCCGACTTCATTTGGTCATGGAAAGGTGGAACTACTGCTTCAAATCAATCGGTTGAATGTTTCAGATCAAAACTACCCGCTAGATTTTCAATGTGTTTCACGATAACTGCTTTTGTTGGACGATATATTGTCCCAGAAATAATTACGATAAACAATATTATTGTAATTTTAAGACGATTTTATGCCACTGATATAATGATAAGTACACCCTTTCAAAGAGCAATGAACTTTTAACAACAAATACAATAAAACCACACAACCAAATCAATAAATAAATGGATTCTCAGACTCTGGTAACAAAGATGTGCGCCCTGCTAGCTCAGCAGGTAGAGCGTGTACCTGTAAAGGCTGAGTTCTTACCGCAGCAGCCGGAGTCGGAGTCCGACCCGAGGCGCTGTGTGCTGCCTGTCATCCCCCCTCTCTCCTCTGCCTTTCCTGCTCGTCTCTCTCACTATCAAATAAAACAGAACTGCCAAAAAATAATCTTGAAAAATGCAGGGCTGAAGTCTTACCCATCATGCACTGAACGACGGGGAGGAAAAGCCTGGACAGGTTGCCAGTCTATAACACAGAGGCTTTACTGTATGAACAACCATTCACACACACACTCTCTTAACTGCCAGTCACTAAAGCTGCCTACACATAATAAACACATTAGGCTCATTTCACTCACACTACTATAAACTTCTCAAAAGTGGGAACACGTGTCCACATTTCTAGGGAGGATTGAGGCCACCGATAGGTGCCTCCACAGATATTCAAAAGATGATTTTTGGTGCAGTTATCTACAGCGTGAACTAGTTTACAGCTCACAACTAGCTTAACTAGCTCAAGTACCAAACTGTGTGCTGCGTTAGTTGCACTTAAAGGACAAATGAAAGAGAGATAGAGGCAGCCATTGGTGACGTAGCAGGTGAGAAAGGTTTTAAACATTAATAGAAACCCACTTAGCAAAGACACGTCCAAAAGACGTCCACTGAGGAGCCAAAATGAATTTTTTTTTTGCGATGTCTTTTTTTAAACGTCTTTTTAACTTTCACTATTGATGTCCAAGTGACATCCTTACATGGTTCAAAATCAAAGTTTTTACAACATAATTTCAGACGTCTTTTCAACGTCAGTTACAGACGTCCAAAGGACAGCTTCATACGGTTCAGAAGGAAAGTTTTTATGACGTCTTTCTTGAACTACTTTCAGACGTCCCCGCTGCACTACACTTAAACCAACTTAACTTCTTTAATTGTAAATTAGGCCAGAGTCTCATCCTGTCTTCACTAGCTATCAGCCTATCGAACTCCATGTTTTGGTCATCAAACCTTTAGTGCTCCAAGGTTGGATGACCAAAACATGGTATCCAATAAAACGGATTCTAGTGAAGGCAATGTGCAGGACTACACAACTGTAAATAAAAAAATGATTCTTACTCCCCTCAGATGCACCTGTCCAAGACATACAGGTGTGCCAAGATTTTTTAGTAGCCTTATTTACAACTGGAAATGTGTGACATCTTACCTATTAAAAATGACATTGTTTGAAATGACAAAAGAATACTTTTTACTTTTATACTTTATTGAACAAATATAAACTCCCCTCAACTGGAACTGTTACAGAACAAATTTTTGCACGTCCACAGACATCCAAAAGGGGTCCTAGTCAGACGTCCAGATATTGAACCCACATTGAACGTCCACCAGTCGTACAAGTGTGGACTGACGGACATTATACAGATATGATCTGAACGTCAACACAGTTCAACAAAACGATTATGATAACTCCATTACAGGACTTTTATGGGCTATTATCCAACTATTCATGTTGTTCACGTCCACCTCTGTCTCTGTTGTCGTGGCTACATACATGTCACTGATGTGACTTAATTGTGACCAAAAGTGTGGACATGTGGTTTAAAACCTGTGATAAAACAGAGGCTCTATTTATTTAATAGAGTATTTTCAATGTATGCTACTTTATACTTTACTCCACTACATTTATATTTTCATTCATTCATTTCATTTCAAAATTTATTTCGAACATGTAAAATAAAAAAAAATAGAATGATTTACAAACAAGTGGACAGACAGAAAAAAAGTAATATTTACATACAATGAAAAGCATAAGTAAAATAAATTGTCAAACACTTGATGCCTTGGTTTACATATTGGAAAAGGAGTGAGAAGAAGTACAAACTTATTTAATCCCTTCTCCATAAATCATTCATTGATAATTAACATATACTCTAATTAATTTTCCTAAACTTGTCTAAATATAATAATTATTGACTTTTATGTCTGTCATACAAAAATATAAATTAATTATTGATGTAATTATCCTTATCAAAATATAATTCAATTACTTACATATTTAACTTAATCATATTGAGTTGTTATGTTTTCGTATTATTATTATTATTTATAATATACAATACGCACATGTAATGCAATATGCAATATATATTCAAAAAAAAAATACAATATAATATATGATGATTATACATTATATATATATTATATATCACACTTTACTCCACTAGATTGGTATTAATTCCACTGTATAGAACTGCATGTCTGTGGGACATCAGCTGTGGCCCCGCCCACCTGATCCAGCCCTACGTCACTGTCATTACCTCCAAGTCGTCACACCTGCGCACGTGAGACACACACTTTGAGAGAAGCAGAAGCACACGAGACGCCTGTCAACGGAGTTTTAGCCGCAAATAAGTGAATGGAATGAGTGAGTTTAACCCTGTGGAGTCTGTCATCCGTGCTAAAGAATGACCCGGTTCCAGACCCGCGTCGTTATGGTGAGTTAAGCGTCTTTATCCACCTGAACTTCCTTCATTAGTTCGCCGCTCTGAGATCAGTTCTAACTAGTTCAGGCTGTATGGAGCTGTTCTCTCACATGTCATTTAAAGGGAGGATATTTTCTGTTAATTAGACACGATTTGGTTAAATCAATGGGTATTTTCCTGGTTGCTAGTTTGTGTCTAAACGAGCTTGTTGGCAGAATGTCACATTTATGTGTCAGAGCCTGTGTTTGTTAGTCTGAGTCCAGGTGTGACATTCCTCAGAAAGAAGCTCATTCATTGAAGCTCTTTTCCCTGTAAACAGCACAGAGCTGCTCTGATCCTCACATGGACGACTGCTAATAACAATGAACATTAAATAATGAAAAAACCCAAACATTTACCTTTATCATGCCATGACTAAACTGGGTGTCTTCCTGGTGTGTTGACCCAATCTCTATTTAAAAATGGTCATTTTGAATTGCTCTTAGAAATTGCCCCCACTTACATTTCCTAAATTTGGGGGCAAACTGTATTTTATGAAATGTTAGTAATCTCTCTTCAATTCGGCTTGATAGTAATCCAACAAAATGGCTTTACTAACTTATAATGTCAGTTTTTACATTTGACTTGCTGCATTTAATCTAATTCTTATTTCTATTCTTACTTTATTTTATTTTATGAACTGTCTTTTGTTAGAATCTGTGCTGCTGTGAAACTAAAATTTCCCCAAGGGGATAAATAAATTGCTATCCTATACTATTTACCCCTCCACTCTCTGCTAGCGACAGAGAAAGTTGAAATTGTATCAAAATAAAATGATGTTTTGGGGGGATTTTACGCACGCATGTCTCCTAAAGATTAAGAAGATGTAGCTGAAATGTCTTCTATATATTTCTGCTTTGTTAAACAAGGTTTCATTCAGTTGTTGCTGATGGAGGTTTGTATGATTTGTTCATGTGTGTTTGTGCTTGTTGGGAGAAGTCCCAGCACAGAAGGGCAGGGCGGATAATGGGTGTGAACAGCAATCTGCTCTCTGATTGCCTTATTTGGTTATTACCTCTGGCCAGGTAGGCTACAGTAAATGTGTGTGTGTGCTGTGTTTGTGTTCAGCTTACATGAGTTGGAATATGGAGTTATTATGGAATTGAAGCATATCTGAAGGAATTCCCCACCTGCCCGGCCGAGCCTGTGGCCTGATCAGAAGTGCATTTTATTGGTCGGGCAAAGTCTTGTGAAATATTGCGTCATCTTCACTGTATTCATTAACGAGGAAGAGAGAAATATGACTCATAATTTAGTTATTTGTTTGGAGTAACTTTAGATAAGTATTCCTCGGTAAACAAGTCATTTCCTGAGAGCGGAACTGAGTCATTGTAAGGAGCAGGTTATCACAAGACACAAATATTAATGATTAAACACACAGTCAGGGGGAAAAAAAAAATGAAGTAACTAAAGTCTGCTACATTAGTATGTAAAATACTAATATTTTAAATAGTGGAAACAGCGGCTCCTCAAGTTTTAATAAAACAAATAATGTAGTAATTATTTCTGCACCTTTTTATAGAACTAAGGAAATACAAACACATGGTTAGGGCTGCAACTAAAGATTATTTTCATTATCTATGAGTCTGCTGACTATTTTCTTAATTGATTTATTAGGAGTTTAATCTGTGAAATGTCAAAGTGGTGAAAAAATTTGGGCTGGCGATATTTTTCTTGATTAATTGTTTAGTCTATAACATTTTAAGCAGAAGTTGAGACATTTAAATGTTTTGCTCACAAAACCCCAAAAGATTGAGTCTAACAAAAACAGTATTCAGATTTTAGAGCTGGAGCCAATGCATTTTAGGAGTCTTTGCTTAAAAATGTTTTTAATATCACCAGTGCTTGAAGTGGGAACAAAAATAGTGCCAGTAGTCCCTTTATTCACATGATGGCGTATATGTATCGGCCAGTATCGGCAATCATTATTACATCGGAATTTTTCCAGTGAGTAAATGATACTAGGAGATTTTGGGTTTAAAGAAAATTTGAAGGTTTTTGACTTAAAACTAAGCTTAAACACTTGCTATAGTTAGATAATTATGTTATTATTTAAACATATCACAACCTTCGTCTCAACATTTAATCCTTCTAGAAATATTTGCCCTGTAAAATCATATTCTGTTAATCAAAAGAGCAGATTCGGAAAACTTTTAAATAATGTTTCATTAATTATATTTGTTCACGAATATAAGAAGTTATAACGAACAGTTCACTAATTATTTTACAAAAAGGACGTGAACATTGTATTGATAAATTACGTCGGCTCGTCCAGACGCTCCGTGTTGTTTTTATTTTTTTATGTAAAATGTTTACCGGCCCACTTCGAGCGCTGCACATCACTAATTTTTTCAAATTGTTGATGATTAATTTCGCAAATTGATTAATAATCGTTTCAGCTCCACAAATGGTCAATGAATTGATTGTAAAACCAAAATGGAGCAAACAATAACTACATTATTTGTTTTTAACACATCGACTGTCGTCATCTTTTTTTTCCCAAAGGTTTTATCGGTATTGATCTGGAACCTCAAACCCACGGAGGCGTATCCGCGGTCTGGGCTTGACCTGGTAGACAGCAGGACACACGGGGACGTCCACTGCAGAGAAGACCTGGAGTACCCCAACGGAAACCTCTGCTGTTTAAAGTGTCCAGCTGGTAAGAGACACTGGGTTTAGTCCTCTGAGACTGACGTTCTGTCACCATCACCAGAGCTGTGAAGCACGTTGAGCTTGATCATGATTGGTTATTATTAAGCTGGAGTGACAGGTTCACTTGAAGGGTCAATAGTAGGTGTATGTGTGTGTGTGTGTGTGTGTGTTAGGTACACGTATGCTATCGGCCTGCACCAGATCAGGACATAAGGGGCAGTGTGAGGAATGTGACCATGGGACGTACACGGAGCACGCCAACTTCATAAACCACTGTTTCAAGTGCACATACTGTCGCTCAGGTAATTCTGCTGGACGGCTTTACGCCATCGATCGGAACCGCCGTGGGAGAGAAATCAATATTCAACCTTTTCAAAGTGCTCCGAACATAAACTCAGACTTAACAAGGTCTTTTTTTCTTGTTGCTTTCTCAGATGAGGAAATTGTGAGGCCGTGTACTCACATTCAAGATGCTGAATGTCAGTGCAGGTCGGGAGGATTCTGCGCTCCCGATGAAGCGTGTGAAGTCTGCCAGAAGTGTTCAAGGTGAGTCGATGCAAAGCAAACAGAGAACACACACCTGATGCTTGGTTCATTCAAAGTGAGTGATGGAAGAACAATTGGAGACCGTTGTTCCTGAGACAATTTCACTCATTTTTAATGCCTTCATGCTTTCATTTCATTTTTTTTTTGCCTGCCTCCAAACTAGGTGTAAAAAAGATGAAGAGATAGTGAGGAACTGCACCTCTACGGTCAACACGGAGTGTAAGAAAATGCAGCCCAACGCTGGCTCAGCCTCAGGTACACGACTCAGTGGAAGCTAGCACCACCTGAAAAGACACCGGTCATCAAATGCATGACTTTACATACATGTGAAGCTGCAACACCATGAAAGAAACAAAGTATGAAATGTATTATCACCATAATATGGTGCTAATTGTTGTCATTGTGCTTTTTTTTTTTTATCAGCAAAGGCCCCTGTGATGGTGATTGTGTCGCTGGTGCTGATTGCTGCCGTGATAATCGGTGTGATAATATTCTTCGTGTACCGACATCGCAGAGCAACAGGTAGGTCAACTATTTCTAGGAAATAGAAAAACAAAGCAGCAGTATATTTAATATACAAATACTACAAACTGGCTGGGGAATATTTAACATCCTTCATTTCCAAGTTCTTTACAAACAGACTGTAGTTGAATTCCTGCACTGCGTCAATCCGAATGGACTGAAAGGAACAATGACAACATCAACAGGTGCAGACAGGAAATGAAGATCATAGCCTGCAGTATGACACAGCTGCAGCGTTGTGGGCGGGCCTAAAGGGCCCGGGCCACTTGTACAACTGGCCCATCCTTAAATGACTACTGTAGGAGAACATGTCTTCTCTCTACTGGTATTTTTAATTATTAAAGTTAGCGTTTACATACACAATAAAGACAAAAAATAAGTTTCCCTTTCTGAAGACGTAAAAGACGACATTTATTACACTACTATCATGTGTGAAGTCTGGACCAATCACAGCAGGCCACTGACGTTATGATTGGTTCTCCCAGCGTTCATGTGAACTTCAGTAACATGCTAGTTTCCTGATGCAGTCACTGTGTAATGTCGTAGCTGCAGAGACTAGAAGAAGCTGGAGCAGGTAGACGCAGGTAGAGCTGAATATCTCTGCCGGACTCGATTGTCTCCATCTTACCTTGAAAACATAAAAACTTAGACGGTTTCTGTTGAGACAAGCTGATGGTTTGACACCGCTCGCTCTCCTGTCTCCTGTCGATCCAGCTCACCCAGCAGTCCGTCTCTCAAACTGTCGCGGGTAAATAATAAAGTTATCTCGGCATTAAAGAAAAGATTTGTGTCGTACTCAACTAGACGCGCTATTCTCCTTCTACAGCGTGTTATCAGTCATGTAGCCAGAGGGAGGAAGGCAAAACACTATTAACTTCTGTAATTAAAAGGCCCATCCAAAATTACTTCGGCCCATCCAAAGTTGAAATCCTGGCGCCGTGCCTGGTGTGACACAACACATTTACATTTCTGACAACCAAACTTTGGTTCACCGTGGAACTGCTCGTCTTGTCTAAAGAAACTCACATCCCTTTATAGCAGGAAATGAAGTGCCGTCTTGGGGCCTGATCTTTAAATCTAATGATATTCTTGTCAAGACACTGGGATGTACCAGAACACCCCGATTCATCCACCAATAGATGTTGTTCAGTTGGGACTATGAGGACATTTCAGGACACAGTCAAACATTTCTCCTGTGTTTTAAACCCAGTCTCAGGAAAGAAAAGTCTTATTCTTGGTAAAACAGAAACTGAGTTGCATAAGGTAGTTAGTTAGTTAGTTAGTAGTTCTAGGGCTGCACGGTTATTTTCACTATCCATTAATCTGTCTATTATTTTCTCGGTTGGCCGGAGAATCGGAGCAGCGGGGGGGCAGTATTGTATTCGCTTTACCGCACCGTTGTGACGAAAAGAGAGCTGAGCCGGAAGGCAAAGCTCTCGATCTACCGGTCAGTCTTCGTTCCTACTCTCACCTATGGTCATGAGGGGGGGGCGGGGGGGGGGGGTGTCATGACCCAAAGAACTAGATCGGGTACGAGCGGTCGAAATGTGTTAAAAAAGAGTTAAAACTTCCCTCACGACTCCCACCATGATGTCATCAAGTTGCTTGTTTTCCCTGAACAACAGTCCAGAACGTTCAGCTTACTCTCAAATCAGACAAAGAAAAGTAGGAAATCCTCACAACTGACAAGCTGGAACCTGCGAACGTTTACTTTAATTAATTAACTTAATTTTTACTGCAAAATGACTTAAGCAATTTATAAATTCTCAAAATAGTTGCTGATTATTTTGTGTCAATCAACTAGTTGATTAATCAGACAATTAATCAACTAGACAGACAAAAATAAAAAGACAGTTTGCAGAATCAAACCATTAAATTATAGCCATTTTGATTAAATGTTTATGAATAATTGGTCAATACCGTCCTTCAAATACGTCCAGAGGACGTATTTGAAGGACGGACTTCGCTATCAAAGTGACACTTTGATGGAGGCTTGGGAGCCGCCCAGATTAATAATGACTTCTCCATTAATACAGACTTTCCGGTTATTCCCAAGCCACAGACTCTTGATCTTAACTCGACAATTCAGTGAAGAATGAAGTTGTCGAACTCTGTCCAAATGAAAGAATATAAATTATCTAAAATCCCCACTTTGTATAGAGAGAGAGAGAGCAAAAGGCTGCTCGGTATTGACCAATTATTCATAAACATTTAATCAAAATGGCTATAATTTAATGGTTTGATTCTGCAAACTGTCTTTTTATTTTTATTTTTTATTTTTTTTCAGCTGCAAATGGTTCCAGTTTGATTTAAAAACCGATGCCCATGTTAAGGATTATTATGGAAGGGTTCAAGCACTTAAAGGGATAGTTTAGATGTTTTGAAGTGGGGGTTGTATGAGGTACTTCTCCATAGTCAGTGTATTAGATGGAGTTTATAGAAGCAGACAGGAGTACCAGCACAGGAGCAAAGTAATGTGCTGCTGTGGACGGGGGCAGCTGGAAAACGGGGGAAGTACCTCATACAACCCCCACTTCAAAACATCCAAACTATCCCTTTAAAGCAGATGCTTGAACTGTGTCTTTGGTCTCTCATCTGTAGCGATAACCTCCTCTATGATACCGGTCACGGCTTTGACAGGTCTTCTGCTTCAGTGCTGTGGGGAGCTCTTTGTGTTTCCTTCCTCCAGTAATCGATGCGGTGATACTGTTGCAAATCAGTTGGCATGTTTTATGTAGCTCGTGCTTCCAGAGACATTAACATTAGCCGGTCTACATACATACAGTTTTCATCCACCTATCTCTGTTGTTAAGCTCTGGTTAACAGGGTTAGCATGGACAACTGTCAGAGCTTTACAGGTGGAACATTCCTTCTAAATTTATGTCTTTTAATTGTCCGCAAATTAGACGGTAATTAGACCTGCAACACTGTAATTATTAGACTCTCAGGGCGTATCACACAGAAACGTGTTGTGTACTGAATGGATCAGTATGAGAAGTGAAGACCAGTGATGTCACTGCAGGCTTTGTGTGTTTGACACATGATGGGCACAGCTCCACACGGCCGTGCCAACATGCTGCGTGTTTCTTCAGCAGCTTGGGTTCAGAAACCTGCTGGACTGGACTGAAGGTAACAGGTATGACGTTGGTGGTTTCAGCTGATGATCACACAGCAGCAGCAGCAGCTGGTGGAGCAGATGATGTTAAACCTAACCAAGCGGCAACCTCCGAGGCCGAAGAGTGAAAAACTGCAGTTCCTCAAATGGCCACATGAGTCCCCGTAGACCCCCATGTTTAAAATGACCCACTGTACAGCAGAAATAAACATGTTTTGGTCTTTTTAGCTAATTTCCACATTCATGACATCTGTACGGGGGGTGAATTTTTATATAACTCACCTGTTTAAATCATATTCAGGCTTAAATTTATGCATAATTAAGGGTGTGGCCGCTTCGAGTGACAGGTGGGTGCTGCTAGATGTCACCTCAGCTAATTCCTCTCGGCGCTGTTTGTGATGTTGATGCCTTTTTAGGAGATATTTTCACACACGTATCGGACACATAATATGGCTGCTGTGCGGTTAATTGTACGACGGGCATCCTGCTGGCGTTGGATGACGGGCTCCCGTTAGAGGACCTCCGTGCCTGCATCAGTTTCCAACCTTGATATCAGGAACTGTAATGTCTGTGAAACTTGGCTAAATCCTGAAATCAGACAGCGCCATTCAACCGTGACTCCTTTTCTATCTACCGATCTGACAGAACAGCAGACTCTAAGGAGGAGACGAGTGCTTTATGGTGAATAATGTTAATGCACAAATTGAAGGAGCTGACGGGATTGCATTTCACTGGAGTTATATCGTTACCTTGTATGATTTCATGTGACAAATTAAGTGATTGATTGAAGAAATATCTGTGCTTCTGTTTTGTGAAATTTTAACTTTTGTATTATTTTATTTATAAAATATGGCAAGAAGGAGCAACAAGACCACACGGTTAACGTTAGCCGGCTACATATAGCCTAGCTTGTTAGCCTTAGCTAGCTTGGTGGGCGTGTTTCAGCAACCAGGCTTCATTCAGCCCGCCTCAGCTCCATCCACGCTCCACCCCTTTTTGGATTAGCAGCCAAGATGGCGGCGGCCGTCACCGCCCACTTTGAGCTTCATTTTTACTCTTCATAAACCTGTGGATGACGTCACGGAGACTCGGCCATATTTTATACGGTCTATGGTCCTATTACTTCCTGCTGATGATGTTGGAATAAGGTGTAGTAGGATAAATCCTACATAATCAACATGTTAAACCGCTGTCTTTAAACTGGACGTCTTTCAGTTATACAATAAAACAATAAAGTAGTAGTACAATAAAACACCTTTCCATTTGGATTTAGTTATGACGAGCCTTGTGAAGATGTCTATCCCACTGTGTCTCCACTGTTTGCCATGCTGTTGGTAAACTCCACCCAATCCAGCACAAATTGGTGCTGCAGGGTTCAGAGGTCAGAGCTGACCTAAAGTCCACTGCTTGCTTTGGCCAGAGCTGCTGCAACACCTGTGAGAACCCACAGAGAGCAGCAGCAGTTTTCTACCTTTTGTTGTTCTGTGTTGGTTTATCCATTAACACAAATACGTGCTGTCAAATAGCTGCTTGCCGACTTCGGGGAATTCCTTTAAGTTGCATAATCCTCTCCTCACATCCTTTCCTCAGACTCTCGGAGGAATCTACCTAACAGGCTGAAAGCTGGACAGGTGAGTCACTTTCATACATACTTTAGAATTAATTAAAACTAGTGCAGGACAATAAGCTGATAAAGACTAAAGTTTCCACAGATTTTATGGATGGGTTTTATTCAAAGAGTAAAGATTAACCCAGCAGCCGGTTCCTAATGTAAATTTGAAGGTGTTTTAAAATGACTCTTTCTTCAGAAGGACATAAAGGATGTCTGTTGTACATGTTCCTCGTCCTCTCCAGCATTCCAGCGACAGCTGTCCAACCGACGACAGGAGCAACGGAGAAACCCGAAGGCCGAGCTGCTCCAATCTGATCCTGTCACGGCAACTGGTGAGAGCCAAGTCCTCCTTCGGCATGGAGGATGAGCTTAAAGTCCTGTGTGAAAGCCTCAGCAGCTCAGCCAGCAACTCCCAGCACAGTCTAACCGGCCTGTCCTCCTCTGCCTTCCCCGCACCTCCCCCCCGACCACCCAGCGCCGTGGTCCCCAGGCAGCCCGACAGGAGGGTGAGAGCAACAGCTCATTTCCACCCCTGCTTCCATCCTTGCTTCCTTCCTTCCTTGCTTCTCTCACCTACTTACTCCTTGTTTGTTTCTATTCAGTAATGCTTTGCAGTCTTAACAGCTGACTGGTTACACAGAAGTCTGGACTACGAAGCAGGATCTAGGGTCAGAGATAGGTAACTTCAGGGTTAACCCTTCAGGGTTTTCAGTCCTACGATGGTGGTTCACTTCTTAGCGGGGTAGATCGCCATGGTAACTGATGCTGAACAGCTAACCTGCTCCGGAGCAGGTTATGTTCCAGATAAGAGATCAAAAGCACCGCCTACTGACCGATCAGAACTCGGTGTGCAGATCGTATGGTAATATTACATAAATATGAATAAGTTACAGTCATAATCCAGGATAAAAACAACACAGTTTAAACTGACGGATGCATCTCAGGATCTCGTTTGTTAGGGTTAGTTAAGCCAGATAAGGAGAAGGTATCCTGGGTATGTTGAACTGGCTCCGTAGTCCAGGCCTCAGGTCTGACTGTGCTCCTCCTGCAGTTTCCCCACTTTGATTCTCACATTACACAAAGTGCAATAAAAACTGCCTTGTTAAAATATCACACATGCATTATCATTCTACACGAGGATGTAACGAGCTGAACCCAACGTTGACTTTTAATTCAAAATTAATATTGGTCATTCACTGTGTTCACCTTCTGATATTATGCAGCTCTATTACATATTTACTGTGGAAATGATGAATGCTGCTATCTCCTTTTGTCTATGAGGTGACCTTAAAGGTGCTCTGATATCACAGCATTAATATATCATCACACAACTATCGTCTATGTAAAGATATAGAGGAGTAATGTCTACCTGAGCAGACTATGAAGTCTCTCTCTGTGTGTGTGTTGGAATCAGAGCTTCTCTGTGCATGTTAGTGCATGTGAGCGTGCGCCACTAACTAGCTAATTGCCGCCGCTCTGCACTGCTTTCATACTGCGGTTACAGCTGATAACGCCGTCCTGACCCACGGCGTCGTCGAGGAAGCGTAACGCCTATCCTCTGGTCCCCCCCCCCCCGTTAGCTCTGTCTGCACAATTACTGTTGTTTGCACTGTTAGCATCGTTTGCTGCTAGCCGCCGGCCATGTTGAGAGCTGTATGGAGGCAATAGAAATGCTCTGACTTTAGTATTAAGTAGCTTTAATTAGCACTAAACACAAAGTACAGCTGAGGCTGATGGATGAATATTGTTAGTTCTGCAGGTATTTGGTCATAAACTAAAGTATTGGAGAAATTAAATTTTTGACCTGATGATATCAACTTTCCAGACATTTTTCATGTGGAGGCGACCCGTCAATCATAGATATGCTCTGAATATGGAATTACTGACGTTTTGCATAGACTGTATATAAGAAGTAGACGTAGACCGCCGTTTTGAAGCCTCAAGTTTGGCATTTTGGCCTTCACCATCTTGGTTTTTTTGGAACCAGAAGTGACACGAGAGGGTGGAGCTAAGTACAACCGAACGCTGATGAGCTGCTTTATGGTTATTTTAGGGTTCTTTCACAAGCCATAGTCCGTTTGGCCAGTCCGAATCAGAGTGAAATTTATACTTATGATTAATTTTCTATGAGGGGTGAAGGAGCGAATTTATCTTTTTCATCAGCAGCTCTCGAGAGCCGCCACTTCTATGCAGCGAATTGCACAAATTCTGCACACGAATCCCCTCTCCAGTCTATCTCGAAGTACTTTATAAACGTCACTATATTTGTGGACTTCATTTAGCATATTCTGCATGTTCTGTTCGGCCCAGATGTCGTGCAAACATCGGACTTCTGCAGAACATCGTGCTGTGTTGAAGAAACTAGTGATTGAGACCATAAACTCATGTTTAAAATGTTTACTGAGGTAATAAATCAAGAGAGAAGTAGGCTCATTTTCTCATAGACTTCTATACAATCAGAGGAGTCGCCCCCTGCTGGCTGGTAGAGAGGATGCATTTAGGGCACTTACACATTGGCTTCACTTTTCAGAACCGTAGGTTGCCGCCTGAAATTTACTGAAGACACAATTTAGTATTGCTCTCATCATTATGGTAGTTACTTTTTGTTGTGAATACTTGATATGAATTTAAATGAAGATTGTCCCCAGTGGTTCTAGTTGTTGATCAACCCCAGGACTCGCTGCTGATTTACTGTATGAAGCATTGTGAAACATGTCTTCCTCAGATTCATTATGAGTCTGTAATTGTGTTCTTCACAGTTGTGTTGATATGGTTGGAAACAGAAGTTGATGAGTCCCATTGCTTGTTGCACCAGTTAAGGGTTAACATGAACAGAGTGATCTTTATCCACCTGCATTTCTTCCATTCAAGCCTGGAATACATCTTTGCATTTTTTATAGATTTATTTGACAAACAAATGATTTTTAATTCAAGCGAGCGAGCAAAGGGGTTTCTGGACATGTCAAGTAACTGAATAAGAGATGAGTTGTATTCACCAGGTGTTTCAACAGACTTCTTTGGATATTAATGATTGTTTCTCTCGTTTGTCATTCAGGAAGACGAGCAATTTCCCAAACTTGTTCCTGTGAATGGTAAAGTGTTTTTTTATTTCCATTCCGTCTCTCAAACATTCGACCCTCCTGATGTAACTGAGGTGCACATGGAGTTGTTGTTGCAGCACCGCTTTGTGATTCAGTCTCCTAAGTCAGGTGTACTTCTGCACAAGTTCTTAATGTTTATAATAAATGCTATTCCTACAGTGGTGACTACATACCTGAGTGAGGTGCTCGAATGAAGGTCTTTATCTCTGTTTGTAGGTGAGGAGTCTCTGAGGAAATGCTTTGAGTATTTTGAAGATATAGACTTCAACCACCACAAGAGGTTCTTCCGTCACATCGGGATCGTCGACAACGTGATCAAAAGCAAAGATCACCTTCTCTACGAGGACAAGATCCACGAACTGCTGAATATTTGGGTGGAGAGAGAGGGCAGAGACGCCACCTTAAATGACCTGCTCAAAGCATTACTGGATTTGAATCAAAGGGGAACAGCTGAGACTGTGAAGGAGAAAGCTATTCACAATGGTCATTACTTCAGTGAGAACTAATGACAGGTGAATTGTTTTCAGAGTTCCTTGTTGCTGAAAGCTTATGCATCATCCAGTACTGGTTGGAGTAGCATCGCTACTAAAAAAAATGTTCTCGATAAAAGAGAAAACATGAGCAGTGTAGTCTCATGAGTCTCACTTATGGTGTCAGATCCTTGTTGGAGGTAGCTTGTATATCGTCCAATACCGGTCAGATTAGCACCTCACAAGGTTACCTACCAGCACAGTGCTGTTTTTGGTGAGTAGTTCATCTATACAGACTCAGTGCATGAAGCTGCTGCTTCAGTAAGGCCATGTTACTGCGCTGTACAGCTCTGATGTGGAGATGCAAGGTCTGGTTTACATTCCTGCTCGACCTTGCACACACTCCAACATGACGGCAGGTGATCGATTTCCTTCAGCTCTACGTGGAGTGAAGTATTTAATTATTACAACAAGTGTTTGCTGTCTTGTGTACAAAGACTGCATTTTACTTACATGAAAAATGAGCTTGGTGACTGTGATTGTTCATCACACCTCATCGATGGATTTGTTCCTTAAGTTGTGTTTTATTTATTCAGTGACTCAAATACAACTATCTGTGTCTGTCTATCAACTAATGTATTCGTGGTCGCACTGATTATTGAGCAATGGAACAAAATGCCTAAAGATCAGTGGGATGACTACAAGTATATGAAGAGAGAGAGCAGTTATGTTTGGTTTTTATTTAACAGTGTGTTGTTCGCTGGCTCTATTGTGTACGTACGTGTTGATTGATCATGTTTGGTTTACCAAAGCACCTGATCAAAAATGGATTCATGTGTTTAATCTCCTGTCTGCATTGCATTTCTGGTCCGTTGTTACACTTCTGTCATAATCCTGATCACAACACTGACATGTTGGAGGTTCTAGTTCTCTTGGTTCTCTAAAGGTTCTACTGGGGCCCACTATAGCGTTGTAGTACTGAGTGCCTTTTCTAGTTTTTATAGAGAGGTTAGGTCAGGTCCTGTAGTTTGTGTCAGACTATCGTATCACATTTACTTTTTCACTGAATTTTACAGACCTTTTTCAAAGTTGTTTTTGTTTTTTTTACAGAATAATTACAGCTTGGTGGGCTCTGAAAGATCAAATTTAAACCAGGCTTTTAGAGCAAATGTTTAAATACGACTTGAATGTGTAAAGAAAATAATAAATCACAATTTGAAGTGAGTTTCCGTGTTTTCGTGGTGTTCTTCCAACACAGTGATACTGGTTGGTTTTTGTGGGGAACTGTGTGCTGATGCAAATTCCCAGACTTGAATATAATTTAAATGTGCTGTTAAACTGTTGTGTGGGCCTCGCCCTTGTAGGTGGATGAAGAACCAAACAACATTTCCAAGGTTCATATAAGATGACTGCAAAATGAATGAATGACTTTATTTCAAACTTAAAAAAAAAAAAAAAACATATACAAAATAATAACAAACAAGAGTAATATTGTCCGAAAAGGAGTATGTAGAACTAAAACTTATATTTCCCTACCCCTTTATCACCTCTATTAACTTATATATCATAGAATGATAATATAATATAATATATAAACTATCCCAGATTTATTTATCCCAAATTTTATATATGAACAGCATCCCAAGTTTATTTACAACCCA
The DNA here is from genome assembly GCA_916701645.2 of Sebastolobus alascanus. Taxonomy (NCBI): domain Eukaryota; kingdom Metazoa; phylum Chordata; class Actinopteri; order Perciformes; family Sebastidae; genus Sebastolobus; species Sebastolobus alascanus. The sequence continues at coordinate 651,979 of CAKAOJ020000346.1, forward strand.
CATATCCATCCGGAGTTAAAGAATAAATATAAACCAACCCTTAACACAACTCTTCCTCGTCCATATACCTCCCAAAAATATCTACAATACTTTTTAAAATAAAATGTTCCTCTTAAATCATAACCCCCCCCCCCCCTCCCTGTCACAAATAACATTTTTTGAATATTGACCGGAAGTGAATTGTTTCTTGCTTTGAACATAATTATTGCGGTTTTAAATTTGACCAAATCCATGAATTTCAATGCATGTGACTTTGAAAACAGTGTGTTGGTGTGTTCACTATATCCCACGTTATTTACTATCCTGTTGCTCTCTTTTGTAGTACGCATACTGGTTGTAAGTTGCTTTTATTAAAGTGTTACCCCAAACGTCCACACAGTAATTCAGATATGGTGATATACAAGTGAAGAATACAGGATGTGCAGTGCTTTATGGTGCAGTATGTGTCTTGCTGCGCTCTTTGAAGAACAGATGATCTACACGTGACCTCCACGGCATTATCAATTTATTTGAATGGGATATTAGTTTTCTTGTGACTTAATTAATCAGCTGCTTTCATGGAGAAGTACACAGTATGTGTTTTTGAAAAGATTTAGTGTTTTGTGTTGGCATACTGGATATAAATATTACCAGTTAATGCAACATATCTATGTTGGGTAATTTCCTACAAGTCGAGCAGTGGTGAAAGTGGAAAAAAGTGACCTTTTTCATGGCAGATGTTATGACTCTGTTCCATTTAAGTGTCCTGGTAGAACGTGACGGTGAGGCAGCATCATACCACGGCCCTCGAGCCGCTGTAGCTATAATTAATGTCATTAATTACACCGGTAGTGCGATGACATTTCAAAATGTCTGCCATGATAAAAGTCAAATTAATAATCCAGTGTAGGGCTGCACTTTAGGATTGTTCTAATTACTGATGAATCTATTGATTATTTTTTAGATCAACTGTTTTGTAACATATCAACAGTCCAAAACCCAAAGAAAAGAGCTTTAGCACAGGTGTGATTAATAACATTAACGATGGCTCAGTTCTGTTGTGTGTATGCACAACATACAGCCATCACTAATATAATGAAATATATCTGAGCTTTTCCTGATATGACATGTCAAAATGTCTGCGTTAAAAAAAAAGGTCTATATGAGGAAGAACATATTTATATCTGAGAAGTTGAAAGCAGTAAATTTTTGCTTGAAAAATTAAGTGATTATTAAAATAGTTGCAGATCTCTGTCTTCTTGGCGACCTATCAGAGATAATAACACCAACACATCTCTACTTCTGGCTCCAGCTATCGCCAAGAAAACTATTCTCCTCAACTGGAAATCCAGACACGTCCTCTCTCTTTAAAACAATGGTTGAACCTCCTCTCGGAACATATCTCACTAGAGCAAGTCTCTGCCAAACAAAATAATCAAATCATGGAATTCAATAAACATTTCTCATATCTTATCCTGCCTGTTAATCTCTTAATCTGCCGGTGAACTAAATACCACCTCGTCACTACTATCATCTTAATCCCATCCCTCTCCTATATACCCCATTTTACACAGTCTTATTCTCTATGTCTCTGTTCTCTGTTTGTCAGCTCGTTGTTTTCTGTCATTTTTGATATTTGTCTGATACTGTATATGTTCACTCAAGGAAAAAAAAAAAATAAAGAAAATAAAATAGTTGCAGATTCATTTTCTGTCGATCGACTAATCAACTAAATAATCCAGTGTTTCCCATATTTATTTTAGATACTGATTAAAAAGTATAACAATACATGACTCTAAGTATTAATTCTTGACTGTAAACTGTAATTTGAAGCACCAAGTCTGTTATCAGAGATTTCAGAAAAGTCAGAGTTTCCCAGTTGTAGGTACAACTTGGATGTTAACAACAACATATACAAGGTGGAATGATGTAATTATAATAAATCTGATATGACATAAATGCGGCAGCAGTGTGGGACTGTTAGCTTTGAGCTAAATGCTAAAGTCAGCATGCTAACATTATCAATGACAACGCTAAGCAGCAGGTATAATGTTTACCATGATCACACTGACATTACCAAAGTTATTACTATTTTATCCTGCAGGGGACATGAATGTGTGAAGCAACAATCCATCCAATAGTTGTTGAGACATTGTCATCCCTGAAGCCATGCCCCCATAGCGCAGATAAAAAGCTAGAGAACGACTAAATGGAACTTCAGGTGGGATTGTTTTGTCGTAGGTCATGTTCTTCATTGCTCTGACTCCTGCTGTAGTTGTGCTGTGTTACCAGCAGGAGCACAGAGCCTCAGAAACCTCTGCTCAGTAGCCTACTGTGCACCTTTGGCCCTGATAGCAGCTGCTCCATGTTGTGACGGTGACTCAGCAGGCGACTTGTAGAGTCCCGCTGAGCTCGTAGATATTAGCTCTTCCAAGGTTGATGGCTGGATGCTCCGTTGTCTGCTGTGTTAGGTGTTCTGAGAGACAGCTATCAGAGGATTAGTCACATCCTTAACGCCATTTCATCTGACAAACATAAGTTCTACATGCACGCGTTAATCGGTGCTCATGCTGCTCAGACTTCCCTTCGTTTGCCAATCATTTCTGCTGCCTCATTTCTCATTCAGCGAGCTGAATAGCACGCTGCGTTAGCTGTTCATTTACTCCGTGTCTTTGCCTTACATTACCGTTATGAATATTGATGGGATAACCGCGTCCGTCAATTCAGATACTAGCCCTACGGTGTGTACTCGGAGGCACGGCGTATAATAGAGGTTTCGCAGGAAACATTCAGCTAAATGATACCTCTGCTGTAACAAATCCGCCGTCTGACTCTCATGCATCAAACTAATGCTCGCCGAGAAGAACATTATTAAACATTCTGTAGCGGCCGTCTCCTTGTACCAGCCAAATTACCACTCAGGAAAAAGTGATTTGAAGGTACATATCTATTAAAGTTCTGAGAGATTGGCTGCTCAGCGGCCACATTACACTTTGTTACGTGAAATACAAATGTGTTTGACTTTGAAAATTGAAATCAGTCTGCACTGTTAAAGAGCTCCTGCAATACAAATAGAAATAGAATACAATAGAAAACAAATCTTTATCATCCAGTATGAATGCTGTTGGATGGGTAGGGGATGAGTGAAGGAAAACACATAACTCTACTACTACTGTGAAATCAAAGCTGAGGAATCCAACCAGCAGACCACGTCTAAGAAAGCACCCTCATCAAACATTTAATTCAAATCCCAAACAGATGCTATTAAAACCAGATGCAACTCTTAACCCTTTCACGGTGTGTTTTCACTTCATGAAAAGTTAATTGTAACATTTTCGTCGCCTAAAAACGTCGGTATTCAGCGTTCGGTTGTACTTAGCTCCGCCCTCTCGTGTCCCTTCTGGTTCCAAAAAAAACAAGATGGCGACGGCCAAATGGCAAACTCGAGGCTTCAAAACCGTAGTCCACAAACCCTTGGATAACATCACGGTGATTACGTCCACTTCTTATAGGTCCAAAGCTTGTTTTTGACCCTCATAGTGAAGTACATGCAAAAATAATAGAGGTTGTTCGGCCAATATTTTTTTACCATGTTCATCTTTTATCATGGTTACTTCAGCATGTTAGCATGCTAACATTTGTTAAAGGTGCTCTATACGATATCCAGAGCATTAATATATCAAAAAAAACTATTGTCTATGTAAAGATATAGAGGAGTACTGTCTACCTGAGCAGAGAATGAAGTCTCTCTCTCTCTGTGTGTGTGTGTTGGAATCAGTGCTTCTCTGTGCTTTGTTGACATAGCCGGCCGGTTGCACATGCTTTTAATGCATGTGAGCGTGCTCCACGGGCTAGCTCACGGCCGCCAATCTGCCATACTCTCATACGGCGGTTACAGCTGATAACGCCGTCCCGGAGCAACAGCGTCGTTGCAGAAGCGTAGCGCCCACCCTCTGGTTCCCACCCTCTGGTTCCCACCCTCCGGTTCCCACCCTCCGGTTCCAACTCTCCGGTTCCCACTCTCTGGTTCCCACCCTCTGGTTCCCACCCTCCGGTTCCAACTCTCCGGTTCCCACTCTCCGGTTCCCACTCTCTGGTTCCCACCCTGGTTAACACTGTTAGCTCTGTCAGCAGTGTTGCCGTTGTTTGCGCTGTTAGCATCGTTAGCTGCTAGCCGCTGGCTCAGCCGTCACCATGTTGAGAGCTGTATGGAGGCAATAGAAATGATGGGGATGTTGTTAGTTCTGCAGGTATTTGGTCATAAACCAAAGTATTGGAGAAATACAAAAAAATGTACCTGATGATATCAGTTGTCCAGATATTTACACAAAAACAAGAAGAAAAGTCAGAGGATTCTTAAAGGCATTCAAGGATTCATCATCTGGGAACCATGAATGTGCCAATTCACCCAGAAGGTGTGCAGATATTTACGTAAGTAATTGATCATTTTGACCTGATTGATGGTGGATTAACAAAGTGACTATGAAGTCATCAACCAACAAACCAACTGACACCTACAGAGCCATGCCGTAAGCATGGCAAACATTACTTCTATCACTGCATTTAATGTAATAAAGTCGTGATCACTCATGAATCCACTACTGCTTGTTCCAATACAGAACAAATGTTCATTTAGATGACTTCAGTCAGAATTGTTAGTATTTAGCTGACCGTATCCAGAGGAATCATCCTGATTTAATGATGCTAAAATGCTTTGAGGCTTCAGAACCTCGGCTTGGAGTTTTTCAAGAGGGTTGTTTAGTGTCTGATAACTGACCAAAAGCAGCTGATTAACATACAGTAAATGTCATATCAGTGTTTCTATTTCCTCATTGTGAGCTTTACAACCAAACCCCGGTCTGAAAACATTGACCTCTGCTAGAGACCAGACACTGTTTCTCTGTGATATACACACTGGGACACAAAGAGAGCCCAACAAATGGAAATAGGATGTGCACGTTGGCTGCAGAGCTCAGTTGCAAAAATAAGAGGGATGAAGCACCTGCTGACCCGTCATCTCACAGAAATTAAAAATCTCTGCACAGGAAAATAAAGCTGCGACTGCGACTGTGAGAAAACACAAAGGAGTATAGACGTTGATGACTGAGTCATACGTTGATTCTGGCATGTTTTCACGGATTTAATTCTGTTCAATTAAAGGAACTGGATCACGTCACCGCAATAAAAGGGTTGGTCGTCATCTCAGGTATTATGATTATGCTTTCAGATCTTTGTAAGCTAATTGTTTGGAATACCTCCAAAGTGAGGCTGACTTCTCTCTCTGAGCAACACAGAGAGACTGATGCACGTTTTTATAACTAGCAGGCTGGACTACTGTAACGCTCTCCTTTCTGGTCGACCAAAGAATACAATCAGCTACAATTAAATGAAAGTTCTGCTGCATGAGTGCTGACTGAAACCAGAAGGAGAGCACACATTTGGCCTGTTTTAAAGTCTTTACACTGCTTACCTGTTAGTTTTCGTATTGATTAGTCTATAAGGCACTACATGGCCTTGCACCAGGCTACCTTACAGAAATGCTTTTGGTTTATGAACCAGGAAGGCCCCTCAGATAGGTGGTTGATATTTGTAAAGGTAAACTAAAAACCCATCTATTTAATCTGGCTTTTATGTAGTGTTATATAGTTTTATAATTTTATAATTTTATGGTTTTTATTTTCAATCCTTATTTTATTTATCATAATCATTATAGTGTTTATTTTACTCTATTTTTTTAATAAACATTTTAATGCTGATCATTATTATCTCTTTTATTCTATTTTATTTTATTAAAATTTTATTATTTTAATACAATCTGCTTATTTTCATAATTTTTATTTATTTATTTTTATTGTTATTTTTATTTCCTTGTATTTTATTTATCTTTTATTATCTTAAATACCCATCTCTTATTGCTTTCTTATTCAATTAACTTTTATCTTGGTTGTTTTGGTGTGCATTAGTCTCTAAATCCATTTTTTAACACTCTATATTTTTGTCAATCGTCTGTCAAGCACATTGAATTACATTAAACTTGTTTGAAAGGTGCTAAATAAATAAATTTGATTGATTGATTGAATTTTCTATTCTTTTTATGTGAAATATGAGTTGCCATACTGAAATAATACAAAAATTACCAGATTTTAAGGTGACGTATTTACAGTATACACCCACCCTCCGGTTCCCACCTTCCGGTTCCCACCCTCCGGTTCCCACTCTCCGGTTCCCACTCTCTGGTTCCCACCCTCTGGTTCCCACCCTCCGGTTCCCACTCTCCGGTTCCCACTCTCCGGTTCCCACCCTCTGGTTCCCACCCTCCGGTTCCCACCCTCCGGTTCCCACCCTCCGGTTCCCACTCTCCGGTTCCCACTCTCTGGTTCCCACCCTCTGGTTCCCACCCTCCGGTTCCCACTCTCTGGTTCCCACCCTCTGGTTCCCACCCTCCGGTTCCCACCCTCCGGTTCCCACCCTCCGGTTCCCACTCTCTGGTTCCCACTCTCTGGTTCCCACCCTCTGGTTCCCACCCTCCGGTTCCCACTCTCTGGTTCCCACCCTCTGGTTCCCACCCTCCGGTTCCCACTCTCCGGTTCCCACCCTCCGGTTCCCACCCTCCGGTTCCCACTCTCCGGTTCCCACCCTCCGGTTCCCACCCTCCGGTTCCCACTCTCCGGTTCCCACCCTCCGGTTCCCACCCTCCGGTTCCCACCCTCCGGTTCCCACCCTCCGGTTCCCACTCTCCGGTTCCCACTCTCCGGTTCCCACCCTCCGGTTCCCACCCTCCGGTTCCCACCCTCCGGTTCCCACCCTCCGGTTCCCACCCTCCGGTTCCCACTCTCCGGTTCCCACCCTCCGGTTCCCACCCTCTGGTTCCCACCCTCCGGTTCCCACTCTCTGGTTCCCACCCTCTGGTTCCTACCCTCCGGTTCCCACCCTCCGGTTCCCACCCTCCGGTTCCCACTCTCCGGTTCCCACTCTCTGGTTCCCACCCTCTGGTTCCCACCCTCCGGTTCCCACCCTCCGGTTCCCACCCTCCGGTTCCCACTCTCCGGTTCCCACTCTCCGGTTCCCACCCTGGTTAACACTGTTAGCTCTGTCAGCAGTGTTGCCATTGTTTGCGCTGTTAGCATCGTTAGCTGCTAGCCGCTGGCTCAGCCGTCACCATGTTGAGAGCTGTATGGAGGCAATAGAAACGATGGGGATGTTGTTAGTTCTGCAGGTATTTGGTCATAAACCAAAGTATTGGAGAAATACAAAAAATTTTACCTGATGATATCAGTTGTCCAGATATTTACACAAAAACAAGCAGAAAAGTCAGAGGATTCTTAAAGGCATTCAAGGATTCATCATCTGGGAACCATGAATGTGCCAATTCACCCAGTAGGTGTGCAGATATTTACGTAGGTAATTGATCATTTTGACCTGATTGATGGTGGATTAACAAAGTGACTATGAAGTCATCAACCAACAAACCAACTGACACCTACAGAGCCATGCCGTAAGCATGGAAAACATTACTTCTATCACCGCATTTAATGTAATAAAGTCGTGATCACTCATGAATCCACTACTGCTTGTTCCAATACAGAACAAATGTTCATTTAGATGACTTCAGTCAGAATTGTTAGTATTAAGCTGACCGTATACAGAGGAATCATCCTGATTCAATGATGCTAAAATGCTTTGAAGCTTCAGAACCTCGGCTTGGAGTTTTTTAAGAGGGTTGTTTAGTGTCTGATAACTGACCAAAAGCAGCTGATTAACATACAGTAAATGTCATATCAGTGTTTCTATTTCCTCATTGTGAGCTTTACAACCAAACCCCGGTCTGAAAACATTGACCTCTGCTAGAGACCAGACACTGTTTCTCTGTGATATACACACTGGGACACAAAGAGAGCCCAACAAATGGAAATAAGATGTGCACGTTGGCTGCAGAGCTCAGGTGCAAAAATAAGAGGAATGAAGCACCTGCTGACCCGTCATCTCACAGAAATAAAAAATCTCTGCACAGGAAAATAAAGCCGCGACTGCGACTGTGAGAAAACACAAAGGAGTATAGACGTTGATGACTGAGTCATACGTTGATTCTGGCATGTTTTCACGGATTTAATTCTGTTCAATTAAAGGAACTGGATAACGTCACCGCAATAAAAGGGTTGAGTCATCATCTCAGGTATTAGGATTATGCTTTCAGATCTTTGTAAGCTAATTGTTTGGAATACCTCCAAAGTGAGGCTGATTTCTCTCTCTGAGCAACACAGAGAGACTGATGCACGTTTTTATAACTAGCAGGCTGGACTACTGTAACGCTCTCCTTTCTGGTCGACCAAAGAATACAATAAATCAGCTACAATCAATTCAAAGTTCTGCTGCATGAGTGCTGACTGAAACCAGAAGGAGAGCACACATTAGGCCTGTTTTAAAGTCTTTACACTGCTTACCTGTTAGTTTTTGTATTGATTAGTCTATAAGGCACTACATGGCCTTGCACCAGACTACCTTACAGAAATGCTTTTGGTTTATGAACCAGGAAGGCCCCTCAGATAGGAGGTTGATATTTGTAAAGGTAAACTAAAAACCCATCTATTTAATCTGGCTTTTATATAGTGTTATATAGTTTTATAATTTTATAATTTTATGGTTTTTATTTTCAATCCTTATTTTATTTATCATAATCCTTATAGTGTTTATTTTACTCTATTTTTTTAATCAACATTTTAATGCTGATCATTATTATCTCTTTTATTCTATTTTATTTTATTAAAATGTTATTATTTTAATACAATTTGCTTATTTTCATAATTTTTATTTATTTATTTTTATTGTTATTTTTATTTCCTTGTATTTTATTTATCTTTTATTATCTTAAATACCCATCTCTTAATACTTTCTTATTCAATTAACTTTTATATTGGTTGTTTTGGTGTGCATTAGTCTCTAAATCCATTTTTAACACTCTTTATTTTTGTCAATCGTCTGTCAAGCACTTTGAATTACATTTGACTTGTTTGAAAGGTGCTAAATAAATAAATTTGATTGATTGATTGAATTTTCTATTCTTTTTATGTGAAATATGAGTTGCCATACTGAAATAATACAAAAATTACCAGATTTTAAGGTGACGTATTTACAGTATACATGTGCTTTAAGCCACATTAAGAATATTGATTACAGCAGATTGCTGCATACAGTATACAGTAAGATGTAGCTATGCATCCATGTGTAGATGGTTTTTAGCGTATTTCAACACCTTATTTGGTTTTACAGCCCACAACATTACTGTTCTGATTCAGTCTCACCGCTCTCATCAGTGTTTTCAGCCACATCGGGCGGTTGTTTCAGCAAAGAAGCTCGCACCAAACGGTACCCAGATAGCGTTATGGTGAACATAGCGGAGCGTTTAGCAGCTAAAGAGTCAGATATTTCCCTCAGGAGGTGGTGGAGACCAAAACAGAACTAAAAGGAGAGTGAATATTAGACTTAAACTCGTCGGGTCGACAGAAACACGACTCCAAATGAATTCTAATGTTGCTTAACGTGTAAATAAGTCACCGTTTGTCTTTAGAAGGTGATAATATGTCCAATGTTACCAAACAATCGATTAATGCAGCTTTAATATCTGATTTTATTCAACAGGAATCTGACTTTACTGAAACACCCTACAGAATGACTCCTTTAGCATCGTTTGTCCCTGTTTTAGCAATTTGACTGCAGTTTCCTGTGATTATTGGTGAGACCCCAAGAAGCCCAGCTGCCACTCCAGAGAATCCATTCCCATTCTGTGATAACAGCTCCATCGGCTCTCCACAGCTGCCAAGGACTTCATGGAGCTGAAGGCAGAGACCCAAAACCTCTAGTGTGTGAGTGATCATGAACCAAAAGGCCCTCTGGGATCGCATTGACATCCAGTGGCGATATTACTGCTGGATCCTTTAGAAGAAAACATCTCTCGGGTTGTTTCCCCATCGCCACAACACAATACCTGTAATAAAGCCCCGTTCAGCTCACATCCCTTCAATCTAAAATCCAAAATGATCTAACATAATATCCCGTCACATGCATGTAAGTGCTGTTCCAACAGGATGCTGGCTACTTCTTATGTGCAATTTTGAGTGAAAAGGGCCTGATTTTGATGATCACTTCATTCAGGCCAAGTAAGAAGGCGATAAAACAGCCTGCCAGTCTTTATACTAAGAGCTCTGTTAATCAGTGTTGAAAGGGAATAAAAAAAGCATTCAATCGTACTTTTTTTTTTTGGCCTTCAGGGCTACTTCATAGGACGTAAAATATGGGTTACTACCTCCTTTGTTGGGAACAAGGGGAAATTTGCCCCGTCGTCCGGTTCTGAATTTGTTATACTGATGTACAACACTGTGGAGGATAAATTGCAAAAGGTAGAAAAGGTCACTGTGACAGAATTCAGGATGACTTTCTCAGAATAAGAAGAAGGTGTAATTTCTTATTCACAAAGTCAGCCTTCTATTCACGCTGTAGATCAGTATGACATCACAGTCTTGAGTCCCGGGCAGAATCGCTCATTCCACTTATTCACCAGCATAAATGTCAGTTTCAGTGGGATTCCCAGCGGGGATCTATTTCCTCCAGCTCGTCTGTGAGGACGCTGAGCTTCCTGACCTGAACTGCTGCAAAATCAGACGACGTGCAAATCAACGGTTGACATAGCATGCATTCAAGGACAAAGAAAAAAGACAATTTTAATATGTAAATATGTGTAAACAATACCAGCCACACGATGTCACAGCTGGTAATTATCACCAGATGATGTGTGACACCTTTTAACCAACTTTATTCCGAGCCATTATTACAAGTTATTTTTTTTTAGCAATTTCTGCTGCAGTTATCTGGAATAATACCATTTGATTAACACTTTTAGACCCTCTTTCTTGGGGGGTTAGGGAGCTGCTGCAGCTTTCGTACTCCTCACCTTGCTGGCACGAGAAAGAGATAAGTTCCTGTTACTAATATTATATTGTTTTGTCTAGAAGGTTTGGTTCCCGTTGGCATGACGAGGAGAGAAAAGAGGAGTAGTTGTTATTAAAACGAGTTGACTGGAGACACCAAGCCTGTGCTCAAGTTCTGCATCTCTGGCTTCAGAAAACAGCGAGAGAGAAAAACCACCGCAGGACTGTGAGGATGAGACAAAGTCCATGCCATGCCAGAGTCTAAGAAGGAGTAAAGGAAATGCAGCACATTAACTCAGCCTGGAGCCGTCCCACCGTGTCAAACAGCCAACTCTGCCCACTCGACTCAAGCATCCTCATCCTCAACACTGCTGCTGCTGCTGCTGAGGCCGGTCACGCTGAGGGGGGACCGAGAGAAAGGCATTTGAAAACATCACTTCAAGGAGTCTGTCAGAGGATCTGAGAGACTGTGATAATATATGGCAGCGACGTGCACTGACAGCTTGATTCTTGTCTGTTTTAGAGAGCAGCGCTGGAGGACAGGGTCTCTGTTTGGGAGATAATGTTGATGCACCTCCCCCGTACTGTTGCGACTTTTTCTGAGAACCGCTGTCAAACAATTAAATGATTCAACCTGGTCGTGTGTTTGAGGGTGAAACCAAATTGTGGTTAATGTGCAAAAAGCAAAGTACATGCTTTTTGCACATTTTGCAAGGTACTTGCTTTTTGCACACTCCTTTGCAACAAAATGGATTTAGCTTTAGGTCAAGCTTGCTTTTATTTGAATGTATATCATCATCTTTATTGTGCTTCAGCTAATGCAAATTCAAGACCATTTGCTGCAACACAGAGTCTGCACACAGCAGCACAAATGTGAAATGAAAGTACATGCAGCACAAACCTGGGACTCTGCATGGTGTGTGCATCATTTTTTGACAGATGTGCTGCACATAACAGGAAATACTCTGTACGCATACCTGCTACGTCTGACTATGTGTCTGTGTGCTACTCTTTGCTTTACTGATGAATGAGTCTGCTTTGGTGTGTCTGTTTTTTGATGCAAGCCAAATTTCTCACACGGGACAATAAAGACTGAACTGTACGTGCCATATGTGTTCCAAAAAATCACAGTAAAATGTAATTATTGACTATTATAATACAAGTAGCAAGGCAATACAGTCAGTAAAACAAATAGACAATTTTCACGTGTGTATATATGTGCATCAAAAACTGAGCATATATATATATATATATATATATAGCGTGCAGGTTTTAAGGAGACACAGAGCAGCATATAGCCTGCATGAAACAGACGACTACACAGAGGAGCAGATGAGATGGTGACTAATACTGCCTCCAGGTGGAGCTGGAAGACAACAGATCTTTAGGGGTCAGCCAGCATGCAGTAGGGTCCCTTTTACATTTCACACATACAGTCATTGTAATCACAGCCAGCTGCCTCACAGCCTGTTATTTGAGTAATTTCACCTGTATTAGTGATTCATATGTTCATACAAACCTAGGCTTGTTTATTGACTATTGGTTTATAGCTTATTGTTGCATTAATGTTTTAATATTGCATGTGTGTGCTTATATTATATTTTCATTTTCATTTATTTTTCAGATTACCTGTCTCATGCACTACTACGACGGAGTTATAGGGCCACATTGAGGGAAAAAAAATCAGAGTTTTCGAGAATAAAGTCATAATATTATGAGAATAAAGTCAGAAGTTTAAGAGAAAAAAAGTCGTAATATTATGAGAATAAAGTCAGAAGTTTAAGAGAAAAAATTAATAATATTATGAGAATAAAGTCATAATAATACGAGAATAAAGTCATAATATTATGAGAATAAAGTCATAAGTTCACGAAAAAAAGTCGTAATATTATGAGAATAAAGTCATAATAATACGAGAATAAAATTATAATATTATGAGAATAAAGTCAGGAGTTTAAGAGAGAATAAGTTGTAATATTATGAGAATAAAGTCATAAGTTTAATAGAAAAAAGTCAGAATATTATGAGAATAAAGACAGAAGTTTACGAGAAAAAAGTCATAATATTATGAGAATAAAGTCATAATAATACGAGAATAAAGTCATAATATTATGAGAATAAATTCATAGTAATACGAGAATAAAGTCATAATATTATGAGAATAAAGTCATAAGTTCACAAGAAAAAAAGTCGTAATGTTATGAGAATAAAGCCAGAAGTTTACGAGAAAAAAGTCATAATATTATGAGAATAAAGTCATAATAATAAGAGAATAAAGTCGTAATATTATGAGAATAAAGTCATAAGTTCACGAAAAAAAAGTCGTAATATTATGAGAATAAAGTCATAATAATAGGAGAATAAAATCATAATATCATGAGAATAAAGTCATAAGTTAAATAGAAAAAAGTCGTAATATTACGAGAATAAAGTCAGAAGTTTAATAGATTTTAGAGGGTAAATAGTGTGAAAATGAGGAACGTGGAGCATCTTATGAAGTTATACTTTAGTTTAGGTTTCACAAATAACCAAATACTTCATCTTTTGGCTCATCAGCACCAAATTATCATCAGTATCAGGCCCTGGAAAAGATTGAGCAAGAAACTGAGTTTATTCTGAAGAAAGAATCACACGGACCTGATGGAGGAAACTGACTCTTTAGAGGAGGAGGACATGACTTTTTTTCGTAAACTTATTACTTTATTCTCGTAATATTATGACTTTTTTCTCGAAATCTCAGATATTTTTCCCTCATTGTGGCCCTGATACTCCGTCGTACACTACTGTCAGGATATAGTGACCGTTGAATCGTGATTAGATAGTGTGGAGAGCTGCCGTGTAGGCTGGTGAAAACTACATTTCCCACAAGACCTTGCGCTGTCAACAAGGAAATGAGTCAGGTAGGTTAAATAGGGGTAAATATCTCTTCCTGAAATGCTTATGTTACCTGTTTACGTCGCTTTTATTCTCTCCACGTTGTTGTCGCCGTCCTCTGGACTATATATGTAAATGAGGTACATTAATATGCGCTTTTATCACACGTGAGTTCTTCAGACTGTGTGAATGCTGCAGAACTGAAGACTTTTACAAGAGCAGGTTTAAACAGCGAGAGAAGAGACGCAGCGTCAGGCTACAGCATGGATTAATGTATCTCTTTAATCCTCTCAACTTCACATGTTGTCACAATGTCACAACTTACTTACTTTTACTGAGTCATGAGATGTGTCTCTGAGCAACAAACTCATTTCCTTTCCTCTGACGTTTTATTACAATAACTTTATTACTTTTGGAAAAGTCAGCAAATAGTTTCCACTCCATATTGTAATCTTTACAAACTTTTTGTATTCTGTATGTTTGTTTTGGCAGAAGAAGATATGATGGTGTTTGTTAGCTGAATGTTTTCTTATTACTCTACAGAGTCTACACCCAAACTGGTTAAAGCTGCAGTGGGTAGAAACGGAGCAAATATGATTTAAAAAAAAGAAGTAACGTTTATAAAACTATATCCTCACAGTCGTGCATGAGACAGGTAATCCGAAAAAAAAAGTCATGTGCCTCAGGTGTCCTCAGGTGTGCTCCAATCAGAGCTGATCTGGAGTCTGCCGTCTCTGAGCAGCTGTCAATCACTCGTGAACTTCGATCAAACGGTCAAACTAGGCAGCGCTGATCAAATATGAATCAATATTCTGTTACTGTAATGATTATTTCTCTCCTCAGATGTTCTCAGAATCATCTTGTAGTTACTGTTTAGCTGTGAAATGAGAAAGTTTGTGACCCGGCAGCCATGTTGAGATCAGTTGAGGAAATACCAAGCACCGCCCACCAGCCGGAGCACAGCCAATAGGAACGATGTCTCTCTCTGAAAGGACCTGTGATTGGTCAAAGTCTTCCGTCATGGACTAGATTTTCTCTTTGTATTATTATATATATATTTTTTTATTTTATTCAGTTTTTAAAAAAAAAAAATTATATTTATATTTCTTTTTCTTTTTCTTTCTTTATTTATTTATTTTTATTTTTATTATTATTTTTATTTTATTTTATTTATTTTTTTAATTTTGAATGCTGATATTGTTTTCTGTTGTGTACGTATTGTGTTTGTTTCTAAGCTAAAATACTTAACAATTGGTTTATAAACTATTGTAATTACGAATTGTAAAATGCATATATGAAAACAACCTCGAAAGTATATAAAAACGATTTTGTAAAGGCTGAAAACAGAGCCATGAGGAGGTGCAGAAGTCTAGTTTTCTCTCAGAACACTTGAATTACAATATGCTGGAAGGTTATTATGGTATTTTTGCCCAATGATGCCAAATCCTTGTTGCCTACTCAAGCTTTAATGTGTCCCACTCCCACTGTCCACCTTGTTTGTAGGCAGCAGATGCAGCAGGCTGGTCCTTCACCCTCCTCTGACTGCTTCCCCCTCAGCCACCGCAGCGCAGCTCAATGTGGAAGTGAGACTGCAGCTGAACTAGAGAAACACGAAGTGAGAGCAAACAACACAGTGAGTATCAGTTAAAGAGTAACGAGGGAAAATCACGAGATGAAGACAATAACTTCTACCTGATGTGGAGTTAAGTTCAGTATTAGTAGGAAGTGTTGTTAACGGCAGCAGCTGCGTGAAAAGGTAAGGCGAGCAACACTGGAGCACATTTCTGATGATTAATAAATGTCCAGCTTATGATAAAAGAGTTTGATTTGATGCTGATATAAATGGTGGCAGTTAAAGGTTAGAAGAACAATGATTCAACAACTTCTGTTGCAATGTAGTATTTTATTCCAGTGGACAAGTTGACATTGTTTAAAGGAATTTACACGCTTTCATATTTTTCTTTTTTTTTTTCTAGTATTCATTTAATTTAGTTAACATTCAACTGTGGCAGTTAGCTGCTGCATTGATCCTGAGGGATTTAGTGCATAAGCTTTTTAACAGGCTAGATCTGGGTGAAAAGTGAAAGTTGTTTTAGACAGATTTGCCATTGTTTCAGCACCATTTCAATGACAATGTGAAGTTAGAATCTGTCATATACTGAAATATAGTCTTTGAATAGCTGTTGAAACAGTGGCTTTATGTGACCCAGATGTCTAAAAACCTTTTAACCAAAGTTATCCCCGTCTTAAAGGGATAGTTCAGATTGGGTTGTATGAGGTAGACTACTTCTCTGGTCGGCACGCCCTCAGTTTATAGTAAAGCAGCGTACTGCTGTGGACAGCAAAAACATCAATATCAGTTTAAGTGTACGCTATATTTCGGATATTTTTCATGGCTTTATCTCGCCATCAGACAGCCCTTTATGACGGGGAACTGAAGCCGTTATCTACGCTCTCTTCAAAGCCACCAGACTCCATTGACAAAAACAGTAATTTTGCCTCGCAGAACACAGGTCCACACTGATCTACCGCTGCCTCCATCGGTTAGTTAGTTTGTGTGACTTTGCTGAATCCAAACTAACCCTATAAAGGGACTCTATGTAAGAATCATAAATAGCTTGTTAACAGCGACACCTGTGTCCATTAAGTCGACCACAGTCGGCGTCCTCTTGCACTACGTAGACACGAGCGAGCATCGGTCAAAAACAGTGAGGCGACACACACGAGACTGAACGTGATTGACAGCTAAAACCACAATATCACTATGTGTATTTCAAATGCTTGGCAGTAATGTTAGCTCACCCGTCCAGTAGGAATTTTGCCAGCTCGGGGTCGAATCGAAGGCCCGGTTGATGTTGATCCTAGTTTTCCTCCGACGTCGGTCATATTCCTGTTTTGCAAGACGGGCTTCACCAGATATAACTTTGCTTTTTTTGTACTTCCGTGGAGTTTGTGTTGTGGGGGCGTTAGCGGACTTTATTTCTAACCGAACGTTAGCTACGGTTGCTCACTGTTAGCCCTGTAAGCGGAGCTGATAAATAAAAGCATGACGTTACATCCGTTTGATTTTCCCAGAAAAAAACATCCCGCATTCTTCACATTAGAAGCAGTCTACAGGCTGATAGAGGAAACTCAGAAAGTTGCTCATTTTATAGGTTTGGTTACAACATATTGGCTATAAAATATGATTTTAAAAAATGTTTATATGTGTAAAGACTTACATACAGTCCCTTTAAAACAAACAAACTAACCGATGGAGGCAGCGATAGACCAGCATCTCCTGAGTTCTGCGATGTAAAATGATGACATGACAATGTTTTTGTCAAAGGAGACTGGTGGATTTGAAGAGAGCATAGATTCCCCGTCATAAAGGGCTGTCTGACGGCGAGGTAAAGCGCTGAAAATATTGTAAATATAGTGTACACTTATACTGATATTGATTTTTTTATGTGTCTAAAATCCGTTTTGCTGCTGCCCCCGTCCACAGCAGTACATCACTTTACTCCTGTCTGTTTCTCCAGACTCCATTTTTCATTTCATTTCATAGTTTATTTGATAGGGACCAATACAATATACATAGACAACTTAGAAACGGCTATCTGATGCAAGTATCATAGTGCTTATAGCGGATGCTAATTTGCAACACCTGTCCCTAGGAGGGCTTTTTATGAAAAAGAGATTAAAACAGGAATGAGTACAGGAAAAATAAATAAATACAAACAAGCACACATTTAAAAACATTACATTTAGAAGCTAGACATGAGTACAGGTTTGTCGCTGAATTAAGCAGGATTTGGTTGCTCTCTTAAAAGTGGTAAAGTTTGCAGCAAATTTCAAGTGATCAGGTAGTGCGTTCCAAGACTTCGCTCCTTTCACAGAAAAAGCTGTCTGAGCAAAAGATGTTTTGCAGAATGGAACTTTACAAAAATCTACTGTAGTAACACACTGACTATGGAGAAGCACCTCATACAATCCCACTTGAAAACATCTGAACTATCCCTTTAATCTAGATACATCCTTTGACCTGCATATGACCAACTCAGTGCTCACTGGGCAGAGACTCACTCATGTTGGGACTGAATCAGCAACATGACCATCACCACATCTCTTCTGATCTTGTTCTTTTTTTTATGGGTTTAGCCTCCAGGTCTCTCCAGGATGTTGTCCATTGTGAGCTTCTACATATGCCACGTGCTGTGCCTGGGTCTCGGCCTGGCCTGCGTGGTGTGCGTGTGTGTGTGGAATAGCCATTGGCGTGGCGGTTTCGCGTGGGACGGTTCGAGCCTGCAGTTCAACTGGCACCCCGTCCTGATGGTAACCGGTCTGGTTGTGCTGTACGGCAACGGTGAGGGGCCTTTTTTATTTTATCATTATCTTGGATCAAACTGTTTCAATTCTGTTTCTCACTTCTGTTTTTCCTCGTGACAGTCTGTCTGTATTAAGATAATTACAGGTTTCATAGAGACCTAACCTATAATTAGATGCATCATTTCAGTCGCACAGCTAACGTCCACAGTGACTGTTTTGACTTTAAGTGCCAAACCTCAGTGATTGCAGGCAGTAAAAGTAAAGTTTGATCAAATGGAAGAAGCTGTATGATGTATCTCCACCGTGGTACATTATGCTGTAATGATGGCTACTGTTTGGATTTATGTGAACACAATCAGCCAATACAAGGTAGGAAGTAAAATCACAGTAGATTCTTTTAGCACTTTGCTGCCTAAATGTGCATATTAATGTGAGGAGAAAGGAATATTTGGTCATTGATGCATTTTCACCTCTTTGTGTGTAATACATGTATCAGGGTTAAAGCCCCTCTGGACATAAAATAGCGTTAAAAGTTTTAAAATATGTCAAAAATTGAGGTAGCAGTGATCATAAATGTCAGTAAATAAGTGTAATATGTACGGTACACACACGTCCTCATGCTCCACATGTGTGATGAATATTTGTGACAGTATTTGACAACATATCTGCGTCCACCGGTTGTTCTTTTATGCCTCCGCGCGTGAACGTGATATCTCAGCAGCACCTTTCTTCATATTCTTCAGAGTAACACTTGGACTCAAGGATGAACTGATTAGATTTTGGTGGTCAAAGGTCACTGTGACCACTCAAAACACGCTTTTGGCAATAAACCAATAATTAATATGCTAATTATGACAATTTCACACAGATGTTTTAATAGGATAAAATGATGAAGTGATGACATTGTGGACAGACATGGATGTAAACTGTAACTAGAGTGGTTGGCGGAGGGATAAAAACCTGGAGGAGGTAACTAGTTTACCGGAATTGTATCTTTAATATTTAATATTTTGGTAATTATTCAAACTTTGAGGATAAACTACCTCATTGAAATCCATTTAAAGACATTACAAAGGGGATTCTCATGGACTTTGGTTGTAACTATAAGTGACTAACGTGTTCAGGCACAGTATTGAGTGTAGGTCACCTGCATTTTGGCAGGCCCAAGACACAATCACTGTACTTACGCATGGAAAAACGGAAGAAAATACACTTTGAGTTAAGCTGTTCTGGATGGATTAAAATAGAAACGTATCTGTTCCCTTATAACTGAAACGCTTCCTGTGTATTAGACATAACTTAATGGGTCTTGTGAGGATTTCTGGGGTATGAAATTATGAAAAAAACTAAATTTGCTGCACAAAACTATGTTTCTTTTTCAGACTTTTCTTTATATTTGCTTTTTTTTCTTACAGAATACGGTATAGTTTTACCTCCTCGGGCCTCTGAAAACGATTCAAATGAAACAGTCACTCTTCAGTTAAATTGATCACAAATCACAGACACACAAGTGAAAAGGACCCACAACAAACATTGCTTTATACAATATTAAGAAGTCACAAGCAAAAGACAGCTGGGAACCACTGGTTTAATGTCTATATTACATGTTTGAGACTGTGTGTCCCAGTATATCAACTGTTCACACTGATAACGCTTGAGCTTTTAAGTTTTACAGTACACGCCAAAGAGGCACATTCACTTCATTTAGATTGTTAAGCATAGTTCATGTTTATGTTTTATTTGTCGTTTCAGTTAAAAGATATACAGTTGAAATATATATGCCAACTTTCGTAGAGGCCAAACGGCGGTACTACAGCCTCCGTGTCCATCACGTGATGCCATTGGGCCCAAAAAGACTTTTTCCCATAGACTTACATTGGGAAAGAGACGTCTGTAACTCAGAGGATCATTTATTTTGAGGTGAATCAACTCCCAAGTATGAACACTCTAATAGTCCTTATTTAAATCATCAGGTCCTAAAAGTTGTAAAACGCACTAATAGCTGAATCCAGAGTTATTTCGCTTCCTCCGTTCATGTGAATGAGACCCGAGGCTGGAGCGAGGGCTGGGAGGAGGAGTTAGCAAACTGAGTGGACGCTGCTGCGCCTGCTCTATGGGCCCAATTGATGCGTAAGATCGCCAGAAGATCCGGGTACTTTTCCACTCGGAAGTCGAGTCATTTTGGCTTCATGCTCCACTGAGACACTCTCATAGTAATGAACGGGGCCCCGCCTCCAACGCTGGATCCAGTTCTCTTTATACATCCATGCAATATACAAATTAAACTTTGCATCTCTTCTGTTCTTGTTTCCTCCTCCCTGCAGGAGCTGTGTTGTACCGCATCCCGCTGACCTGGGGTCAGAATAAACTCCCCTGGAAGCTGCTGCATGCTTCAGTGATGCTCACCTCCCTGGTCCTGTCGATTGTGGGGCTTTGTGCCGTGTTTGGCTTTCACAACGCTAAAAACATTCCCAACCTCTACTCTTTGCACAGCTGGATTGGAATCGCTGCTACAGCTCTTTTTGCCATACAGGTACACCACTTTACATGCAGAAACTGAATCACTGTATTAGTCGATGCAATAAGGTGGACATGTGTTGACTGTATCTGTGGATGTCTGTCCCTCCAGTGGGTGGTGGGCATGGCTGGCTTCCTCCTGCCCTGCTCCCCCATATCACTACGAGCGTTCCTGAAACCCGTCCATGTGTGGATGGGAGGCAGCATACTGTGGCTCAGCATCGCCGCCTGCATCTCCGGAATCAACGAGAAGCTCTTCTTTGTTCTGTGAGTGCCAGATTTCCAAGTTACATTTTATTTATGTTTTCCTTAAAGATAAAATTATCCTCTTGAATGTGTTTTTCCACAGCAAAGGCTATGCTGACCTTCCATCCGAGGCTTTGCTTGGAAACACATTGGGAGTTTTGATCGTAGCCTTCGGCTTGGTTGTCCTTATCATTTTGTCCAACCATAAATGGCAGCGACCAGAATCCAGGCCTGAGGAACTGGCTTACACGGTGAGAATATCAGTGCAGCTGATATGCAATAAAAGAGATTAGAGGTTTTATTTTAAGTATTTCATAATCATCTTTATCTACTCTCTCCCACAGCCATTGCTTCAAGAAGAAAATGAATGAAGGGAATTTAAAAAATGCATCAAATCCGTCCCTGCAGAATCAGTTCAATCATCACAGATCACAATCCAAAAGTTCCACTTTGAATGTACAAGCAGCTGTCTGAACCCTGTGAGAATTATTTAAGTCTGTTGTGGGTGAAAATATTTATTTGAAATTATATTTAAGATTGCTTTTTCGACAAAGAATAAAAAAATTGTGCTTCATCAAAGCTGTGACATGTTCCTTTTGCTCTGTATAAGCTCTCCCATGACGCTAGCTAGCTAGCAACAGGAGCCTTGAGTTTTAGAATATTTTACCAGAGGTACGTTCTCCTTTGGTGAAGAATGAATCGCCAAGCTAAAAAATATCCAAAGCTGGTTCATATTGTGAGTTTAATGCCTCTGACCAAATGTTGCTTACTGACAGCGTGCAGCAGTCGTCTCCCTTCTGCAAAGAAGTTTGCACAATCACTACATCATGAGTCACCTTGAGGTCCTGCAAGGTCACAACGAGACACCAGATCTCCCTCAAGGCTTTCCATTAGTTCTGAGCCGACACCCAGTGGTGTCCTGCTGTAACCCTCCTGTGTTATATATATATATATATATATATATTACATTACATACATTCACGGTAGACTTCCCTGTGGGGTTTTCTCTACTTCTGTCTTTTGTGGTTTTGTATAACAATACCTCAGCAATGGTTTGTTACTAAAGAGGACCTATTATGCTTATTTTCAGGTGCTCCAGCTCCGCTCTAACGAGCTTTGCTTGGCAGCGTGCCAAACTAGCCACTAGTTAAAGTGTGTTACTTGGTGACATCACCACGTTGCAGAGGAAAAGGCAGGACTTGAATCAAGGCATTTCAGGAGCAGTGTTTCTGTGGGGGGAGAGTTACTCCCATTGGCATGGACTTTGGGCTTTGTAACTTTGCAGACCTTTTACATGCAAAACAATAACTATTATTTTTTCGGTGCATAACAAGTGAATATATTGTAATCTTTCATAATTTTATAATATGTCTGAGGAAAATGTTGATATTCCCAACGGCCTCATCTTTCTACTCTGTCATTATGTCTTTGCATTTCTTGCATTGTGTTACCCGCTTGCTAGCTTGCTAAATTGTTAGCCTCTGTGGTTTCTAGACGCCGACAGTAACGTTAATATTGCCGTTGCTTAGCAACGGTGTTCCCACGACTTAACCAGCTCACGAGTTTCATTTGAAGGCAGCATATATTACCCACTAAAAGAAAGGGAAAAAAACACAAAAGCATAATAGGTCCCCTTTAACGTAAACTTTTACAGCAAACTCCAGTATATTTGTATGAGTTCAGGTCAAGGGACCCCCTGAAAATGGCAGTTTTTTCCTCGCTAAGATTTAGCTTAGCTTTGGAGCGTTATCTATTGTCCTTCGCTACAACCTAGTCTGACATGACCAGATCGATTGCGTTATGCGTTAAAGAAATTAGTGGCATTACAACGAATTTGCGTTAACACGTTAACTTTGACAGCCCTAGTGTGTACTGTATGTATGCATGTATGTATATATGTGTGCATGTATAAATATATGTATTTATGTATGTATACGTGTATATATTCCTATTGAAGGTGACAGCAGGATAGAAGCGACTCCAGCATGCGACGGGTTGGTAGAAGTCATCTTTCTAGTCCAGGAGGTCTCCGTGTGTCTGGATGCAGGAGAACATAATGTATAGCTCTCTGCCACTGAGTGACATCGCTAATAACCCTGATTTGATTATAATGGCTGTGAAATGTGAAATTGAATGGCAAAGATGTGATGCAGATTTGTCACACAGTTCCCCCCCCCCCCCTCGAAGCTGCTTTCCGGGCTGCGTGACAACTCAAGCTGAGCAGAAATGAAAGAAGGGAGGAAGATGAAGTGAGTTCATGCACCACTGATCATGATCAGTCACTGCTTGATGTATCTGTGTCTTTGTCTCAGAAAGGAAAGGACTGGCAGCGGTGCAGTAACAGTCTCCACTGATGCTGCAAAGGCTGAGAGTGAAAGTGGAGGAACACGTGATCACGATGCCACAAAACACAGCACTGAAAGCTACGAATGGTAAGAAACCTGCCTCATGAAAGACATGACAAGTGTTAGAGAAGTTACACAACAAAGAGCTCTCTGTCTGTCATGCTTTGTCTGAAAACTTTCATACGACTTCACACTTCACACACGAGTATTATGGAAGCCAAAAGATTGTGTAATTGTTCTGCATTCTCGATCTGTATTGTCTTCTTTCACACAACCACAGCTATCCTCACAACACACACTGATTCCCTCCTAAAACAACACCAACACCAACACCAACACCAACACCAACGCCCTGCCGAAGCTGCCCCGCGGACTCATTAACGATCAGTCTGGTTTAATGTTGAGAGGAAAACATGTTGGAAGAGAAGGTGACTGAACACATCTAAGACATAAACACATCATATTACAGCTACATGATGTGGAACATTAGCTGAAATTGATTCAAGATTCAAGATGTTTATTGTCACACCAGTGATACAAGTACAATCTTGTGAAATACTTTTTGCTGGGAAGCTGCATTAAGAAAACAGTAAGTTAAGTAGCAAAAAATAAAATAATAATAATAATAATAATAATAATAAATGACACAACGATAACAAAATAAATTTACAGTAATAGAATTAAAAAAAAAAAAAAGAAAATGTGTATTTACAAATAATATACAGTACAATAATAAAGGAGATACTTGGTATATGGTAAATATAGATCAGATATATACAGTATGTATATATATATATATATATATATATATATAAATAAATAAATAAATAAAAAAAGGCCTGTGCAATATTTGTATTTTATTGTATTTGTTTATTTGTATTTATTTATTTTTTTTATATTGCACAAATTGCATTGATTGAAGTATTGCACTTGTTGTGAGAATTGTTGCACTCGTGTGCCACAAAGTTGTTGTAAGAAAACAAAATGTCCCGTCCTGTTTTACACAAGGTGGCAGCAGAATCGAGTCCAGTCTAGTGAAGGGTTTACACACTTAAAGGATACCTGTGCTGGACTCTTGTGATCAGTGTTAAATTAAGAGATTGTCAGGGAAAAAAGCCTCCTAAGGTTCAAAGGTCAAAGTTGCCTTCATGGACTTTCGGCAATATAGGGTGAGGGTGATAAAAATGGAAAAGGAAGTGTGGTATACCTGCAGAGATGTGACATAATTGGAATATGAAGACAATTTGCTGTTAATGTCACTATCTATTAATGTGTCACATCTATAATAATAATAATAAACAATAATATATTTTCATAATAAGTTAATTAAAATTAAAATTGTTTCTATATTTACCATATACAAAGTATTTCCTTTATTATTGTACTGTATATTATTTGTAAATAAACTTTTTTTAATTCTATTACTGTAAATTTATTTTGTTATCGTTGTGTCATTTATTATTATTATTATCATTATTATTATTTTTATTTTTATTTTTTGCAACTTAACTTACTGTTTTCTTAATGGAGCTTCCCAGCAAAAAGCATTTCATACGATTGTACTTGATTAACCGGTGTGACAATAAACATCTTGAATCTTGAAAACATCGATTAACTACTTGCCTGATGGACATTTGCTCCTCTTCAGTACAGCTCAGCTCTGTGCCTCTTATTTCTAGAATGAGAATAATAATAACAATTAGTTTAATTACCATATTCCAGCCAAAAGCACTTAAAAATCCAACAAAGCATATTCAGAGTTTTATTATTAATGAGTTTAAAGGAAGAACAAAATTCTTAATCTTACTTTGTTTTCTTTGCGTGTATCCACCGTTGTAGACTGATGAAATCTAAATATATTGTATATACTGTATACTGTCAAGCTAAACTTCATCTATCTAGACTGATATGAACCTGTAAATGCAGCGGAAACAAGCTGCTGTGGTGAACTTGTTAGCAAACAGCTGCCTGTTTACACATCCAGTGGAAATATGGAACAATACAAGCATTCATTTAGAGTTTAATTTTTGCCCACCTGATGAATGAAAGTCCAATATTTTTAGCTCTTTTTTGGTCGCCACTATTTCCTTTAGGACTCTTTAGTTTGTGTTGTTCACCTGCTGCTAAGTTTGTCCGTCTGCCGTACCTGGTGGTCATTTATAGTCTACGCACGCACATTATTGTTACTTCCGCCCAAAATGTCAAACAAGTGCAGGTGAATGTCTGCACAAAGACCAGAGTGTTACAATCCAGGAGGACCGAGCTGCCACCACTGACAGAGGAAACGGTCACATTTGGTATCTTTGCTGTGCATCGGAGTTTGGATTTTGTTTTCAATATTTTACTATTATTAAGTATTTTTATTTATACATATATTAAGATACCTCAAAATTAAACCCTGTGTGACTAGTATGAAGAATGAGCTGAAACTGCTAAGTAAATCATTGTTTACTATGACTGACAAAAAAAGCTGTTAAATTATTCTTTTTATTTGATATTTACAAATTAATTTGAGATGAGCCCTGTTTCTTTTATTTTATGTGATATATATTTATATATAATTTTATTTTTTATTCATTTATTTATTATTTTATTATTATTATTTACATTACTTGTTCCTTGACCAGTTTTACTTAATTTTATTCACTTTGAATGTTATCTTTGATTGATGTTGTTGCCCATGCTCAACATAAAGTTGTTTTTCTTACTGTTATGATAACTGACCTTGTTGTATGTATATTTTTGATAACAAATAAAAAAACAACAAAAAGAAACAAAAACAAAGACCAGAGAGTTTGATAGGGCGGAAGTAACAACGAAATAAAATGTCAATCGAGTTTATCAAATCAATTGACAATTAATCAGTTCATCACTTCCTTTTTATTCAGTTATTTCTTGTTACTTCCACCCTTGAGGCCACTTTCCTTAAATAATAAATGATACTTTAGTGTTGTGATATGATGAAAACATGACTCTGTTTTCATCTTATCACGACCCTTTTAGTCAAATCAGCTTTAAATTAATCAAATCACTTGATAATTTATCACTCCGTTTTTCAATTCACATCATCACCTCCATTTCTATCACTTATTTGTTTGTTGCTTCCGCCCCTCATAAAGGGACATCTTTAGTGGAGGCTACTTTCTTATATTTCCTAGAACAACTACATTTAAGGATCGGGTTGGTTTATTATTCATCCATCACCTGGTATTCCTCCAGTAAATAGACGTGGCCTCATTAAGCCTACAACATGTTTCATGGTTGTTTAATATCAGTTTTTCCCGACAGTCTTTGAAGGCAGCACCGTCGCTTCACAGAACCATCAGCGCAGCGTGAACAGGTCATGTTCGGATCCGGTGTTTGCCCGTCCCGGTATGGTCCCGGTATGGTCCCGGGACGTCTCCGGTGAGGTCATGGTAAAGGTGGGCGTCAGTGGGCGGGGCCACCGCTGCTCCGGTCCTGTTGTGCACGAGGAGGAGTGAAAGTTGAGAGGAGGAGGAGGAAGAGGAGGAGGAAGAGGAGGAGAAGCAGCTGACACTCGGTTACTGCAGCCTGCAAGAGCGCACAGCCTCTGGACGGACCAGAACCAGGACCAGGACCCGGACAGTAAGTTCAACTCCAGCCTGGAAACATGCAAAAGTTACCTGAACAATAACCCGAGCTAAAGGCCTGTTACTGAGATCTACTGATACTGAGATCTACTGATACTGAGATCTACTGTCTGTCTGATGGTCTGATATCTGATGGTGTTTCTGCAGGTTTGCATTGACTGAGACCTTTACATCAGGCTTTAACGGTTTGCTCTGTCTTTCTAAAATCTGTGATAATGCAAGTGATAAATTGTGAGCTAGAATTATAGAAACAGTCTTTTTTATGTCAGTTTTTACACCGTTAAAACTGTCTGTATGTCTGTATTGTGTTCATCCTGCTTTACCTTTGAGCAATACATTAGTTATTAGTCAGCTGTCAATTAGTCAACTGTCAGAAGATTTATTGTCAATTTTGATAATTGTTGAATTAATTTATCAAAGAAATACCAGACATGTTGCTGTATTGCTCAGTATCTTCACGGTGAGGATTTGCTGCTTCTCTCTGCTTCATTTGGGCTTCCAGCTGTTGGTCAGACACAATGTGAAGAGGTCACTTTACCATCTGGAACTTGTAATGAGCTGTTTTTCCAGTATTCTGACATTTACTTGACTAAACGATTTTTATTATATCAACATGCACCTAAGATAACACATTCCCCTCATATCAGTCAGGTTGTTTTTATTGTTTTTGGTCATAATGATTTAAAAAAAGTCTGTCAATGGACATTAGAGAAAATGCTCCAGTCCAAACTGGTCCTTACTGGTGCATTTCAGTGTCTCTGTGAAGCTACGAGTGTTTCAGAACAGGGAACATTCTTACAAACTGACATTTGACCTTTTCAACCAAAGCATGGCCCCCTCCAGCAGGAGGTGGGACTCCTGCCTGACGCCCATGAAGGTGAAGTATACCTATACAGCTTCCTTACAGCAGGATGCAACTGAGACTAAGAGATTTTAAAGAGTATGAGCATGATTTCTTCTCTCCAGAAACATCCGCCAGTGTTTCTCGAGCAGAAGGCAGCAGAGGTTTCAGGTTTCGAGGTCTCTGGTTCGGGGAAGTTTCAGGGAAGTTCTGGACTTTATGTTTTGTGCTCGATGCAAAGAGGAGCCAGAACCTCCTGGATGTGTTCCTCTTGTTTTTGATCCGACGTTGCTAAGTGGCTGCAGCTCCGTCCAGTCCTCGTCCTGTCGTAACGGACACCAATCATGAAAGGGATAATTCGTTGTTATCTTACATTCAGAAAAGAGCTGAAACGAAGTTCACTTCTCTAAACTTTACCTGAACTGAACCTAGTTTATAGTTGACCATGTTTTTCTGATGACAGCATCGCTGTGAGGACTGACACATTGAAGGCAGATCCAGAGGCTGTTGTGGGCTTCACTCCATCTGTTCATTCTGTAATGTGTGTGTGTGTGTGTGTGCTGTTTCTAGCTTGTGTAACCACTGCCACGTTACAATGAGCAAAGTAGAAACCCTGCAGCTGAAGGATCATCTGTCTCCCGCCACATGTTTTTACACAAAAGCACAAAGATTTTTGGCTTTTTAACACTAAATGTTTAATGAGTCGGGGAAACACAGCTGTTGAGGAGTCTGTGGGTGATTCAGCTGTGTGCAGATATCTGAGTCACGTTGTGTTGAACTCTTGGTTGTATCATCATCCTGACTTGGAATAGTGATTTATTCTTCATCTTCTATAGAGGGAGGTAGGAGCAGAGGTGTTGTTCTGTGGGAGTTTAGCATGACGTCACCCTGCAGCTCTGCTTCAGGCTCGAGTCCAGCTGTTCACGATAATAATTCAAGCTGTAGCCGGTTATGATAATGTTTCCTTTCGCTGTCTTAAAGACCTACGAGGGTGTGAAGAGTCCTCTGCTGCATAGGACATAATACCTTTAACATTTACACAAGCACAATGTGCAGCTTTTTGAAAAGGTATAAAAAAATACATGTTTGGACAGCACCTTTAAAGATATGTAACTTTCAGAAGATCCTTGTTATTAATGACACCTCTGGCCGTTAAGTGAACTGCAGTCAGCATCCTGATTAATTCCTGATGATCAATCAATCAATCAAACTTTATTTATATAACTCCTTTCAAACAAGTCAAATGCAGCTCAAAGTGTTGACAGACGATTGACAAAAATATAGAGTGTTAAAAATGGATCTAGAGACTAATGCACACCAAAACAACCTATGTAAAAGTTCACTGAATAAGAAAGCAATAAGAGATGGGTATGGCTATGGCCTTCCACGCGTTAGGGGGCGCTATGGAGCCCAATCACTACAGAACTTTGCAATTTTTGCCAGTTCTGATGCGGATTCCAATTTTCGTGAGTTTTCATGCATCTTAAGCGCCTTTAAAAAATGCGATCCCGCAGCGGAAAAATAATCGTAGCAATACAATAGGTTTCCTTGCACTCCGTGCTCTGTCCTTAAAAATCAAAGCAGCAGAGTCAGAGATAAACTCCATGTCTCAGTTTGTAACGCAGGCTTCCTGTTACACATCAGTCTCCAAGTCGAGGTTTCCCTGATGACATTATTAGGAGTTCTCAGTGTGTAAAATCGGTGAAGTGCTCCTCTCATACTTGTTCTTCAGTCTCTTTTAATGAGTGCTTTTCTCTTTTCTTCTTTTCATCAGTTCCATCCAAAATGCTGCCCAGCCAGTGTTTGCCCTGCTGCGCCGTCATCCTGTTGGTGCTGTTAGAGCTGGCCGTCGCCCAGTACGAACACCTCGGCTACCCGCCGGGCTTCCCCGACCCAGAACAGGAACAGTACTCCGCCCCCCAGCTGACGCCAGACACGCCCAGGATTCAGCTCCGCTTGTCGGGCGATAAGAGGAAACACAACGAGGGGCGCGTGGAGGTTTTCTACAGCAACGAATGGGGAACCGTCTGCGATGACGACTTCAGCAGCCACGCTGCTCAGGTGGTGTGCAGAGAGCTGGGCTACCTGGAGGCCGTCTCATGGTCGCCATCCGCGAAATATGGGAAAGGAGAAGGTAGGAAGAGTAAAGCACTGTTACATCGATGTTTTTCCTCTTGTCAGGGTGGAAACACGTTCAATATGCAACACGTTCTCCCTCCCTATACGCATCAAATACGGCAGCTTGGCCAGCCGCCCTACGCTTCTTACCGCGACGCTCTACGTACTCCTCTAACACCAGATTTCCACGTGGAAACCGACACCCGGTCGGGACGATAACGTAACTCGCTGCGGAGCTCCGTCACTTCACAACACACGGGAAACCTCTGTTGGTCTGGAGGAGCTGCAGCATTTATTTCTGCAAAAACGTCCACTGCACATTCACTAGATATTCTCAGAGCTAAACTAACTCTTCTGCAGTGTGCGCGCGTGCACGTGGAGTTGGAGCGAGCCGAGCGGGTGAGAACGAGCGCGGTGTGCAAGCAGGCAGCAGGAGCAGCGCGTACCCACACGCGAGCGCGCATGGGATTCCGACCCGTTAGGATTTATGCGCCTGATAAGTTACAAATAGTCCCTTTAAGTACGTTACATACACGATGTATTTACGTTACGTAACCTACGTAACGTAAAATTAGTCAACGTTGACTTTTGGTTTCACACGGGACATGAACACTGGTCTGCTGGCTGAAAGTGCTGCACCATCCGTCACTCTTTATCGCTCTTCACTCTACGTAACCTGACCTCCTCATGTTGACGAGTTGGGAGTGATAACGGGCTGTAATATGATATTATGTACTCTAACAAATATCATCATATTCCTCACAATAAAAATGGATAACATCTCATTTTTAGTATAAGGCCAATGCTGGCCAGGGCATCATCTTTCAATGTATGAATTATTTGTATTCACTGGAAACTGGTTCATGATAAATGCTTTTGGAGAAACCAGGTTAGCCTTGAAGAGAACTCTATTTCTCCTTTGTTTCCTCTACTAAAGGGAAAATCCCTCCCCACGGAAGCACTGATGAATTTCTCTTTTGTCTCGTCAGGACCCATCTGGTTCGACAATCTCCACTGCACCGGCAAAGAAAAGACCCTGGCGCTGTGTCCTTCCAATGGGATCGGAGTGTCAGACTGCAAACACAGTGAAGACGTGGGCGTGGTGTGCAGCGACAAGAGAATCCCGGGATTTAAATTCATCAACACGCTGCCCAACCACGTGGAGGTAAACAGCTCAGATCTTACACACTCCATCAAGCACAAAGGCTTTGGATCCTTGTTGTTAACTCGAGCTGTTTCTCATGACCTCTTTACTACTGTCTGCCCAAAAGATGTTTGTTTGCTCACATCTTGCACGCTGACAGCTGGGTTTTATGATCTGTTTTTTTTTTTTTTTTTTGTATAAACACCTGAAGTATCAAAAACCCTGTTCAGATGTGGAATATACGTAACATTACTGCCACTCAGACACAGGTGTCTACTGAGCGTAAATCTCCAGTTCAGAATACACGATTACAGCCCGACACGGCCGTCATAGGGTGTCGACTCGGATCGGGAACGATAAATGAGTGTCGTGTGCGACAATCGATTGTTTTTATCTGGTGTAGTGTGTCATAGTACACGACAACCGACGCCTCACGACGTCCCGACAGAAAGTCTAGCATGTTTTATTTTGTATTTTTTTTGCTTTCCATGACGTGTTCCGTCACGGCCGTGAATTTGACCGGCTGAGCACAGACGCACACAACTGTAAACAGAAGCACATGGCTACTTATTATGCAGAATGATGTCATCGGACCTTCCCAGCAGTAGGATATTCAATCTAGGTTGTGTCGGAGTAAAAAAACATCACCGCCGTTGCAGCTTTGCGTCATGGAGCATCCCGTTGTGCGCCCGCTTTCTCTTCTCCCTGTGAATTATATTTTTATTGTTTTCCCCTGGAGCCTCGTGGGCCCCTTTACATGGTCGGGCCCGGGGGTTTGAGCCCCGGTAAGCCCGTATATTAAGACGGCGGTGCCGGGAGAGTGTGTATTGTCGGAACAGGGGACCGACGTTTAGTCTGTCATGTGTTGCGGCCAAGTCACGACAAGAATTTTTGACTCTCAATCGTCTAATCTGACATCGTGACCATCGTAACCGTCAAACATATCGTGTAGACTATACGATATCTTTGACGGTTATATATTTAGTTATGTCTGTATTCAGGCAGGACCGGTATGGAAAAGGTCACAAGGTTCATACTTTATTTAGCACCCGGTGCACGAGAGGGATCCGTGCACAGCTGGAGAACAGTGGCATCACAGGCTGTTGTCAGTGATGGATTTTAGACGTTATTTCACTGTTGAAGCCCTAATTTATCAGCAACGTGAGGGTAACTCTTCTCATAATCAATCTCATAATACATTCTCTCATCAACGTCATAATTTATTGGAGAGTTGTGCTCACCATTTTATATTGTCTGTGACAGATTAAAACAGATATACTGTATGTGTAGGTCAAGTTCCAAAACTGCTGGATCCTACATTTCCCACGATACAACCTGATTTTCATTAGACCCTTCTTGCATGGTAAATTCCCAACTCTCAAGCTCCCCCAGTTTGTAATGCAGGCTTTCTATATCAATGTGTAGACTCTAAGCTATCCCAACATAACCCCGATGACATCACTGGAGTTTTTCTTGACTTGACGAAGCTCCTCCAGAGTGACAGAAAATATTATACGACTAGGTTTTCACAGGCTTGTAGAGCTCCTGATGCTCCCTTTAAACAATAAATCCATCCTGAGGTTTGGCTCGGTGCACTTACTGTCAGTAACCCATAGTCACTCTTGTTTTAATAACAGTCTTTTCTAAATAGCCTGCAGTCAAAGTGTGTCAGTGAAAGTGAAATTAAGCTGGTAATTGTTAGGTGTTTGACTCCTAACTGTCAGAGTCGTCTGGTCGGAGCTTTGAAAGGCTGCGCAGAGCGTCTCTTTCTGGGCCGGCCAATAAGCTCCGATCTAATCGCCACCAACAGCAGAGCGCTATCTCTCTGCTCTCTGTGCACGCCTCATGAATCCACATTCCAATGTTATGAGCAAACCAGAGCTAACTCTCTCTCTCTGCCTCTCTCTCTGACCCACTCCTCTTCCTCTATAAACACCAATCTATCATTTTCATAATGGCCTCAAAACATGTGAGGACATCTCAGCAGAGCACAGCTTTTCTTTCTTTTCTTTTCCAACATCAACTGTCCGGTTGTAGAGGTTGTTGTGGTTGGTTTGAATTGAAAACTATTGTTTTCTAATTGAGTCCCTGAGCTTGTCAGATGTACTCTGACTGAAGACTTCATTAAAGCCGCTATAATCGATATTTTCATAATAAGAAGGTTTCAAATGACAGTGAGAAAACAATGTGAAAGGGGTCACCTATAGTGATGAACCTCCAGAGAATTATCACCTGAATCTGCAGCTCTCAAGCTTTATAGTGAGTTTCAGATCATTGTTTAAGTGTCCGGCCACAACTTTACTGTTCAGATTCACTCTCACCGCTCTCATATTGTTGTTTTCAGCTGCAGCAGGCAGCCGAGTCTATATCTGCACCGTGTACGGTCAGTCTGTGAATTTGTGGCTAAATCTTTATACACTAATAGTCAGCGGTACATGTCCACCAGGTCCAGCGAGGACACTCTGGGACGAGCTGCTCCACGCAACGTTCAAGCGGTGACGTACCCGATCGTTGAATGCACCTGATTGGTTCCTGGTTTTCTGCTCGCCGTTTCAAACAGGAAACAACATGGCGGCCTGCTCGTAAACTTTCTGTTATTCCTTCTAAACAATCCACCAAAATCTACTTCTGAAAACATTTTAAGGGAGAAACAGGCTGAATCTTGAAACTTGAAATGCTGGACGCGCTCATTTGCATAAAGTACTGTTCTCCGCCTTTTCATTTAGAAAAAACAACAGCCAATGAGGAAACTCCAACACTCGGCCGCCCAATCGTGTACCTTCATCACTCAGTGACAGACTTTTGTAGAGCTGGTTCTCTGCCGTCCAGCCAAAAAGCTCTAAAGACCCACAATGCACCACCTGCTCAGCACCAAACATGTGACAGAGTTAGTGACTCGCTGGTGAACATAGTGGAGCATTTAGCAGCTGTTTGCTAATACATTCACCATATCACCTTAAAGGACCAGTGCGTAACATCGGGCAGCATCTAGCGGGGAGGTTGCAGTGTGCCAAACGTTTAGAAGAACTACGGTGGCCGATGTGAAAATGTGAATGTCCTTCTGTAGAGCTGTCAGTGTAGCGTAGATCATTTAGAGAATAGCAGAGAGAGAGTTTTGGCGAATGTGTGTGAACAAACAAGCGAGTGGTGTAGAAGAAGACAGAGTTAGTTCAGCTCTGAGAACATCAGTGAATGTTCAGAGGAAGTTTCAGTTTGTGCAGAAATAAAAGCTGCAGCTCCTCCAGACCAACAGAGGTTACAGCGTCTTGTTTCCTGGCGGCTGAGTGGAAAGACGGCGGGGGTTAACTCCGGAGCGAGTAACGTTATCGCCTCCGGGCCAAAGCAGGGAAAGTTAACACAGTGGTTTGTCCGTTCTGGGCTACTGTAGAAACACGGCGGACGGCTCCGTGAAGAGGACCCGCTCCCCATGTAGATATAAACGGTTCATTCTAAGGTAACGAAAACACGACGACTCTTATTTTCTGTGGATTATACATTAGTCTTAATAATGTATTCCATTCCTTCCAATA
The DNA here is from genome assembly GCA_916701645.2 of Sebastolobus alascanus. Lineage (NCBI taxonomy): Eukaryota > Metazoa > Chordata > Actinopteri > Perciformes > Sebastidae > Sebastolobus > Sebastolobus alascanus. The sequence continues at coordinate 686,414 of CAKAOJ020000346.1, forward strand.
GATCCCCCTAAATGTGACACACTGTTCCTTTAAAAGGTCATAATATGTCAAGTGGCCCAAAAAGAATCAGTTCGTGCAGGTTTACAGTGTGAATCTACCGAGCAGCGGTGTAGCACTGCACTCCTGTAACACTGTCAGACTCACAATGGATAGTGGATGCAGCAGAACCAGTCATATATTCTTCTTCCATATCAAAACCTGATGCATACATTACCCACAATGCAACTCAATCGCCGACAGTATAGCTCAGAGATTTAGGTGTGTTATGCTAGTAGCGGCTAACGTAGCCTGGAGCTGTGAGGAGCGGGCTACAGGTCTAGTGAGATCACTTTTCAAGAGAACTTTTTTCACATGGTACAGTAGTTCTCCCCAGTACCTGTAAATGAGTCCCCCCCCCCCTTTTAAAGCTGTTATTGTGCGTGCAGATACGTCTAGCTGACTTCCTGCGCAGAGGTTTACATCGACAAAGATTGCGAGCACGGCTGGAGAGGTCTAGACGTCTGGAGTCGAGCGGGGATAGTAGCTGAAAAAAAAAGAAAACCAGACCCACCTTATGTTCCTTCAGTAAAAGAAGTGACGTGAGCTCTGAGCATGTAAAGCACAGCCAGCCTCAGCAAGGCCCCACCTTGCTTTATCATCTGGAAGTGGTAATCTGGTGACTCAACCACACACATTCTGGTCTGTAAGTGCAGCCATGATGGCATGTCGCGGGGTGTCGTGGGGGTTTGTGTGTGATTAGTGCTTCGGAGCCTGCATGTAGAGGCACCGCTGCTCTCTCAGGTGATGCTAACCTCAGTACCAGCCAGAGGAAATACCCGGAGAGTGAGCTCAGAGGGAGGTGAAACGTGAACCCTTGCATGCACGTGTTGCTGACTTTTGACATCTGTGGTCAGATTCCTCTCTGGGACTGCTTTGTCTTCTCACATTGTAGAAATTTCAAGCATTGCCAGTGTTTTTTTTTTGTTACCGACTGCAGAAAACAAACATCTCGTTCCATGAATCTGTTCTGTTGTGGTGTCCGGCGGCTGTATATTTAGCGTTGTGTCTCAGTCTGCTGCACAGTAAACAACACAGATCGACATCCAGTGTTCATTTCAGCGTCTCATGCTATTTACAGTCACATCTCTCCACTGTTTATTTCTGTATTCCTGTAATGCCTTGAGGAAGTCTGCTGCCTCGCCTCAACATTTCACTTCATGCAGAAATGCCTTCAGAGAACTACTGAGGTCGGACCCGTGATCACGTGCGTTCATTCCATTCCATTTCAAACCTATTTCAACATGAAGAAATTCCAGGGTTTATGAAATGTGATGTTTGGCAGTGCCCGTTTCCACGCCGGTCCAACAGACTGCCTCATTTATCCAAATTACACGAACAGGGATGCAGTCAGATTTCTCAACCTGATTTATTCGAGTCAACATCCAGAAAGGGACGAAAAACAACAGTTAGAAACGTCCGAGCAGCCGTCTGCGAAAGAGGAATATTCTTAGTCATTTGACTTTATGGGGTAAATGTCAACTGATGTGGAGACTGGCTACACAACGGAGCATTATAGAAATGTCTGTCAGCAGTGCAGAGATGTAATTAAGGCTGAGTGTTGTAATCGTTGAAGCCATTTTTGGTGCAAACGGCCTCAATTATAAGTCATCAAAAGCTTTTGAAAATGGGTCATAATGTTGGACTCTTACAATGTGTTCACACAAACAGCTCTGGTTACTTCATAGACATCTGCATTGTGAATTATACTACCAGCCTCGACTTTCACTGGGGAACGTGACCCAGTCACTATTTTCTCTAAACAGTGTCCTCTTATTCTCCAGCCGACATAATTAATCATCAACTGTTTTGATACTCGAATCATCTCTGAAGCAAACAAACATTACCTCGCTCCATCTGCTCTCGTCTTTGTCTGAAGTCATAATGAGCTGAATATCTTGAGAGTTTGAAGTGTTGATTGGATAAAACAAACCACTTGATGACATCACATTGGGCTACAGGACAGTGCATAGCATAGCATCTTTATCATTTTCTGACATCTTATATTCTAAACGATTAAAGCTGAAGTAGGCAAGATTGGAGCAAATATGATTAAAAAAACCTAAAGAAGTTGTAGTTTTGTTGCGTAAACCTAAAGAAGTTGTAGTTTTGTTGCCTAAGCCTAAAGAAGTTGTATTTGCCTAAACCTAAAGAAGTTGTAGTTTTGTTGCCTAAACCTAAAGAAGTTGTAGTTTTGTTGCCTACAACTAAAGTAATTGTAGTTGTGTTGCCTAAACCTGAATAAGTTGTAGGTTTGTTGCCTAAACCTAAAGAAGTTGTAGTTTTGTTGCCTAAGCCTAAAGAAGTTGTAGTTTTGTTGTCTAAACCTAAAGAAGTTGTAGTTTTGTTGCTTAAACCTAAAGAAGTTGTAGTTTTGTTGCCTAAAACTGAATAAGTTGTAGTTTTGTTGCCTAAATCTAAAGAAGTTGTAGTTTTGTTGTCTAAACCTAAATAACTTGTAGTATTATTACTTAAACCTAAAGAAGTTGTAGTTTTGTTGTCTAAACCTAAATAACTTGTAGTATTATTACCTAAACCTAAAGAAGTTGTAGTTTTGTTGTCTAAACCTAAAGAAGTTGTAGTTTTGTTGCCTACAACTAAAGAAGTTGTAGTTTTGTTGCCTACAACTAAAGTAGTTGTAGTTGTGTTGCCTAAACCTGAATAAGTTGTAGTTTTGTTACCTAAACCTAAAGAAGTTGTAGTTTTGTTGCCTAAACCTAAAGAAGCTGTAGTTTTGTTGTCTAAACCTAAAGAAGTTGTAGTTTTGTTGCCTAAACCTAAAGAAGTTGTAGTTTTGTTGCCTAAACCTAAAGAAGTTGTAGTTTTGTTGCCTAAACCTAAAGAAGCCTTTTTGTTCAATACGTGACGTTTCATTCAGTTTGTGTTAGAACGTGTTAATTTTAAGTTTCACTTTCACTTTTACAATGTAGTAGGTGTAGCAGGCCTCTACTGACCCACATCTATGGTGCTGATAAAGACTGATAACAGCTATTTACTGGCCTGATAACAGTCGAATCGGTGTACTGCACTCTACAACAGCTGGCTCCAGAGAGAGAGCCATCCATATTCTGCATCGGCCACCGTAGCTCTCCTCACGCTTGGCACACGGGAGAAGTTTCAGTTGGTTACAATCTCTACGGCCGTTTCCTACACATTGGACCATTAATAGAACATAAACTCTCTATTTGCATTTTCATCTTTACCTCTTTTCTTCTTTTACAGCAGCTTTCCTCTCCCTCCCCCCCGTCCTCTTTCTCTGCTGCTCTCCCTCTCATAAGTAGATTACAAGCAGCCGTTAAGTCACCCCTAGCAGAGTTTACAACTCCCATTTTCCCCTCTTTAGTCATTTTTTCCCCTCTGAGGCCTTAAGGTCAAATCTTCCACTTTCCTCCCTGTAAATCTCCAACCATGTCGTGGTCGGGCGCCATAAATTGCATTGTCAGCCCTTCAGCACGTCTCCACTGTGAACGTGGAGTAATACACGGCTGCCCTTTTGTGTCACAACCTTAAAAAGCTTTTAACTATTTAATTATCTTTCACATAGCTGCTAGATGTTTCTGCAGCTATGTGAAAGCTTTCGCCCCGAGGCATCACATTCCCACAGTGCAACGCAGGCGGATGTTTAGCCTTCGGAGACTCTAAAATGAAGAATCCATCTGACATGAGTGTGAATAGATGATCTCACTCGAGGCAGAGCGAGTTTTCTCAGGCAATGTGATTTTTATTTTTTTAATGCTAAAGTAAGAAATCTGTTCTTTAAGGCTGACAAACGTGTATGAATGTCAGAGGAAGTCTATCTGATTATTCTGACTGTCTGTGTTTTTCTAGTCATGTGCAGAACAGATTTGTCATATTTAATCAGCTGTGTTGTTGAAGAGGGATGAAATGTTGTCTGCTAGTTTTTTTTTCTTTGGCTCGTGTCCACAGCTGTTCTTATTTTTCTTTTCTCCGTCACAACGTGTATCATGTGTCACATCTGCTGACAGGAAAATACACTTGTTATCCGACCAGTGTGTTCAGTTTAACTCACGTTTAAAACTAAGCATCAAAGCTCGTTCTTGGTCTTGGAAATAGTAGTTTGACAAAACAATCCCAACTCAAGGTCCAGTTACCAGCATTTTATGGTGCTTTCAACACGATCATACTTACCAACCCTCCCGTTTTTCAGCGCCCTCTATTCCGGTTTCCTTCCGTTTTTCTCCTGATTTTCACACCTTTTTTTCCTTTTCGTTATCACAACCTGTTTCTGGCGCTGTACAGAGTGTATAAGCCAGACTGTTTCCACCCAGACGACAGTACAGCTACACCAAATGTCGTTTCCCGGCGTAAGAGAGCTGCACATCACAGCGTGCAGCGCCCAAAGTTTGGCTTTGCTAGACGCAGCGAGAAGCCGGCGTGGCGCTGCGCAAGCTGTTAGAAATAACGGGTTTCAGAGGTCAGTGGTGGCGTTGTCTCGTTGTGTCTGAAAAGACCTTCAGTGAGTGAGAGACGGAGAGAGAAATCGAGGGAACTAAGAGAAAGAAATACTCAAGCAGGAGCAAAAATAAATAAAAACTGATGAATATTAGTTTATACCAGAGATTCACACACCAGAGGGGAGAATTATTCAGTTTTCTTTCCTGAAAATTAAAAGTAAAATTAAAAGTAGGCCTGTTGTTGCAGTGAACTTATTATTTTGTTATTTTCACTCTTTAAAAGTCACCAGAGTGCAGGAAACAAAGTCTCTGAAACTCAAATTTTTTTGGGGTTAAAAATCCTCCCTATTTTTTGAGGTCTCAAGGTCGGCAGGTATGCACACGATCTACGTCAGTTAATGGGGTTGTCATGGAGACGGATCTGTTGACCTGCGAGCTCAGTAGCTGCACTTTTAGGACTTCTCTTCCATGTTGGCTTAAAGTTTAAGCATCAAAGCTCATTCTTGACATTGGATATAGTAGTTGGACAAAACAATCCCAACTCAAGGTCCACTCACTAGCTTTTTGTGGAGCTTTCAGACATATGACATGGTCATCATGAAGACTGGACAAACCGTGAGAACTGAGCAGACTCCATCTGCCGATGAAGATCATGTGAAATGGTTATAAGCTCTGGTAAAAAAACCTAGTAGGTGGACCTTGAGGGACTTTCTGTTTTAAGCTGCTAGTGTGGTTCTAGGAATGGTAATGTCAGTTCAGTCAGTCAGTTGGTCAGTTGGTCCACCGCTGTGGTCCAGACTGAAATATTTCAATAACTATTGGATGGATTGAACTGATTTTTGTACAGACACTCGTGTTCCCCAGAGGATGAATCCCAACGACTAGACTTTTCCTCTAGCACCACCATGACATTGACTAGTTTTGACTGTAATGTTTCGTCAGCTGTTGGATGGACTGCCTCGACATTAGGAACAGACATTCGTGCTCCCTCAGGATGAGTTGTGATACGTTAGGTGATCCCAAAACGTTGGGTCAAAATGTTGTATTTGTCCAATACTTAACTAATGTTAGCATGCTAACAAGCTAAAGCTAAGATGGTGAACATAGTAAACATTACCTGCAAACGTCTTGTTAGCATTGTCAGTGTGAGCATTGCTGATGTTAGCATTTAGCTCAAAGCTCCGTTGTGGCCAAGCACAGCCTCACAGAGCTGCTGGCATGGCTGTAGACTCTATGTTGAGCTTTTGGGATATACACCTCACTGGATGTGTCTAAAATAGTGATCCAGGCTACTTGCCTAATTGATTTTTTTAAAACACTGATCTATATGTGTTTGCAAATGTCAGGAATAGGGCTAATCGCAATTAATCGCACATTTTTTATCAGTTCAAAATGTACATTAAAGGGAGATTAGTCAAGTATTTAATCCTCTTATCAACATGTGAGTGGACAAATATGCTGCTTTATGCAAATGTATGTATATATTTATTATTGTAAATCAATTAACAACACAAAACAATGACAGATATTGTCCAGAAACCCTCTCAGGTACTGCATTTAGCATAAAACAATATGCTCAGATCATAACATGGCAAACTGCAGCCCAACAGGCAACAACAGCTGTCAGTGTGTCAGTGTGCTGACTTCACTATGACTTGCCCCAAACTGCATGTGATTATCATAAAGTGGGCATGTCTGTAAAGGGGAGACTCGTGGGTACCCATAGAACCCATTTACATTCACATATCTGGAGGTCAGAGGTCAAGGGACCCCTTTGAAAATGGCCATGCCAGTTTTTCCTCACCAAAATGTAGTGTAACTTTGGAGCGTTATTTAACCTCCTTTGCAACAAGCTAGTATGACATGGTTGATACCGATGGATTCATCAGGTTCTTTAGTTTCATATGAAACCAGTATCTTCACTCTAGCTTTAAAACTGAGCCTTCTACACTCTAAGAATCACATGGTGCGTTAATGCGTTAAAGAATTTCGTGGCGTTAAAACAAATTAGCGTTAACGTGTTATTATCCTGTTAAGTTTGACAACCTTAGTCAGGAATTACATTTGAAAGGATAAACACAACAGTGTGTGTTTGCAGTTTGTTTATGTAAATGTATCCTGTTTTTATACCTCATTATGTGCACAACGGTTTTGTGTTTGTGCTCCATCTCCGTACACAGAGGAGCGATGAGAAAAACACAACAGCATTGTGGATTTATTTCTGAATATTGGTACATCTGTCTAAACTGCTGTTGTGTAATTAGTAGGTTTGTCACCCTGTAACACTTTGTCAGCTCTAATAATGATTTACTTGGCTGTCAACAGAGCAATGCTAATAACTTTTGCTTTGAAATACAAAATGAGGCTATAGCAGGACCACCAGCCAGATCCCCGTTACCCTGAAATCACTCCCAAGTGTGTCTTTATTTACCACGTTGAGCTTTAACGTCATATAAAAGCAGTTCATTTCCATTCAATCATTGTAACCTTGTAATTTACGCCCCAGTTCGGGGTTTTTGTCACGACTTTGTGAAACATCTGCTTTCAGTTTGTTAACAAAAGCTCCTTTAATGTTTTTTTAAGGAGGAACTGCGACACTCTCTGCATTCTGTAAACAATATCTCCTAAAAACACATCATCCTCAGTTTTTGTTGCAGCTGGTGGAATAATCAGCTCTCTAGAAAGACTATTAATTAGACATGTTTTCACTTGTTAAAGTCCAGATAGGGATACTGACATATCTGAAAATGGATGCAGCTCATTAAAATCTCAGAAAGAGAGATGAATATCACACGGCATGTGAAGCCAGTGTCTTCTGGTATTTTGCTGTGCATATGAGGTGATTTCTGCTGGCAGAGAGACTTGTTGAAGACCTCTATTGGAACCACATGTTCCCACTTTGTTTTTTCTGGCAAAAAAAGTCTTTGCTCCACTGTGGACTGAATATTCTGGGTTCATTCTTCTTCTAGTAGTCACAGATGACTGTAGGCGATAAACGGTAGCTGAAACAACAGTCCTTAACTATGGAGGTATTTGTATTTTTCTATTTTAGACGTTGAGCTGAGCTCCTAGAAATGACTAGGACTTGTGATTCTTCTAGCAGTAATAGTGGTTCCGCGTTTTACCGCGTTGTCCTGCTGCTTCATGTTTGGTAATCATCTCAGAAAGATGCTTGAGATCCTGTTGTTGACCAGGTTACATCCCCTCTGAATAACACACAATACAATACAATAAAACTTTATCGTCCACCATGGTGGAAATTTGTCTTCGGCTCACCAAACACAGAAAACAACAGACATTAAAAACCAGACAGCAGTTAGTAAAAAACAGATACACAGACAGGTTATGTTACACATTAAAAAGAATTCATGTCAGTGTCTGTGGCTCAGATCTGCTCAGTCACATTGTTGAGTTAAGAATATTGATGGCATTTGGGATGAAGGACTTTTTAAACACATTTCTAGTTGCCAGAAGGACTCTATAGCGCCGCCCGACTCTCTGAAGAGAGGATAGGAGCTATCTGCCAGGATGCTCACCGCTTTCTTCCTTTCTGTAAATAGTTAAGTCGAGGGCTTTTGGGGTTTACCAACTATTTGACCTGCCATTGACACAATCCTAATCTTCTATCTACAGTTTAGGTGACCATATACCAGGCAGGAAGGTGAAAGGTTAAATCACTCTCAACAACAGTTTTGTACACTAGTTCTAAAATGTTCTGGCTGACACCGAGGCCACTAAGTTTCCTCAGAAGAAAAAGTCGCTGTGCGCATGTCTTGAAAATATACTCTGTGTTTTCCGAGAAGCTCACCTGGGTGTCCAGGACTGTACCGAGGTATTTAAAGCTTTCCACAGTTTCAACATGTTGGCCATCAAGTGAAACTGAATCTGTGATCAGATGTTGTTAAACAGGAAGCTAACCAGCGTCTTCTCTGACCAGCTTAGACATTTTTTCCTGGAGAAACACTCAACATTAAACCTGCGATTGTTTATATACCAGCTGTTTGCTTTAGAACAATATCCCGTGGCTAGTGGGCACCGAGGTGTTTAATCTCTAGTTTTTCTTCAAAAGACAGACTTTCACTGCCAATGACGACAACAGTACTTTGCAAATAACCAATCAAATTGCAGCGGGGCAACAGGTAATCAGCTCCACTTGGCATCAGATTTGTGCAATCTGCTGTCATTACCAAAGGTTTTGGGTATATGCTCACTGTATGGTTGTTTTACACACACTCGGGACTCTTGATATTGCGTGTGAGGGGCTTTCCCCACATAGTGGCCTCTCCAGCTGAGCACAATCAAAACACCATTTTAAAACTATTCTAACTTCCAAATGCAAATTGTTTTATGTCATGCATTAATCCAGAATTATATTGATTTATAACTTCAGAAAACCACTCAGGTCATGCTTTGCCGCACTTGCCCCCAAATTACCCATCACCTCTAATTCCATGACCAGAGTGAAGTGGTTTTGGTTTTCCAAATCCAGAGATTAAGACTTGAATAATAAAATAAAGGAGCATTCGAAATAGAAAAAAACTATGTATTACAACCTGGAAGTAGCCTCTGTGAATCAGAGCAGACCGAGGCCCCTTCACCTCTCCCGTACTACTTATCCCACTAATGACTTTTCCATCTGTGCCACAAGCAACGACTCCGGAAAGGCCCCCCCCTCCCCGGAGTGTGCCGAAACAAGACACACATGTTGGAAATCTCTTTTTTTTTCTGCAGTCAAATTTTTGTCCACGTGAGGAACGCTAAACAGGAGGGAGGTTTAGAATCGATGGGGAGTATTTAGTTTCTGTGGTTATCACACATTCAATCTGGATATTTAAGCACCAGCATGCTCATAGCAGTCTTTGTCAGAACCTCATTGTTCTGTTTGGTTGAATAGTCAGTCTGGATTTCTTTGCTAACCCAACTCACAACGTTTGTCTCAAACTTTTTTGCTGCACGTCTGCCTCCGAGTCATGTACTGTGTATCCTGTAAAGCCAGACAAGGTCACCATCACCATATTTCCATGATTTCAACCTTTATCCAGTTCTATACCCTCTGCCTTCCAGACCTCGCCGCCTCTGACCACGATGATTAATGTGGTTATCTTTGGGAGTTAATAGCAGAGGGTTTGTACCTTTCACTGCGGTGGCCTCTGCCTTTCCCTGGAGGCAGATGGCAATTTTAGGAAACCCTACTTTCTCATTATCTGATGTCTAGGTTCTTCTTGGCTTTATATGAGAGGAGTCTGTACCGGCCCATCTGCTGAGCAAAGCAGCATATTCCCCCCCCAGGCAGACTGAGCTCCCTCCCCTACGCCTGCACTGTCACGTAGCACAAGAATGTGGGTTTGGTCTACTGGAGAGGAAAATGTTTATTTAATCCCTGCAAATAGTCTGAGAGGAAAAGGCTCTGAGCCTCACACAGCCAGCGAGCTGACAGACCGCTGACTGGGTTCTACTGCTCTGACCGCTCAGACACATCATTCCTGATTAGTTTATCACAGTTACAAACCAAGATGGAAAAGTGTTGAATTGATCAGTGAACCGAATCAAAACTAAAATCATCCGTTAGTAGACTGACGGGTCATTCTGTGTCAAATCAGAGCTTTACATGTTAGATTTTGTTCAAACGGTATGTTTATGCTATTTGAAACCAACAGAAAATCAGTAAATTTTCTGTAAAATATTTTAGCAGAATTTTGAGAATTGTATAAGCCATTTTTAGGGTTCAATATCTTCGGACATATAACTCCTACAGACATGAATTTTAGTTGAGGCACAGACCAAATGGCGTCCAGCAGACCCAAATGATTGACAGCCACAAGCAGATGACATATTTTTCATTACTGGCCCTTGAAAATGGAAAAGAAAGTGGTAAATGGGTGGTTTTGGGGCCCCAAAGTATATATGGACGTTTAGATATTTTCTCCTGAAAATACAGTAATTGATTTGGGTTGTGCCAAACGTCAGCGGCTCTAAGATAAACAGAATCAGAGAGACGGTATGTGATATAAGTATAACAAGCCATGATGCCAAAATGGTCATGTCATTTCTAGGACCATGACAATATGTGTGAAAAGTGTCTGTGTATTTTGTGTGTAAAGTTATTTCCATGTTGTCTGCATGTTTAAATTAAACAAGATACAAGGATTATTATACCCAACAGATTACCCTTGCACACAAAATAAAATGTAACTATTGTAGACTTACAGCTTGAACTCAAACTTTATTACATGCGTCTTATACATACAGGTACATCCATGAAATGTGACGCTTACATTAGGATGTGAAGCACCCGTCAACATACATTCAGCACCCTCCGTCAACGGACAGCGACAAATAGTAAACGGAGTGCCGTCCTCATCAGTAAACACAATATGAAACTGCCGGGGCTTCTGGCGCCATAGCCCAGAGAAACGTGCAATAAAAGTCGGCATTAAGCACAAAAGTGACAGATTCCCTCATTTCATGAAATCCTTTCAGCACCTGAAGGCAGCAGGACTGATAAACCTGCAGCCTCTGAGAAGAGCCGTTCCGTTACGCAGAGCGCAGTGTCGTTACGAATGTCTGTTCACCGTTTTTACCTTCATTAAATCACCTGAAAACGACACCAGGCTGCTCCAGTAGAACCACACAGACTTCCACACACATCTGACTGGTCGGTTATGACTCTATATTCTGCTGTTTCATGAAGGAGACCACTATAATCATATAAACGGCTTCACCAAATCAATTTCTTTATTTTTTATTTCCATTGTTATTATAGTAACTACCTGATGGAAAATCATCCTCCGTCTGTCTTTGCCTGCAGATTTGTGTTGATTTGTGTTCATGTCGTGACGCTCTGAACCATCCAGACATCGTTATCACGTTTAACTGTGATTGGCTGAGAGAGTATTTAATAATCACCACACCCGCTGATGTATATTCACCTTCACCCAGCCCTTTCGCACGTTTAGCTGCTGCACATGCATGAACCAAAGTAGAAGGTGCACATAGAGAAGCCCCCGTGCGCCTAGACCAGGTAACAGCAACCTTTACGATCAAAAGAGCTATTTTAGGCAAAAAAAAGAATATTAGTAATCTGTCTGGAGCCGCAATACCTTTGATCATTGTGATGAAGGTAACACAGTTTATAGTCTAAGTATATAATATATAAGTCTAATGCAGTGAGGGCCAAAGTGCAAATTTAGGACGGAGTATTAGGGTAACATTTCCAGAATAAAGTCGTAATATGATGAGAATAAAGTCATAACTTTACGAGAATAAAAGTCGTAATATTACGAGAATAAAGTCAAAACTTAACGAGAAAAAAAGTCGTAATATTACGAGAATAAAGTCATAACTTTACGAGAAAAAGTCGTAATATGACGAGAATATTGTCATAACTTTAAGAGAAAAAAAGTTAGAATAATATGAGAATAAAGTCATAACTTTACGAGGAAAAAAGTCGTAATATTACCATAATAAAGTCATAACTTTACGAGAAAAAAAGTCATAATAATACGAGAATAAAGTCATAACTTTACGAGAAAAAAAGTCGTAATATTACTAGAATAAAGTCATAACTTTACGAGAAAAAAAGTCATAATATAACGAGAATAAAGTCATAATTTTACGAGGAAAAAAGTCGTAATATTACCATAATAAAGTCATAACTTTACGAGAAAAAAAGTCGTGATATAACGAGAATAAAGTCATAACTTTACGAGAAAAAAAGTCGTAATATTACGAGAATAAAGTCATAACTTTACGAAAAAAAATCGTCATATTACGAGAATAAAGTCATAACTTTACGAGAATAAAGTCATAACTTTACGAGAAAAAAAGTCGTAACTTTACGAGAAAAAAATCGTAATATAACGATAATAAAGTCACAACTTTATGAGAAAAAAAGAAAATAACACGTAAAATTACTACTACGATACTACTATATATTTATTCTCATAATACTACGACTTTTCTTCTCGTAAACCTATGACTTTATTCTCGTAATATTATGACTTTATTCTCGAAATCTCAGATTTCTTTTTTTTCCCTCAATGTGGCCCTAATACTCCGTCGTACCGTCGTACCAAAGACCTACAAACATGATTAATTAAAATGAAAATTTAAACAAAAAACAGTCATTCATTTCCACTCATTTTTTTTTTTTAAATCCACAGGGAGCAACTTGAGAGGGTCTAAAGAGCTGCAGGTTGCTGACTCCTGACCTAAACCTACCACCGTGTACTTGGCATTTATTATTCAAATTTCAACTGAGGGTGCAAAATATTAATCTGAGGGTGCAACCAGGCCTGTTTAGCAGCATCATCATAAGAACAGTTGGGAAGTAACAACAATATGTGTTGAGCTACAGCCGCTCCCAGCAGTAACCTGCACTGTCACATGTGGTGAATGAAACACAGAAGATTTCATACACTTAAACCAGCATCAATTTGTTTATTTCCTGCCACTTAGCGACAGCAGAACAAGCTGTAAACAGAACACTGACATAATGTCTCCTTATAAAGTCGGCTGACGTGTAAGAAAACTGTTGCTAATATAGACACATCTAAGACACACAGCATTCATTTGGATTGGATTTCCACACATTCACTCTCCTCGTAGCGCTCAACCAACTCCTGAAGGAAGATTGTGTCTCTTTTGCTACTAGATGCACTGTGTTCACCTTACAGATCACACCTAACCTTACTAACTGTCTGTCTGCTGTTTGGTTTTGGAAAGGTGCTGCACCGTTATTAGAGCTTTTTTTTGTTTGCTGAAAACAGCTGTTTTCTCCTGCAGGAAACAGGAATAATAACAGCAGTAAGTCAACCCAACGAAATAGGCATAAAAAAAACACTGAGCTGAAAGATGCTAAAAAGCCCAACAGAACTTAGGTGATTATTCTCTGTGGGTACGTCATTACGAGCCACTCCTCACTCACATCAAATATATTCATTTGATTCATTTTTGATATGAAATATTGACAAGTGCAGTTTTAATAACACAGCAGACAGTTTAGCTGGGTTGCTTATTGCTCAAAGGGGATCTGGAGCAACAGGACTAGTGAAAGTTTGTGCTCCAGCCTCTGGTTGATGATGATGATGATGATGATGTAAGACATCTGGAAAGAAGTGTCAGTCTCCTAATTACCGTCCTGCTGCATGTGGACTCACAATGCTGATTTTGTACATTTTTTCCTTTTACTGACACTAAAACGTGTTGCAGGTGTTACCATGGAAACCCTTTGATACTTTCGGCTTTTAAAGCCCCAAAACAGTCGCTGGCCAGCCAGTCGTGGTGTTGAGCAGTAATAAGGCGCTTTGTTGTAAAAAATGTTTGAGCAATCTGGAGAAGATTTACAAGCAGCGCACACGGAGCTGAGCGGCTGGGTGCAGCGTGGACCTGAGGTTGATTGCATGTTATGTAAGACAGGAAATGCTGTTTTGTAGACGGACGTATAGCCTGTTTACATCACATCAGACTGCAGAGGTCTGTCTGGCACATACAGTACACATTGTACACATGTACATACTTTCTGCTAGTAAAATAAACAGGTAAATTTGTTGCTAAAAATTATAGGTTTTATATTTTTACGTTAAGTTTCTTGACTTATGAGCACATTTCTCATTTTTTTTGTCCACAGAACCTCGATATTCAAGTGGAGGACGTGCGCATACGAGCCATCCTGTCATCGTACCGTAGGCGAATCCCCGTAACGGAGGGCTACGTGGAGGTCAAAGACGGCGGTAAATGGAAGCAGATCTGTAACTCGGAGTGGACGGGGTTCAGCGGCAGAGTCATCTGTGGCATGTTTGGCTTCCCCGGGGAGAGGAAGTACAACGCCAGAGTCTACAAGTGAGTACTCCACCGCTGTATGTGTGGTCCCGGGTAACTCAGAGAGCAGAGGACGAGTTAGGGAAGGGATACTCAACTTGCTTTGCCCCGGGGGGCCACTTTGGCAAAATGAACGGAGGCCAGTTAATAAACAAATGTGAATAATATTTAACAGATAAAAGTACTAAACATTAACCCCCTGAGACCCGTACAAAAACATCACCGCTGCCTGCTTTGCATGTTGGGTAATCCAGCCTTGGTTAGCAGCCTGTGCCGGTCAAAAGAGACCTTTAATTAAAATAATCCAACTCACAGCAAAGTATAAAACTGAAACCTTAAAGATATGGAGCCTCGCTACCTTCTAGCAGTCCTAACTTTGTAAAAACTAATGATCAAACAGTCCTTTTGATATCATTTAAGAACACTACCACCACAAGTTGATGTTAAAGGGTTAAAAATACATTGGAATAACCCCAAATACTACATGTAGTACATACATTGAACCTAATGTGACATTTGTGCGTTCCACAAAGCTGTCGTAATGTGTGAGCGACTACCGAGGGATCTTAAATCTTGCTTACGTGAGGAAGCTTCCAGCCAAGCGGCCGCAGGTTAATCACGGCCGACCGTAAACCATCCAACACTCCTCAAGTTAACCTTGAATTTACTGTCTGTTCCTGGGATGGAAGTTTCCTCTGCGTTCGGTAACCACAGCAGAGCACGACGGCTCCCTAACTTTCCATCTACGTGTCAGTCCTCTCTCTCTTTCAGCCCGTTGAAACATGTGTTTTTACAGGCTGTCCTTTTGAAACGCCGATGACACGGAGCCAAGAGCTGCCGCTGTATCACAACCCTGAGTTTGTTCCTGTGTAGTTTAGCTTCATCCAGAGTCACGTTCACAATGGCGGCTTTAAATCCAAATGTCTAAATATGGAAGTGAACACTTTGTGGTTCCCTGTGATGTGTGTGAGCAGTAGAGCTTTCTAAGTCGGAGATGTTCAGTTTCATGCCACAAAGTCACAAGTATTCAATGTTTTAACCCAGAATATTATTATATTAGTGTCATTTATTATATTAATTATAATTATTAAAGGCAGGGTAGATGATGTCCTCCAGTATCCATTATTTGTTATATTGGTTGAAATGGTCGTTCCCCCCCGACAGCGATCCATTACTGATGAGCTCTGAAAAAGGACCGAAAAAGATCCGTCATCTGTAGCTGCTGTAATCCTGTAAAAACGTCTCCCAATCAGTGCCTCTGTGCCCAGTTGTAAAGAACCAATCAGATGCCTCCCTGCCTCCCTGCTCGTTCTCTACCCTTAGCGTGCACCAGCGTGAACTCAAAGCGCGTCGCCGCCGCACGTTTCCTGGAGAATGGAAGAGAAAACTCAGCTGCAGTAGCACTGCACAGGTTACTGTCATGAGGAAGCGTTGTTGAGTTGAGGTCCTCTCTCCGCTCTGTGGCTGTGAAGTAGTTACGATGCGGCGGTGCTCGTTCATGTGTGTGGTGGGGGGGCGTTGCCTTGGAAGG
The DNA here is from genome assembly GCA_916701645.2 of Sebastolobus alascanus. Classification (NCBI taxonomy): domain Eukaryota; kingdom Metazoa; phylum Chordata; class Actinopteri; order Perciformes; family Sebastidae; genus Sebastolobus; species Sebastolobus alascanus. The sequence goes on from CAKAOJ020000346.1 coordinate 702,215, forward strand.
ATCGTCGGAGGGGTACGGCGTAGACTGCTAAACCTCCCACATGCAACGCTACGGAGTAATCTGTCAAACTTTCTCTGCCTGGTAAATATTCCTGTCTTTCACCATCCGTCAACCAGGGCTTTCTGTTATAGATTTTCAGTCTCCGAGCCGAGCTGACTCCTGTGGCGTCACTCGAGCTCCTTCACAGCCACAGACGACATCAAACTACCGTTTTCACAGCCTGAGTAGTTTTAACCTTGACAAATAAATTGACATTGACATGTAAAATTGACGGAGTTCCCCTTTTATTTAAAGGCCCACATTTGGTGAGCATTATCATTAAGTACTGAAAATCTTGAGTGTGAAGGTGTTACCATAATTTAAGCTATAGGTTAAGAGATTTTGGTGAGAGGACCACCAGTTTATTCCATCATCGCTGTGTCTGAACAGCGCTGAGATGCATCACAGCTGTGTTCAGACGGTATTTGAGGAGATATCAGCAGATCACCAGTCCTCTGGCTTAGAACATTAGTCGCAGGATCGCTTCCAGTCTGCAGCTTCCCTCTCGCCAGCTCCCAAATGGAAAACAAATGCTGCTTGTCCCATTTTATTCCATTTTTCTCTTTTTCACGTGCACCTCAGACACGAGACACAAGGATAGGACATGCTGCTCTGCAAATGAGGCTCATTAAATACATAATATGGGAGCAGTAATAAATGGGGAGGAAGAGATTAGAATCCCCAGCAGGCCTGAAAGAGTGTCATTAACCCCAGTTTGTTCAAGTTCACATGGAAGAAGTGTGAACTCTCCAGCTGTTAGCTAACCTTTCACATTGGGTATTAATTACACAAAGTGATAATGGCGTCGCCCTCGTCTGTTTTTTTGGTTCAAGATAAAACATTGTGATAAGTTTAATAATTTCACTCCAAATCTTGATAAATGTCTCGAACAGTAGATCTTTCTAGTATTTCAACTGCAGGTCTGTTAATGAAGTGCCCTTTAGCAGGTTAATGTAATCCTATTTTCTCAGGCTACTCGCCTGAAATGAAAAAAAGTATAAAAATTATTTGAGAAAAGACTGCAGACATAAACCTTCATGTGCTTTACTTTTTTTTTCTTCCACTTGGTCGCAGAACTCCATTACAAAATTAACATCACGTTCGCACAATCGCTCACAATTGAGTTGTTACGCTAACGTGTTAGACATGTGTTGCACATCCCGCAGACACAAGTCCAATATTCTCTGTCTTTTAGCTCGATTTTGGTCTCCACCAGCTCCGGACGGAAATATCTGGCTCTTCATCGACTAACTTTGTTTGTCAGATATGCTCAGAAAGTTGTGCACATTCGGTTTTTCAGCTTTTATTTTTGCCAAAACAGCTGCCTGCTGCAGCTGGAGGTGAGGATGAGTTGGATTACACTGAACCTACCAATACAGTTCTGGTGCTTTGCAATTAAAATGTAGGCCATTATTATTATTATTATTATTATTACGATTATAAAGCTGCAAGCCCTGAAACCAAAAAATGAGCTGAAAGATGCTTAAAAATGTGTGGTGATCATTTTCTCTGGATTCCTCACTGCTAGCAACATCTCACATGTTACACATGGACATTTGACCCATTGTGCATGTGAATAATATTGATTAGTGCAGCTTTAACTCTGAACTTTTCCAATGGAAGTTGTCTCACCTACTTGTGTGTTATGTTGTGACATACCTAGTTGAAAATGAAATAACCTCTCAACCGCTCAGAGACGTGATTAATCTCCTTTCCTTCTCCATTTTTAGGATGTTTGCTCGTCGGAGGAAGCCCACATACTGGGACTACGCTGTCAACTGCACTGGTAATGAGGCCCATCTGTCCAGCTGTAAACTGGGCCAGGCTACGTCACTGAAGTCCAATGGGACCTGTGATGGAGGACTGCCTGTGGTGGTGAGCTGCGTGCCCGGCAAAGACTTCGCCCCAACGCCCATGACGGGATTCAGGAAGGCCTTCAGACAAGAGGTAACGTCTACTCTGAAGTTCATCTGCACACACCCGACTAGTGATGACGACACAATGATTCACTTTACTGTTGTACTCCACTAACTAAGACTAAGACTAAGTAATTGAACTTTCAGTACACTCGTCTAAGGGGGATCTCGTCTAAGACTCGGATGATACACCTATCTCCCGATTCGATATGTATTAGGATTTGATATTGCGATTTATTGTGATTTCTGTTAACACTAGACCATGAAGGGAAAAAGTTGAATCATACACTTCTAGGGACTTTTACTTTGTAAAATCTCTAAATGAATCAAGTACAAATGTTTGAATTTCAGCATGTATGTAGTCAGAGATGTCCTGAAGTCAAATATATCAGGATCATTGTCAGGAATTATTTATTATCCAACAACCCAGAAATCAAAGAATAAAGACGTTTCCCTCACAGATTAGTGGTATTTTCTTTTTAATTTATAAGGGACATGTACTGTTTTATACTTCTGGTGAATATAATCCAATCTATCTTATTTCCATATTTTGTACATACAGTTCCCTTTGTTAACACCTTATTTTGAAAAGCGGACGTAGTCCCACGTGTCTACTTCCTCTAACTTCTCCAAGTCCGTCTCTAGCTCTCCCGTCAGCTCCGTTCTCTTTATCCATCCATGGTCAGCTCCATCGGGGCCGTTTCAATGCATTTAACAGAAATGTCAGTATATGGGTGCTCTACAGTTGTAGCGTCGGCCCATTTGACCACGGAGACGAGAGCGACGGCCGGCTCGACCGCACGTTACCGCGATACGATAACGTTTCCTGTCCGTGACAGAGTTAGCATGCAGCTTTAGCCGTGATGTCTAGCTCTGCTTTTCCTGCAATGTGTGAAACCCAAAGTGTTTCCATCCTTTACTGGATGTGTAGTGTTTACCACTCTGGATTTAACATGTGAGGGTGCAGGTCGTATCCACGACGACCCTCCAACGTTTTATACTTTCTGAGGTTTGTTTTGGTTGACGGATATGTCACGTTACTCAGTCTACCACAATAAAAGCGGTAACTTCCTGCTACCTCCACATAGACTCAGATGAAGCAGATATATCGATTCTGACATTAAGGTGAATCATTGGTGAATCGATTTTTTTTCCCACCCCTACACTCGTCCTCGTATAATGAGCCAGTGTAACAGTAGCCTAAGTTCTTACTGTCCATATGAGTGTTGTCTTCTGTCTGGATGGTGTCAATAAACTAAAAGGATAAACAAAGCTGATAGAAGAAATATCTGCACTGGTTCAGTTCAGTTCTCTGGCTCTAACGTAGAGGGAGGACCACTCAGTGTTTTGGTTCGACATCGAGCCAACGCTGGCGTTCGGTGTCACTTTGTGAACTGCAGCTGTAGCTGCTGTGGACTCTCCGTCCTCATCATAATGAATTATCGCTATCTTGGGGTTTCAAAGATTATGTGATGTAGTAAAATTCTTGGGACAGGGCAAGGAAAAAACAATTTCACATTTTACACTGTAGGTGCTTGAAAAACTGCACACAGTTTTTATTTATTCACTAAAAACAATCTGGAAAATCAAGATATGGTGCAAACGAGCCCTCCAAAAGAGCTCTGTGAGGTTGATATTTGACAGCTCAGAGTTCATGAGTTATTGTAATTTGCATTCTCTGTCAACGTGCTCTCGTGAAGGGACTTACTCCTCATAAAAAGTCTTAACATCACATTTGAAACTACCTCAAACGTGTTACAGTTTTGGTGCTGTGTTGTGCTAATTTTACACATAAGTAAATATACTATGTGGCCATCCCGTGTCATCCTGACACGAAACAGCGGTTTCTCAGTTGAACAAGCAGTCGATCCAATCAGCACCACGGGCGGGACTATCGCCATTGTCAAGCTGTTAGACGCCATGTCTTCTCAATATCGCCCAGCATCACAGTTTGTTTTTACTTCCTTCCGCTCCAAACTCCGGCAAAACCAGTATGTTGGCATGGCTACCCATCAGTGTCGACTTAAGCTGATGTTAGACGCTGGCGGATACATCGGTCTTGAGATTGTTTAGGGAAAATCAAATCCCCTCCCCCCCCACAGAAATCAGTCAGAGTGGAGGCGACGTCAGACTGAAGATGGAAACAGAGTGTTCTCTCTGATATGAGGAAACCATCCAACACCTTTTGGATGAACTGGAACCTTATCGCTCAGCTTCAGTGTTAGACTTCACTGATGCTCTGAAATCTCTGCAGCCAGGCTGCAGAACCTGGTGGAGAGCCTGAAACCAGAAGAGTGGAGGGAGGATGTTGCTGTTCAGCAGTCATGTGTGGGTGTTTGTGTGCAAAAATAATCACATTTACACGAGCATGAGGCTCGAAGAGACTTTGACCAGAACTGTATAACATTTTGATTTAGTCAAACAGAAACTTTTTCTTAGTAAGTCTTCACTTCTTCGACTCCCTACTGGCTCTACAGGTGTTGTTGTCTTCCTGATTCTGACCTTTGACCTCCCCAGTGGCTTAAAGAGGGAAGTTGTAAACAACCACAACAACTTTCAAATGAAGCCGGGAGACACTAACAGTGTTCAGAGCTCCGCTACGCTGACTTGAATCTCAGTCTGTGACTCCGTCCACATTCCAGTGGGAGGTTTGAGCTCGCCTGCTCTCTGTCACGTTCCACAGCGACGTGCCGGACATCACATCCCAAATCTTCCAACACACTCAGCAAGTCTGATTCGAAGGAATTTTATCCTAAAACCAGATATTTACTATTTGTCTCCTGTCTGATAAAAGTAGCTGTTATCTGGAGAGAAAGTACATCGATGGCTTTGACTTCTACACTGATTCACATTAAATACACATTAAATACAATATACCACTCAGATCATATTGGTTTATTATTTTCTCTCATTGTTACATTACGTTTACCTCTTCATAGTCCTCATATTTATTATGTTTTGGTGTATTTTCTTTTGAAATCCATTACATTAATTAACATTAAGCTGATAACTAAAGATTCTTTTTCAAATCTGTTGATCTCTTAAATCCATTTATTGTTTAGACTATAAAACATTATTTATACTTTTCAAAACCAGGATTACAAAGTGCTTTAGAGGAACAAGGAGTAAATTTGGGCAAAGAAGCCAAAAAATGCCTTTGAGAAATATGTAGATAAGCAAATTTATCAGTCATTTGTGAAACATGATGCTGTCGCCATCTGTTGTCAGCATTGTTTGTAAATTACATTTGTGAAAAATCGGCAACCACGAGTCTTGAACTTTGACCGGTGCACAACCAGAACACCTGATGACCCGAGAAGCCTTGTGGGCCTATACTGTATTTGCTCAGCAACTCAGGGATATACAGGGACAGGAATTGATAAGATTGTATTGATACTGGAGCCATTATTGACTCTTCTTATCAGTCTGATTCTGACGGAGTTTCTTCCTCTCCGCCGTGACACCTGTTTGTGCGAAAAGTTTGACATCAGACCTTCGAAGTTTCGAATATTCGCTGTTGATGACCACCGAAGCTCCCGGGGGAAGCCCTGCACGCAAGGAATCGGAGGCATACAGTTCCAATAGATCGGATAATTTGGAACCGGTTCTGGCTTCCCCGTCCCTACTGATATATGGTGGAGCCAAGTTGTTGAAGGCTTTGAGAGTAATTAGAAGGATTTCAATCCTTAACAGAAAGTCAGAGATTTAACAAAGCCAGCAACAGGGAAGTCTGCAGAGTTAAGTTCTTAAACTAGAATACAAGAATATACTGTAGCACCTCACAGTAGTGAAGACGAGAGGAGACACAAGAATTGAAGATATGTTGTAACTGGACTCAGCGGCGCCGAGAGTGAGTTTTGAAGTAGGGGGGGGGGATGACGTTGGATGACGTAATACAGTGTATCCCACAGGATTTTTAGAGACTGTGGTGTGGTTTAACATATTAAAGTTAAATGCATCAATCTGGAACACTTTGAGAGCAAAATTATGAGGCTAGATCTCTGAAGAACAATTTAATCGTAAAGGTTATATGGTTATGAATGCTGATGGCAAGAAGTCACACAGCATACGCTAAAGGTTAACGAGACGGTTATCGCGTATCTGTAGAGTAAAAAAACACTTCTGACATCCTCCAGTCTGGACATGAACTGTGCACGGGAATAATTGAAACGTCTTTTTTTCCAAGTCTCAATATGGGGGCATTTGCAGGGAAACAGGAATTCACGACCTTAAAAAGAAAATGGGACAGGGCCGTAAAGTGAGGGGACCACGACTGGACTTAATAACTAAGTTCATGACTTGAGTTGGTTGCCAAAGAAATGCAAAATCTGTAGATTTAATAAAGTAGTAAAAATGCCCGTTACAAAGGTGATTTTCTGAAATTACCGTCCAAAACAATACGTTATATTCATTATTAGAATGATTTATTTCAAAGGCCAGAAAAACAGTGAAAAGTTGGAATCAAGAATTGTGTTACAGAGCGCACACATCTGTGACGTCTGGGCTTTACTGTGTGAATACCAACAGCCGTGCGTCAGATTAAACTGCTACTAAAGTGTTTACTTGTAAAATTAAACACTTCCAGTTTGTCTAAACGGTTCATGGGAGAACCACATTTATAGCATGTTGTATAAACAGGAAGCTGCCCAGTCTGCTGCCTCGGCTTTCTCATCACAAGAAGAGGAAAAGTTCCAAACTTTCACCTGAGTCTGTTATTCTTTAGCGGAACCAGAATATGTGGTCTTTACAGTGAAGTCTCCTGTTTTTCCTCTGCAGCAACCGTTGGTTCGTCTTCGTGGTGGGGCCATCGTAGGCGAGGGCCGAGTGGAGGTGTTGAAAAACGGAGAGTGGGGCACCATATGTGACGATCACTGGAACCTGCTGACTGCCACCGTGGTGTGTCGAGAGCTGGGATTCGGGACGGCCATAGAGGCCCTGTCTGGAGGTCGCCTGGGACAAGGTATACTTTACATTTTCTCTGTTATTTGTGCAAGAAACGTTAACTGAGTCTTTCTCCAATAAGGGAAAATGGAATTTAAAGGACTGAGACTACGGCATTAAAATATGCTGCAATGGGAAAAACATAAAGAAATGGGTTTTGAGCAGCAGCAGACTGGACTAAGTACACAGTAGACCTGAAACAGTCCCAGTGAGCTCACAATGACAGTCTTTACTGTTGGAACAACTCCGCATGTATAGGCCTATTGCCTACATGGCACGGGAAGGGAGGTTATGACTGGGTAGCAAAACCACATATCCCAAACATTTCAGTTCTATCTTTAAAGCGTTCCTCCTCGTATCACCCCCGTGTGCCACCGAGCAGAGTCTCATGAACTCCCAGACCCGATGTTGGAACAGGATTAGTCACGTTGTGCAGGTCTGTGAGGATGGGAATCCGTTCCTGAGCTGGTATGAACTCAGATATCTTTCTGTAAGGATGTATGAAGATTCCTGTGTGTTCAACGTGGAAGATAAGTCAAGCCTAGCTCAGCTGCACTGTGGACAGAGCCCATGGAAGCAGATCATAGACTGTATATAAGAAGTGGACGTAGTCACCGTGATGTCACCCGTTGGTTTTTTTAGACTACCGTTTTGAAGCCTCTAATTCACAATTTTGGCCGTCGCCATCTTGTTTTTTTGATAACCAAAACAATGTGCTGAAAGAGACTAAAATGCTCCGTAGAACTGACTACAGATTCAGGTGATAATCATCTGTGGGTTTGTCAGTACATGCGACACCTTTCACATGACATCCAGTAGCTTTAAAGTTGTAATATGTTGCTGCAGCAGGATAACCAAACTATGAAATACGTTGGTTTTGTTTTTATTTGTCCAGGTTTTGAGATCTCTGAGGTGTCTAAAATAGATAATAATAATAATAAAAATGAAATATTAATTGGTGCAGCTGTAACACCACATTGTAGGCTAACAGAGACATTTACTGTGACGACATGTAGATTATTGTTATCTCTTTATTCTCCTGGCCCTCCCTTCTCCAGTGACACTCCAAGGATAACTCTGTTTTCTCACGTATTGAGTCGTATAACTTATAGCAATAATTCCTCTTAGTAGACCAAGTGTCCAAGGCAAAGCTTGTTCTTCCTGAGGGTTTGGAACGGGCCCAGAAGAAGAAGAAGAAGACCCCCTCCTTGTGTTGACTAGTTATTCTCTAACTCCGAGCAGTCTCTCTTTATGGTCTCCACTTTATGGTCTCCAGCAGAGCTCTATCACCGGCTGCATGGAGAGTTTTACAGCAGGTAAAACAGCAATGTGCCACTGACCCACTTCTAAATAACACACTCAGCAGATATCTACCCTGTGGTATATAGTGTTTTAAAGCCCTGGCTCAGAGGTCAGCAACCTGAGGCTCTTTAGCCTCATGAGGCTCTTTAGCCCCTCTCCAGTGGCTCCCTGTGGATTTTTAAAAATGGAAATGAATAACTGTTTTTTGTTTACATTTTCATTTTTATTTATCATTGTTGAAGGTCTATGGTACGACGGTACGACGGAGTATTAGGGCCACATTGAGGAAGAAAATAAATCTGAGATTTAGAGAATAAAGTCATAATATTTTCGTAATATTCTGACTTTTTTTCTCATAAAGTTATGGCTTTATTCTCGTAATATTCCGACTTTTTTTCTCATAAAGTTCTGGCTTTATTCTCGTAATATTCCGACTTTTTTTCTCGTAAAGTTATGACTTTATTCTCGTAATATTCCGACTTTTTTTCTCATAAAGTTATGACTTTATTCTCGTAATACAACAACTGTTTTTCTCATAAAGTTATGACTTTATTCTCGTAATATTACAAACATTTTTTCTTTTAAGTTATGACTTTATTCTCGTAATATTACGACTTTTTTTCTCATAAAGTTCTGGCTTTATTCTCGTAATATTCCGACTTTTTTTCTCGTAAAGTTATGACTTTATTCTCGTAATATTCCGACTTTTTTTCTCATAAAGTTATGACTTTATTCTCGTAATACAACAACTGTTTTTCTCATAAAGTTATGACTTTATTCTCGTAATATTACAAACATTTTTTCTTTTAAGTTATGACTTTATTCTCGTAATATTACAAACATTTTTTCTTTTAAGTTATGACTTTATTCTCGTAATATTACAACATTTTTTTCTTATAAGTTATGACTTTATTCTCGTAATATTCCGACTTTTTTTCTCATAAAGTTATGACTTTGTTCTCGTAATATTCCAACTTTTTTTCTCATAAAGTTATGACTTTATTCTCGTAATATTACGACTTTTTTTCTCATAAAGTTATGACTTTATTCTCGTAATATTACGACTTTTTTTCTCGTAAAGTTATGACTTTATTCTCGTAATATTCCGACGTTTTTTCTCATAAAGTTATGACTTTATTCTCGTAATATTACGACTTTTTTTTCTCATAAAGTTATGACTTTATTCTCGTAATATTACGACTTTTTTTTTCATAAAGTTATGACTTTATTCTCGTAATATTCCAACGTTTTTTCTCATAAAGTTATGACTTTATTCTCGTAATATTACGACTTTTTTTGTCGTAAAGTTTTGACTTTATTCTTGCAATATTCCGTCTTTTTTTCTCGTAAAGTTATGACTTTATTCTCGTAATATTACGACTCGTTTTCTTGTAAAGTTATGACTTTTTTCTCGTAATATTACGACTTTATTCTGGAAATCTCAGATATTTTTTCCCTCAATGTGACCCTAATACTCCGTAGTACATTTGCACTTTAGCCCTCACTGCATTAGACTTATATATTATATACTTAGACTATAAATTTTGTTACCTTCATCACAATGATCAAATGTTTTTTGGCTCCAGACAGATTTTTTTTTTTTGCCTAAAAAGGCTCTTTTGATAGTACATGTAAAGGTTGCTGACCCCCCTGCCCTAGCTCATCAGGATGTACTATGGAAAAAGTAAATTTTTCTCTACCAATAACTGGTAAAAAAGAATCCCCATACAGCACTTCTGTATAGGAGCTGTTTCCTTTTTCATAAACAGAGACATGCTGCACATTCCAGCAACATTAGACATGGAAAATGTTGAAACAGAGGGTTCCTTCTCCAAAAAATCATTTTCCATCATGATTTCTCATCAGTCTGTAAACCTTCATGGAGGAAAACAAACCTCAGATGGAAGTAGTTCACCCTGATAAACACTGAAACCTTTCACAAAAAGATCATTATAGATGAAGACATGTCTTATTAGCACATGAACATGAAGCATTAATCAGAGCTGTTCTGAATCTCCCCATGAGTAATCATCTGTTGACTCTGATTCTACTTGTTGTTGTACTGTATGTATGAGCCTCTCTCTTCATGTGTAGTCTACAGTTAATTGCTATCCTTTCTTTCCCTTAATGGACCATATTTCATAATGTCATCCTGATTATTTTAACCCTCTGAGACCCACAATAGACCCGGTTTAGTCTTTTTTAGGGGGGTCCAGGGGGTCTTTAGGGGGGTCCAGGGGGTCTTTAGGGGGAGATAGCAGGTCAACAGTAGATGTCACATAGAAGTGGTGTACATCATCTGAAAGCTGGGAACCTGAAGATTAATTTGAGATGCAAAATAAATTGTAAAAGTGTATAAGGGTTTAGAACATTATGATAGAAGTATATGATGTCCATCCCGATGCTCTATTATGTCTCATAAGTTGTTGCAGCAATTTTGGGGTCGATACCATTTGTTACACAGATTTGGTGTTAAATTTAACCATTTCTTTACCACTGGAGAATTGATAAAAATGATCAATAATCCCTCCAGAATACCACATTAAGACACCAAGACCTTGAGGAACACCGTAGAATAAGACATGCTGTGATTTGGGAACAAAAACTTTTGAAATTTGGAGATTTCTGCAAGAATTTGCATTTTTTGGCGGTTGGATGGCGAGCACTTCTGTTGTGTAAACTGCTCAGAACCCCCTTATTGTCAATCTAGCTAGGAAAGCCATCCATCCTCTGAATGCTCTAGGTCTCTAGTTTGATCCATCCATCCTCTGAATGCTCTAGGTCTCTAGTTTGATCCATCCATCCTCTGAATGCTCTAGGTCTCTAGTTTGATCCATCCATCCTCTGAATGCTCTAGGTCTCTAGTTTGTGGCTGTAAAGTTTCATTAGGCTGTGATTATCCTAGAGGTCACCACAGGTCATTTTATACAGTGAGGTCACGTTTCAAGGGACCCCTTTGACAATGACCATGCCAGTTTTTCTTGGGCATAATTTAGCCCATCATTGGAGCGTTATTTAGCCTCCTTCCTGACAAGCTAGCATGACATGGTTGGTACCGATGGAATGTAACTTCACTCTAACCTGAACCTGTTAGAGTCTCTGAAGGACAGTAAAGTCAGTCGGGCAGGTCTCAGAGGGTTAAAGGAATACACTTACTCGCTTTCTTGACGAGCGTTAGAGAATAAATAGTTACACCACTGTCATGTCTGCATGCTAAACATGAAGCTACAGCTCCTTAGCTTAGCATAATGACTTTATTTCATACAAAAAGGTTGAAAAGTGAAAGAATGACACGTTGCTGTTTTATGGGGAGTTACCTGTCGTAACCTTTTTCTGGCCAGGCAGGTGACTTCCTGAAGTCTTTGCACGTCGTTGCCTGGCAACCTCACAGTGACAACATGACTCCTGGTGCTGGTAGCCGGGTTAGCTGATTCCCCCTGCTTCCAGTTTTTATGCTAAGCTAAGCTAATTGAACTATTCCTTTAATTTTTTTAGATTGAACACCAGAGCTGTATTTTTTTTTAATGGAAATTACATCAAGACACAACGCAGACATCTCTCGGCCATAATAATAATCGTTTGCTTTTCGCTCTCGGTTTCAGTGGGAAGCTTCCTTTGGAAACGGTTCTTCCTTCTGTCTTTCAGGTATGGGCCCGGTCCATATGAACGAGGTGGAGTGCTCTGGATTTGAGAAGTCCATCACCGAGTGTTACTTCAACAAGGAGGCTCTCGGTTGCAGCCACGAGGAGGATGCAGCCGTCAGATGTAACGTTCCTGCGATGGGCTTCCAGGAGTCGGTGAGCCTCAGTACAAGTACCAAACCCTACAGCAACAAACTCACCAAGAAACACCACCGTGTAGTTTAGAGGCTACATTTCTCTCTCCATGTCTTTTATGCACGTATATGGCTTTCTGCAGACCGCTTAATGTTAACATACATAAGGATATTTTTTTCGCATCATATACAGTATATCTCTATCACAATCATCAATAGCTGATTGTTGAGCTGCAACTGTTTATATTTTTTTGTTCATTTTTAATAATGTGTTGTAATATATCTTGCATTAGTACTGATCATTTTTTTAAGCATTCTTTACTGCATTTATTTTGTACATCCTCGTAATGCTCCAAGTGATATTCTTGTTTTATTATACCCATCATGCATGTATTACCTTTTAAAGATTTTTTTTTTTTATAATTTATTTTTTTCCCTTTTTTTCAAGGGTTGTTTTCATATATGCAATTTAAAGTTCGTAATTACTATAGTTTATAAACCAATTTTTAAGCAGGTGAGCTTAGAAACAAACACAATAAGTACACTAGAGAAAACAACATCAGCATTCAAAATTAAAATAAAAAAAAATAAAAAAAATATACATATACTTGTAAACATACTTGTGCATTACTTTTAAGAAATTTTATCTTTATTTCAAAGCTTTGCTCCTTCTGCTGGTATGGTGTACTATTTTTTGCTTATAGGCGAGATAAATGTGCTATTTTACCATTTTATTTTATTCATTACACTCTAATCTTACATTTTTTAGTGTTTTATTGGGTCATTGTTGAAAACGCAAATCTCCATGTAAATAGATGACTCTTTGTTTGCTACAAGTATATTTATATTATAAAAAAGAATAAGAATTTAATAAACCTTTTAAAGTTTTAATTTTACTTAGGTTTAAAGAAATAAACAATCCTCCCGCAACATTTTAATAATGTTATAAAAAACAGCCATACGCAGTGAGGGTTTCACCTTTAAATGGGTGTCTCTGTTGTGTTTTTCGTGTCCATAGCTGCGTCTGAGCGGAGGTCGTAACCCCTACGAGGGCCGTGTGGAGGTGCTGGTGGAGAGGAATGGGTCTCTGGTGTGGGGGACGGTGTGCAGTGAGAGCTGGGGAACCATGGAGGCCATGGTGGTCTGCAGACAGCTGGGCCTGGGCTTCGCCAGCAACGCTTTCCAGGTACGTTTTCCAGTTTTTTTTTTAGCTCCTTCGGTTCAAATGTTACAACCTTTAAAGTAAACATCTGAAATGTTTAAGAACAAAAACCAACGAATGACGTGTGTGTTGTGTTAATGTTCTTCCAGTCTGTCAAACCTAGACGGTACAAATCTGAACTCAGCCTCTTCAGCAGGGAAAGTCCCATTTAAATCATGTCAAATTACTATTTTTTTTCTAGATCTCCAAAGTCTTGATCAATTTATTGCTGAGTGCACACAATTTATGACTAATTATAGGAAGTTACTTGGAAAGAACTGTTTGTTAACAATAAGGAAAATAAAGACAAAGTTCTTTGACAGTTATTTGAGTTTACAAACAGTTATTGATTTCCTTAAAACACTTCTCTATTGAAACCGGATCAATTATTGATTTATTTTTGACTCATTGATGTAAAATTTATTCTCTGTGTCTCCATTTTCCTTAAAAGTAATCCAGTCATTTCCTACGAATTATATACATACAGTTGGCGTCGTGTCATAGTTGGGGGCGTGGCTTAGGGCGGAGTCGCCGTGGGGGAAAACAATCCTTTACCTCCCGGCTGGATATGCTAGAAAAGCATATCTTTTATTTATTTATTTAATATCATAAATTTACTTACAAAAGTGCTTATATAGAGTCCTTATTATAAAAACAAACACAGGTTTTATACTGCGATATTTACTGAAAATGACAAACAATACAGCCAACAGTAGCCTCAGTAAACTATCAGGTGATCTCCCTCCAACCAGCTTTTACCTTATTTAGGTTTTTGTAGTGAAATGAGGAGGTATCGTATAGATATTAACTCCTCATTTCAACTTCACCAATCAGCCGTTACTGGTCCGTTGGAATAAGGAATAAATCCTTTGTTTTTCCCCCACGACGTAAACCGGATGTAACGTTTTGTGGGCGTTTCCATGAATGCCGACTATGTATATAGTGTAGCTACATATCAGTTGAAAGCATCAAGCGTAGCATCGATGCTACACTAGACATGTTTCTACAAAACATTAAATAACTTTGGAACCAAGATGGCCAAGTTCGAAGATGGGTGTGGACCGAGCGGTGCTGAAGTAGGGGGGTAGGATGTGAAGAAAGGGCCATTTTCCGCCCCTGGCCCGATTTGGCGTCGTAGCTGGCCCACTACAACATTCAATAAATGGCTGTACTGGACCAGAAAGAAAGAATAGTTTCCCCTGAATCATATGATGTATAACACTTGATACTGACTGAAAGAATGAGCTCAGAACTGACAGAAATCTAAAACTCTGTCCAGGTGTTTCTACAGGCTTTAGAGGGTTAAACTAATCTAATCATTTCTTATAAATGATAAACAGCTACGTATCAGTCAAAAGCACTTCTGCATTTGAATTTGAATTATGTCCTGATTTTGAGCTCATTTTTAGTGAAAATGAAATGGAAGTAGCTTTAATCATGGTCATTTTTATAGTGGTTCAATTTGAAAGATTTCACAGAATTGTGGCATTATGAAAAAAATAATTTTCATTATGAAACAAGCTAAAATCAGGACATAATTCAAATTAAAATGCAAAAGTACAGTTTGCAATTTATTTTTCAAGGTTAGGTTGCACATTGTCTGCCAGTCTGAAAATTACCAATATCTTATTATCATCAATGCTGTGTTATGTTTAAAAGTACACTAGCAATATTTCAATAACAGTAATCATACTTTGAACGAGTTTGCAGAGCTTTATGAGTGGAAATAGTAACATAATGGTTTCTGTCTGTTTATAGCATGAGAAGGTGAGAAGGACCGTCTGTTACGGGTACTTTTACTTATTACATTATGTTCGGCTCATATCTTCATCTGGCATCACCATTACTCATTAATATATTCCAGTCATAGGAACCATCTATGATGATATAGATTTAAGATTCAATCATTTATTGCCTCAGCTGATCAGGGAATCTGTTTCGGTGCTGAATAACAAAACATATAATCACATAACACACACAACAAAACATGCTGCCACAATAAAAGTAATACAGTAAACACACAATAAATACAAAAGTGCAACCAGATGTTCTCATGCCCTCAAAGTGACAAGTTAAAGTGCATGTGCTCATACAGCCGGTGAAGGATTTAGGATGTGATTATAATAAGGACGGGGTATGCCCTCTAGTGGTCGATGTAGAGAATCACCTCTCCTTCACAACAACTCATGGAAGCTCTGTGATATTCACTGATATCCTCAAAAACAGGAGAAATTAGTAATGCATTAGTAATAATAATCCAGTGATATGATTTATAATAATAAAGACCCACAAAGGGTTTATTAAGCATAATGAGGACATTTGTTACTACTTTTATGAGAACATTATTACACAGATAACACCTCAGTACTTTACATTTTAAATGCGAGGATTTTACTTATAATGGAGTATTATTTTCAGATGCTGGTAAAACACCTGAAATATTTCTTCTAACACTGCTGGCGAAATAATAAATAAGTAAGCATGGAGCTTAAATAAGGTTTCACTGCAGGCGTTTGTCGAGTGAAATCCTCCCACACGTTCATGTTGCAGCATCTTCTAACTGTTCACTTCTAACAACCTAAAGAGGCATTGACTAGCTGTGATCATTAGTGCATTATACACCAGGTGGATGACATGTGGATGTCGCCCTGATGTCAGCTGTGACTCGTGTTTTCTCAACAGGAGACTTGGTATTGGCCGGGAGCGGTGAGCGCCGACGCCGTGGTGATGAGTGGCGTTCGCTGCTCTGGTACTGAGATGTCTCTGTCCCACTGCCTGCACCACGGAGCCCACCTCAGCTGTGCTAAAGGAGGCGGACGCAACGCCGCCGGAGTCTCCTGCTCCGAGAGTAAGATACCCAGAATTCATATGTTGTTGGAGGTGAAAGCTTTTCAGTAGTAAGTGTCAGAAACGAGCCCACAGATCAGTGAAATATTGTAAAAGGAAACAAAGAAGAAAAGACATTTAAATTTTTAATTATACTTTGACGAGAGCCTTTGGCTTCAATTTGTCAGTTCACACTGAAAAGCTTCGACTCTTCTGCTCTTCACATTGAGTTTTAATTCAACAAATGAAATGATGTCTGCCTCGGAGAAAGGTTTTTACTGCTGTGTCACGTATTTACTTTACGTGACACAGCTTTTTTATCATTATTTTTTCTCTCTGTTTCTAAATAAGGTTTGTCTCCGTCTGCTTCTCTGTGGTTTCTCTTTCCTCCTGGTGTCCACAGCGGCTCCGGACCTGGTGCTGAACCCTCAGGTGGTGGAGCAGACTACCTACATGGAGGACCGGCCCATGTTCATGCTGCAGTGTGCCTACGAGGAGAACTGTCTGTCCTCCACCTCCAACCAGGCGCCGGCCAACTCGTACCGCCGCCTGCTGCGCTTCTCCTCCCAGATCCACAACAACGGCCAGTCGGACTTCCGGCCCAAAGCTGGCCGACACTCCTGGGTGTGGCACGAATGTCATAGGTCAGCGTCGCACGCTTTGGGCTTCATCCCAGATTTCACCTTATGATAATTACACACTATCAATCTTTTTTAATTTACTGGACACCAGAGCCAAACCATGTGTTTGCTAATATGTTGAAATTGCCTGTGCCAAACCTCAAAATATTCAACATTTTGGGAAATATGGTTATGGTAATAGTAATACTTCCTGTCCGAGAGCTGGATGATAAAACTGTCTGTGTGTAAAGTACAGAGCTGGAGCCAGGAGGTGATTAGCCTGCATTAGCATAAAGATCCTGGCTTTCTACAAAGTTCAACATCACGCCTACCAGCACCTCTAAAGCTCACTAATGAACATGTTATATCTTGTTAATTTAAAGGGGACATAAGATGAAAAACTCACTTTTTCAGTGCTTGTGCACCAACCCACAAACTGTGAAATAAGACAATCAGTCAGTTTTTTGTGGGCTGTTTAGATCAGAAAACATGTGATTTAACAAGCTAATCACAAATGGCTCCCCTTCCTATGTCACAAGCAGCCTCATTAGAATATACCACCCACAGCTTGAGAACTACGGCCCAATTCCAGTCCGGTCCCTCCACCCTCCCTCTCCGTGGTGGAGTGATCTCTGGAGGGTATAAATACAGCGGCCACTTCAGGACAAACTTCCCTCTCTCCGGCAAGGAAATAAATACCAGAATAAGAAATACTTTCCCCCCCAAAACAGCGTTGCACGTCGTCAGTAAGGGCAGCTGGTTAATTCAGCATCGATGCAGCTCGCTGTTGGAGGGTTTTATAACCCACTTCCACTCCCCGCTGATTGGTTTGGGATGGCACTTAATATGGCGGACCCTCCACGTGAACACGCAAACGGAGTGGAAGTAGGTAGGGAGAGGGTGTAGGGGGTGGATTGGAATTGGGCCTACCTTTGCAAATGTGCACCATATTTTTCTCACAAGCCATTCAGAGCAGACTGGGCTTTTTTTAGGGAGGGGGTCTTAAAAGAGACAGGCGCTATAATGCGTTCCATGACAGACGGTGAATACAGGTATATTCAGACACTGTCCCGTGGTTATGTCTATTCTTTTCTACCGTCACAAGACAGAAAATCTGGGTGTGTGGGGAATAACTACTTACTATTAATAAAGTATTTCAATATATACTTGCAGTGGTAGGAGAATTTAAAGGACATTAGTGGAGTCCTTCTTACAGAACAATGAGCCTACTGAAATGCATGTGACATTTATCATACAGTATAATTTGTGGATGCAGTTTATATTCCAGGAACATATAAATCACAATTTAATTATAAATCACAAGCATAAAGTCTTTTGTAAACCACATAGCAGAAGAGGACACTTGACTGATTCAGAAATTACATCTCAAATTCAGAGAGAGAGAGATGACTCAGCCCCCCCGTCATGTTTCTGGAGCAGTTTATTTTTTTCCTTCCATACGTTCTGCTGCCCTGTAATTGGCTGTGTGTTGTTAAACTATAGCTGCTGTACAAAAAAGACCCACATTTCTGTGGTTCCTGTTGTTGGCTGAAGGATCAGTTCACTGTTGGCAGCTTCACACCAGCTACCAGCTTTCTACATGTCAAACCTGTGAGTGGCAGAACCTGAAGGAGCGTATCAGCCTGAAATCCAGTCAAAAGAAATGTTGTGGACTGCAGATTTTTTTTTAATAATATATATGTATATGTGCTCTTTCTTCAGCAACAAGAAGTGCCATTCTTGAGCCTGACTTGTAAAACCACATGTCTATCTGTGTGTGCAGACATTATCACAGCATGGAGGTGTTTACACTCTACGACCTGTTCACCCTCAACGGAACCAAAGTGGCAGAAGGACACAAAGCAAGTTTTTGCCTGGAGGACTCAGAGTGTGATGAAGGTAAGAATCAAATAGGATTCCTACTTTGATTTCATGAATACACAGAAACAGTCCTCAAGCATTTTTTTCTGTAGACAGAATTCCTTCATTTGTCAACATGTGTCTTTTATTCTGAAATATGTGCAGGACAGTGTTGTAGAACATGCAGTGACTTGTAGAGCTCCATGAATGAATATAGTACGGGGTTTTAATTGTGGATTATTACTATTATTTACAAATTACCACACGTTTCTTAACCTTTTTCTGTCTAAAATAAATATAAATGACATTTATAATGAAATGAAATGGCCATTACGAAAGGCAAACTCTATGTAGGAAGAAACGGCGGACAGCAGCAGCAGCAGAAACGCAGCTGGTGTGAACACCCGACGCGTGAATCACGCAGCCGTTCAGTGAGGCAGCCGCCACGCACTCCTGATGTTCCCCTTGTGGACAAAGCGTTATGTGTCTGACTAATTGAACAGTTCTTTTTTCTTACAAATACAAATATTTAAACAAATATTTGTTGTTTTTATTTATTTCATTATTTTTTTAAAGCAATTACACCTAGGGCACCCAAACGGCTAGCAGCGGCCCTGGATCAAAGGTCACAGTGACAGTGATGATATTTTGGACAAACATGGATGTAAACTGCAACCTCACTGGTTGGCGGAGGGATACAACCGTGAGGTGGTAATTCTACTTATTTTAAGAATAGATCAGATGACCATGTCATGTGAAAGGAGTCAATTTTAGTGACAAACCCACAGAGAATTATCACCCTACTTTGTAGTTCCCCTCAGATCGAGAGAGCTTTAGCACCTCACGCTCATTATTTTGCCTGCAACTTTACTGTTTGGTTCACCGCTCCCACAGCTCACCTCGTTTGTGCATTATAGCTGTTTTTTCGTGTTGCATACAATCTGGATGTCGTGCTCGTTCACATGTGGTGTGTGACTCATGTATTTGTCTGCTTGTGTTGTTTGTTTCTATTGTTGTAATAATGTCTGTGCTGCGGATCTTGGCCAGGTCGCTCATGGAAAAGAGATTTTAATCTCAATGAGTTTTTAAATAAAGGATATAAGGAGAGACTGTTGTATTGCACTCATCAGTTGGTCAGATACACGATATGTATAAATAAATGCTAATGTTGCTCTGTGTCTGCAGGATAACCCTTCCATCATAACAACAATATGATCATAATTTACAGCTTGTTCCGTTGCCCCCCAATTGACCACAAAAATCAATTCATGCAGCTTTTTCCTTTCATGAATGGTTCTCAGAGGGTTTATTTGCATGTTGTAATGTCTTGCAGGTATTGAAAAGCGGTACGAATGTGCTAACTTTGGAGAGCAGGGTATCACTGTGGGCTGCTGGGACACCTACAGGCACGACATCGACTGCCAGTGGGTCGACATAACTGAACTCAAACCTGGAGATTACATTTTCCAGGTGATGTTTCCCTCGTTCTATTGTTCTTTCTTTCTCTAAATAAAGAGTGAAGTTATCTACACACTGACCTGTTCATGTTCTTCCTCTCACAGATAGTAATTAATCCAAACTACGAGGTACCTGAGTCAGACTACACCAATAACATCCTGAAATGCAGATGTCGATACGACGGCCATCGTGTGTGGATGTACAGCTGCCATAATGGTAAGACCTTTAGCAATTATCTGGAGGAATATCCGTAAAATCTACTGTCCTTTTAATGTTGATGATCTTAGACCGGCTCCCAGAGTTTCAGCAGTTCGGTTGGATTTTGCGTATTCTTGTCCTGCTGTTAGCTAGTAGTTTTTATAACTGATCACAGTAAACGTAGATTGTATGGACCCAGTAGTAGAGTTGCCCCTTATTTGATTGGAGCAGTAGGCTAGGTATTACACTCTGCTCCTTTAAGCTTATTCTACTGTTATTTTTGAGGTGAATTCAAACTGTAAATGTAACATACATATATATATATATATATATATACAGTATATATATTAATATAATACTAGAGTTTATAAGTTTCAACAATATGTATGGTAACGGCCATAAGACTTACTTAATTTTCTGATTAATTATCTACGACGGAGTATTAGGGCCAAATTGAGAGAAAAAAAAATCTGAGATTTTGAGAATAAAGTCATAATATTACAAGAAAAAAAGTCATAATATTACGAGAATAAAGTCATAACTTTACGAGAAAAAAAGTCGTAATATTACGAGAATAAAGACATAACTTTACGAGAAAATAAGTCATGTCCTCCTCCTCTAAAGAGTCAGTTCCTCCGATCAGGTCCGTGTGATTCTTTCTTCAGAATAAACTCAGTTTCTTGCTCAATCTTTTCCAGGTCGTGATCCTGATGATAATGTGGAGCTGATGAGCCAAAAGATGAAGTATTTGGTTATTTGTGAAACCTAAACTAAAGTTTAACTTCACAAGATGCTCCATGTTCCTCATTTTCACACTATTTCACCTCTAAAATAACACGTACAATTACTACTTTATAATATTATGACTTTACTCTCATAATACTACGACTTTTTTCTCTTAAACTTATTACTTTATTCTCATAATATTACGACTTTTTCTCTTGAACTTATTACTTTATTCTCATAATATTACGACCTTTTCTCTTAAACTTATAACTTTATTCTCATAATATTACGACTTTTTCTCTTAAACTTATGACTTTATTCTCATAATATTACGAATTTTTCTCTTAAACTTATGACTTTATTCTCATAATATTACGACTTTTTTTTCACGTAAACTTCTGACTTTATTCTCGTAATACTACGACTTTTTTCTCTTAAACTTATGACTTTATTCTCATAATATTACGACTTTTTCTCTTAAACTTCTGACTTTATTTTCATAATATTAGGACTTTTTTTTCACGTAAACTTCTGACTTTATTCTCGTATTATTATGACTTTATTCTTAAATCTCAGATTTATTTTTTTTCCCTCAATGTGGCCCTAATACTCATTATGCTAATTGAAGACTAGTCCGAGCACATCGCAGGTCAGACATCCTCTACCTTCATCACTGGATGAGATTAAAACTGTGAGATTCAGATGTGGAACAAGGACAACGTGTGGAGGTGGTAACTCTGTGTATGTCTCTGCTAGGTGGTTCATTAAGCACAGAAACAGAAGAGACGTTCCCCGGCCTCCTCAACAACCAGGTGACTCACAGGTAAAGACGACGCAGAGCAGACCGACCATCTGCAGCCCGACGACCGCTACACATCTCCATCTGTAGTGGGTTCCCCCCCGGCCAGCCGTGCTCTGGTCAAACCATCTTCTTATGTTCTGCCTCATCCACGAAGCAGCGGCTTCCTTCGACCCCCCGTCCCCCGCCAGGTGAAAGAATATTTGATTCCCCTGCTGTCTAAAGAGAGGCAGCTGCAGCCTTACTGACACTCCCAACCTCCCTGGTTCAGATCAAGAGAAAAGCAAAGCTCTCCCTGTGCTCTCTGACTTATTTTTGTTTTTGAATGTCGTTAAGTGGCAGGTATTTTCCACAAGGTGCTGCGTTGGGGAATGACATGAAGAATGTGTCTCCTCTGAAGTGCAGCACTTTAACAGAACCTGTTACAAACCCCGGAGAGGTTGGATGTCAGCGCCATGACGGCCTGAGGATTGAGAGGAATCACCGATAACAACAGCAGCAGTGGTCTGTCTTTGGAAATAAATGCAGTATTCTTCCACTTTTCAAGAGTTTCATAAAGTCCACACACACTGAGTTTCTTTTTGCATGTCAGTTATTTAGTTTCACATCCTCATTGAGGAGTTTTTGCATATCAAGCTGTGGAACAATCAAGTCATCAAAAAGCAAACAGCCCATTCATCACATATTACTAGTGCTACTTGCCTGATTCAACCGTAAAACGAACCCACCAAGACTGAAATATTACTTACTGAAGAGCCTCAAAGATCCCCAAAGCTTTATTTTAAATAACTGGAGAATTTATTCTCTGAAACTACTCTGGAAACTACACAGACAAGACTGTAGTTTTTGCATAAAGTCTGAATTAAGTCACATTTCAAAGTGGAGTTGCACGACAATCTTTTGTGGAAGTTATTATTTATTATAATTTACATTATAGTATGCATAATCTAAGAGCAGCACTTTTAGATAGCTGTCCAGTTATTGTGCACAATTAGCAAAAGAAATACTGATTTAAAACCGGGTCATATCTTCTCTTTGGTACGACGTCTTTTCAAACTGACTGAGATCAATTTCAGCTCCCAGACATTGTCTTGTTCTGATATATTATTCATTACTCTTTCATTTTATGATAGGATGTAGCAGTATTTTGCTTTTGAAGCTAATATGGGACCTCATGTTTCTTTTTTGTTTTCTTTTTAGCATTTCTGCGTTTTATTGATAGTTTGGAGAGAGAGAGAGAGGATCTCGTTCTTTTCTCCTCGTTCCGTGCCTTTACAAAATGCTTCATTACAGCGACCATCTTTAAAAAGCAACTGGAAATCTTGTTTTTGCTCAGTCTCAGTGGTTTAACACTGTGAGCAAATGACCGATTTGTTCTAAAACTAATAAGAGTGAAGTTAAACAGCATGCTATACAGCTTACAGGTCCACTCTATTAAGTTCATATTTTATATTCTTTTTGGCTTTAGGACGACACCGCCTGTCTGATCCCTTGGTTCTTCGTCGGTGTATACGGAGAACCTACTCGCATAGCCAGTGAAATCATTGTAAAGGTGCGACCACGCCAGCATTTAAAACTGCAAAATTTAGCTGCAATATCAATGCATTCCCTTGGAATCACAGAAATTAGTGCAAGTTATTTTCGTCAAGTTCAACTTTGGGGAACTTTGACTTGCAAATTTGTGCCGTTGAGCAATAGCAAGCCATATTGATAGTGCTGAACTGTGTGAAGTTATTATCCTGTTAAGCTTTTTTATTGATCGAAACGGTGTAAAATGGTGAACCAAATGCCGGGGGGGGGAGTAAAGAGAGATAATCTATAGAGATGATAGAGATAATCTGTGGGAGCTATGACTGACTATAGAGAGTAACGTTAGCTCACCAGGCAGCTACAGCAGTTCAGCAACTAGCCCTAAAACTACAGTCACTAAACTTCTAACACCACTGTTCTATCACAGGCTGCTAACAGCCAGGTCGCAGCCTGAGACTCAACATAAAAGAAGACAAACTTTGAACAATCTCACGTTAACTTTCTAGCTATTTTATTCTAATGTCTTCTTCATATCTACTGTACGAGAATGGAGCTATATGCTAACTGAACGAGCTACTTCTAATGTTTCTCCAGAGAGCTTTTTTTCTACCTTTGAATAATAAAAATATTAACGATGCATAAAAAAATGAATGTTTCTTTAAGACAGTCTAGGCTATATGTTACTAAAGTGAGTCCTCAGTCTTCCACCGCACTCTGCTGGCTCTACAGGAGGATCATAGGACTTTTCTACAGTAAAATCAAGGAAGTTTTCAGCCATTTCCTCTCACTCCGACATATGTTGCCTTTACAAGGAAACAGAAGAGCACAGATAGGCTACCGTCTTCTCACAGAAAGCAGGAATAGCATCTCTCCCTGTTCAGACAGTCAGAGTTGCAGATATTTACTGTTATTGAATTTTTTTTTTGTTTTTTTTACAGTTTTATTCCTTGTTTTAAAAAAAAAAAAAAAAAATGTTACGTACAATAATGTGTGTGTGAATCCTATTTTATTGTACTTTTTTATAATGGTGCTATCGAACTGGTCCTCTGTTTTCTGAGGGTTCAGTAGGCGACATGTTGAACGGCTACATTATGTATACTAACAGTATACTTGAACTGAGCGTAATTTGCTTTGTGTGTTAAACTATAATAAAGGTCTGAGTTATGGGGCAACCAAATATCTGCTGCTCACATTCAATTTTTCTTCATTATCATTATTTTTTGTGCTTGTATTCATTTTTCAGCATCACTCTGCTTCACATACTGTTTCCATTACAAGAACTGTAATCTGAGGCGGCTGTGGCTCGGAGGTAGAGCGGGTCGACCACCAATCTGAAGGTCGGCGGTTCGATCCCGGGCTCCTCTGGTCACATGTCAAAGTAACCAGATAAACTGCTCCTGAAGGCTGAACTATCCGTGTGTGAATGTCTGAATGCTGACATGTAGTGTAAAGAGCTTTGAGTGTTCGGAGGACTAGAAAGGAGATATATCAACCGATCAGCCATAACATTATGACCACCTGCCTAATATTCAGTAGGTCCTCCTGACCCGTTGGACTCCACTAGACCTCTGAAGGTCTGCTGTGGTATCTGGCACCAAGCCGTCAGTAGCAGATCCTTTAAGTCCTGTAAGTTGCGAGGGGGGGCCTCCGTGGATCGGACTTGTTTGTCCAGAACATCCCACAGATGTTCCGTTGGATCGAGATCTGGAGAATTTGGAGGCCGATTCAACAGCTCCAACTCGTTACCGTCCGTATGATGTAAAAGAAAACGTGATTCATCGGACCGGGCCACCTTCTTCCATCACTCCGTGGTCCAGTTCTGATGCCCATTGTAGGCGCTTTTGGCGGTGGACACGAGTCAGCACGGGCACCCTGACCGGTCCCCATACGCAACAAACTGAGATGCTCTGTGTGTTCTGACACCTTTCTATCAGAACCAGCATTAACTTTTTCAGCAGTTTGAGCTCCAGTAGCTCTTCTATTGGATCGGACAACACGGGCCAGCCTTCGCTCCCCACGTGCATCAATGAGCCTCGGGTCTGACCCTGGTTCTCCTTCCTTGGACCACTTCTGGTCGGTCCTGACCACTGCAGACCGGGAACATCCCACAAGAGCTGCAGTTCTGGAGATGTTCTGACCCGGTCGTCTAGACAGCACTATTTGGCCTTGTCAAAGTCGCTCACATCCTTACGCTGGCCCATTTTTTCTGCTTCCAACACAAAGTTCAAAGTTCAAAATGTTCACTTGCTGTCTAATATATCCCCCCCACTGCCAGGTGCCATGGTAACCAGATAATCAATGTTATTCACTTCACCTGTCAGTGGTCTTAATGTTATGGCTGATCATTGTAAATGAAAGTCCATTTACCATTTGTAATCCGCTGCTGCTGTTTGCTGGAATTTTATTTTAGATTGATATTTGATATTTTTTTTGCCTTTATTGGATAGTCAGAACAGATAGATAGGAAAGGGGGAGGGAGAGGAAAGGGGGAGGGAGAGGGGACGACAGGCAGCAAAGGGCCTACCGATGCGCCCCGATGGTTACTATCTTAACATCAACTCTCTTTTACATCTTCGCCTGACTGCATGTGTGACACTAAAAAAAAACAGATTACACTACAGAGGAAATCATTAAAATGCACAGAGTGACTTCAGCTCTCCAAGCGGCCATCAGCTGGTGTCTCTGAAACAGACTGTGAGCTAAAAGATTCTCTTTCTTGTTGCGGTCGATTTCCCAAGAGTCCTTTGCGTTTTCTCCACATCATGTTTAGCTGAGAAACAATCAGTCATCTTTGGCGGTATTTTACTGCACCAGTTAACCCCTTCTGTTTCTGACTTCATATGGTGGTTGTAAATAAACTCTAAATGCTGCAAAACTTTTCAGACTTCGCACCCAAGTAGTAAAAATAGAACATGGGCATTATTTTTCTTACCTAAACTTAAAGTGGCAGTGAACAGTTTATCACATAAACATGGCAAAGCAGACACATTTATTTGCTCCTTGGGCAGTGAAATGTAACTAAGTACATTTACTCAAGTACAGTACATAGGTTAAGTACAGTTTTGAGGTACTTGTAAAGCTAGAATCTTCAAAAACATTTTTTCGTTATATTGGTTGAAATTCTCATTACATCCGTACGACGGAGTATTAGGGCCACATTGAGGGGGAAAAAAAATCTGAGATTTTGAGAATAAAGTCTTTGAAATAAAGACTTTATTCTTTATTTGAGAATAAAGTCAGTCCAGGTCCTGATACTGATGATAATTTGGTGCTGATGAGCCAAAAGATGAAGTATTTGGTGAAACCTAAACTAAAGTATAACTTCACAAGATGCTCCACGTTCCTCATTTTCACACTATTTCACCTCTACAATAACACATACATTACTACTTTATAATATTATGACTTTATTCTCATAATACCGCAACTTTTTCTCTTAAAATTATGACTTTATTCTCATAACATTACCACTTTTTTCTCTTAAAATTATGACTTTATTCTCATAATATTAGCACTTTTTTCTCTTAAAATTATGACTCTTATTCTCATAATATTATGACTTTTTTCTCTTAAAATTATGACTTTATTCTCATAATTTTACCACTTTTTTTCCTCTTAAAATTATGACTTTATTCTCATAATATTAGAACTTTTTTTCTCTTAAAATTATGACTTTATTCTCATATTATTACCACTTTTGTCTCTTAAAATTATGACTTTATTTTCATAATATGATGAATTTATTCTTGAAATCTCAGATAATTTTTTTCCTCAATGTGGCCCTAAAACTCCATCGTACATCCGGACAGCAATCAATGAATCAAATGCTCTGACAAAACAAAAGGAAAATCTAAACTGCAAATAAAATGCAGCACAATTCAACAGAAGCCTAAAATGGTGCAGCACTGACCACTTGTGGCTGAAAACAAACATTGCACTTTTTTTTCTCTGTAGAAGAAGTGAGTTACAGTAAACTGTTATTTGTGACCCATTCATCTTGTTCACTGTCATTGGGGTACTGGAGCCGATCCCAGCATGCATTGGGAGAGAAACGGGGTCTACCTAACTAGTCGCAGCGCTTTCAGAGGAATCTACAGTCACAATCTGACCTCTTCTAGAGTTTCTAATCCACCTAAGATGTTTCTGCACTGTGGGAGGAAAGCACACATACAGCTGTGAGCCACAACAATAGGATATAGAGCATCTTCATACCAAACAGTCTTCTGTTTGCCCGTCTGCCGCAGACAGATCTCATTTCAAAGCCCACAGGCGGAGGGGAGGGATGTTTACAGTAAAGTCCAATTATACTTTTTTCTGCCAGAGTACATCCAATAAACCATAAAGCCAATGAATTACAGTTGTCATAAGCACAGTCATTTAGGAGTCGGGCAGTAAGCTGCCCAAAATCTTTATGCGGTCTTTAAATTACGGCTGCTTTCTCTGTAGGAGAACACTAGCTGTGGAGGCTGGAGGGAAGCCAGACATCGCTCTGTTTCTTCTGTTCATACAGGAAGGAAAGATCTCCTGTGATTCATATCTGATTATTTTTGTTCATGGCTCTTAGAAAGAAACTACATGGAGTTTGTGCAACCGCAGCTATAGATGCATTAAGTACAGTATGTAGGCTGAACTATGCATGCAGCAAAATGCTATCAGAGAGAATTTAAATTATATGAATTATTCTGTACTTTATTGTTGAGAATCCCAAAGACGTTATCTCTACTTCTACTGCATCGATTTTGATTTTCCTTTTTTTAATTGTCCATCAAAAGTCTGAAGTGCAATGCTAAATGTGTGGACTGCTCCTTTAATTCGAATTATAATCAGCAGATTAATCAATTACAATTATATAATTGTAAATTCCAGCCCTAAATGTTTATTGTCAACCTCATAGCAGAGCGCTATGTGGATGTGACCCTTATCTTTGTGGACTTGTTGTTGGGCTATGCTCATGTTGCCATTATAGTTCCTGCTAACTATATTTATATGTGTGTATACAGACATGCCCATATTTAGATATATCTCTATATATGTGAATTATTTTTAATAATGAAAATATCAACATTTTTAGGTAATATAAAGAACAGATAATGGAGTACACTAAAACTGCGTACATTTCTTTTACATTTATCACACTTTTGGAAATGAAATTGTATAAATTCACCCTAAATACACCTGAAAAGCATTTACTATTTTTTTTTTTTTTTAATCAGTGTGCAAGCCTTATTTCTATGTAACGGTCCTGGAGCAGTGAGCACATTAAAAAGTGAGGATCTTGCATACCGTTATATCCAAAGGATCACTCTTCAGACTTGGTGGTTGCTCTTTCCAACAACAGTTGTTTGGTTGATTTACAAGCTTTGAGAAATGTCAGATCTTGTTCTATGAGGCCACCGAGAGCTGTGATCATGTTTTATATGTGTTTGGCTGGCAGAAAACAGAGGGCAGGGGGTCCCACTGTGGACCATTTTTATGAGTTTTTAAAAGAAAGTTGGTATGCTTCCATAACCTAAAAGTGCTGTTTCTTCCTGCATTTCATCTCAGAAAAAAGTAACAAAAGTTTACTCATTTTAGGCTCAGCCTTTCTGTGGAGATGAACAGCTGAAAACCACTATTTATTGCAGTGAATGTATGGGAATAATTGTAAAAATACACTATGTTCCTTGTAATATAAATCATTTCCAGGATGATTTATCAAATGTTCACATTTTCTCTGTGGCATTCCTGAAAAACACTGATAAGGGCAATATAAATGGCATTATTTCATTCTCCAGTTTGGCTGTATTTACACAATAACTTCACATTTTATTTTTAACCTTCATCTGAAACTTCAACAGTCCGCTGCCAGCAGATCAGAATTCTGCAGAAAAACCCAGAACACAGCGTGCCTCACTGTTCCAGGTTGCAGAGTTTTATGTGTTTGAGTCAAATCAAATACAAAGGCAGTATGAGGTGAAACACACAAAAAACAATATGTGAGAAGAAAAACCTCATGAAATAGAAAGCAGTAAAGATCAATAGGAAGGTAGTAACTATTAAGATGCTGCCAGTAATATTTTATTGATAAATATCATATTCTCTGTGACACAGAAGTACATCTGAGTGTGAAAGTTTTCAATTTCTTGACCCCGGTTATAGTTGTTTGGAAAAAAAAATGTTAACATAAGGAGCACTTACTATCTTTCTCTCTTTCTCTGAACATAAAGTCACATATTTTTAAATATTACTCTACCATATATGGTAACGGACCCCTTGTTCTCTCTGTTCTCTCTTAAAATTACAGCAAAGTTTTGAGGGTTTGGGGTCCTGGGGCTTTTGCACCCTTTGCCTGGTGAGTAATTCAGCCAAGGAGGAGCAGTTTCAGGCAAAGCAACTCATCGCAGAAACAGAGAAAGACAGAATGAAAGTAGCTATATACGTTTCTTTTCTTCTCAGTAAATCAAATAAGGAATAAGGTATAAAAAGCTTTTTCTTGTTTGCTACAGAAATTAATAGGTCTATGGGACATGTGGTCTTACTGTAAATGGTTGTAAAAGGTGTAAACTTTTAGTGTTGAAAAAGAAGGTTTTTAGGCTTTTTGCTATCTTGAATGGGAAGTATTTTATTTTTAGACCCATGTATACATTTTAGGACTTACTGGCGTTTTTTTTTACATTTACTATGACTTTTTAATGATTTTTATTGATTTACTGTACTATGAGTTTGTTTTTACACAATTAGTTTTTGACATACTGCACTTCGACTTTTTATGACTTTTATCGACACACTACACTGTGGCTTTACAACACGTTCTCATCCCAACTCATCACATACTGCTGCTTTGTCTCGCCCGTTGGTGTCACTTTATTTTCGGCTTCAAAGCCAATATGGTTACCCTTGGCGCCAATTTAGGATTAGACAACAAAGCCACTATAGTTAGATTTAAGAAATAAATACATGGTTGGGCTTTACACTGCTACATAATTTAAAAATCATAGTATAGTATGTCATATAAAACTCATAGTACGGTATGTCGAAAAAAGTCATAGTGTAGTATGTAGAAAAAGTCATAAAAAGTTAATGTATGATGTGTTGAAGAAAATTAAAAAAGTGATTGTATAGTATGTCGAAAAAAGTAAATAAAAGTCATAGTATAGTCTGTTGAAAACAGTCATAGTATAGTAAGACGAAAAAAGTAACAAAAAAAAAATCTAAGAACAATATGTCGAATAAAAGTCATAGTGTAGTATGTTGAAAACACTCATAGTAAAGTATGTCAAAAAAGTCATGAAAACGTCATAGCATATATTTCAAAAAAAGACATATAGTATGTTGAAAAAAGTGAGAAAAAGTGATGGTATAGTGTGTTAAAAAAAAACTGATGAGAAAGTCATAGTATACTATTTAAAAAAAACTGAAAAAGTCATAATATAGAATGTCTAAAAAAGTGATAAATACTCATCGTATAGTAGGTCGAAGTGATGAATAAAACATAGTTTAGTATATAGAAAACAGTGATAAAAAAAAATAGTACAGTGTTTTGAAAAAAGTCATAGTATAGTATGAAGAAAAACATGATAATAAAGTCATGAAATAGTATGTTGAAAAATGTCATAAAAAAGTCATAATATAGTATGTGGAAAAAAGTGATAAAAAAAATCATAGTATGGTATGTTGAAAAAAGTAATAGTATAGTATGTTGTAAAAAGTGATAAAAAAGTCATAGTATAGTATGTCGAAAAATTTTATGAAAAAAAGTCATAGTATAGTATGTCAAACATTTTTATTTATGACTTTTTTCGTACAAATTTTCGACATACTATACAATGACTTTTTTTTCTATGAAAATAATAAAATTAATAAAAAAAGTCAAAGTATAGTATGACGAAAAATTCTATGAAAAAATGTCAGTATAATATGTCGAAAATTTTATGAAAAAAAGTCATAGTATAATATGTCGAAAATTTTATGAAAAAAAGTCATAGTATAGTATGTCGAAAAATTATATGAAAAAAAGTCATAGTATAGTATGTTGTCAATTTTTATGAAAAAAAGTCATAGTATAGTATGTCGTAAATTTTATGAAAAAAAGTCATAGTAATGTATGTCGAAAAATGTTATTAAAAAAAGTAATAGTATAGAATGTCGGAACATTCTATGAAAAAAAGTCATAGTATATGTCGAAAATGTTCATGAAAAAAGAGAGTGTATCGTATGTTGACAATTTTTATGAAAAAAGGTCATAGTATAGTATAGTGAAAAATTCTATGAAAAAAAGTCATAGTATAGTATGTCGAAAATTTTATGAAAAAAAAGTCATAGTATAGTATGTCAAAAAATTTGAATGAAAAAAAAGTCATAGTATAGTATGTCGAAAGATTCTATGAAAAAAAGTCATAGTATAGTATGTCGAAAATTTTATGAAAAAAAAGTCATAGTATAGTATGTCGAAAAAAAGTCATAGTATAGTATGTCGAAAATGTTCTGAAAAAAAAGTCATAGTGTAGTATATTGAAAAATTTTATGAAAAAAAGTCTTGGTATAGTATGTTGAACATTTTTATTAAAAAAAGTCAAAGTATAGTATGTCGAAAAAGTCTATGAAAAAAAGTCATGTAATAGTAAGTCGAAAATTCAATGAAAAAGAGTCAAAGTATATGTCGGAAATTTTATGAAAAAAAGTCATAGTATAGTATGTCGAAAAAATTTCATGAGAAAAAGTCATAGTATAGTATGAAAAAAAGTCTTGGTATAGTATGTCGAAAATTTTAATGAAAAAAGTCATAGTATAGCATGACAAAAATTTTCATGCAAAAAAGTCATTGTATAGTTTGTCACAAAATTTGAATGAAAAAAAAGTCATAGTATAGTATATCGAAAACTTTATGAAAAAAAATCAAAGTATAGTTTGTCGTATGATTCTATGAAAAAAAGTCATAGTATATGTCTAAAATTTTCATGAAAAAAGATAGTGTATAGTATGTTGACAATTTTTATGAAAAAAAGTCATAGTATAGTATGTCGTAAATTTTATGAAAAAAAGTCATAGTAAAGTATGACGAAATATTCTATGAAAACATGTCATAGTATAATATGTCGAAAATGTTATGAAAAAATTGTCAATGTCTTTTTTCATGAAACTTTTCGACATATACTATGACTTTTTTTCATAAAAATTGTCAACATACTATACCATGACTTTTTTTCATATAATTTTTCGACATACTATACTATGACTTTTTTTTCATAAAATTTTCGACATACTATACTATGACTTTTTTTCATATAATTTTTCGACATCCTATACTGTGACTTTTTTTCTTATAATTTTTCAACATACTGTACTATGACTTTTTTCCATAAAATTTACGACATACTATACTGTGACTTTTTTTCATAAAAATTGTCAACATACTATACTATGACTTTTTTTCATATAATTTTTCGACATACTATACTATGACTTTTTTTCATAAAATTTACGACATACTATACTATGACTTTTTTTCATAAAAATTGTCAACATACTATACTATGACTTTTTTTCATATAATTTTTCGACATACTATACTATGACTTTTTTTCATAAAAATTGTCAACATACTATACTATGACTTTTTTTCTTATAATTTTTCGACATACTGTACTATGACTTTTTTTCATAAAATTTTCGACATATTATACTATGACATTTTTTCATCGAATATTTCGTCATACTATACTATGACTTTTTTTCATAAAGTTTACGACATACTATACTATGACTTTTTTTCATAAAAATTGTCAACATACTATACTATGACTTTTTTTGTTATCATTTTTCGACATACTGTACTATGACTTTTTTTCATAAAATTTTCGACATATTATACTATGACATTTTTTCATAGAATTTTTCGTCATACTATACTATGACTTTTTTTCATAAAATTTTCGACATACTATACTATGACTTTTTTTTCATAAAAATTGTCAACATACTATACTATGACTTTTTTTCATATCATTTTTCGACATACTATACTATGACTTTTTTTCTTATAATTTTTCGACATACTGTACTATGACTTTTTTTCATAAAATTTTCGACATATTATACTATGACATTTTTTCATAGAATATTTCGTAATACTATACTATGATTTTTTTTCATAAAATTTACGACATACTATACTATGACTTTTTTTCATAAAAATTGTCAACATACTATACTATGACTTTTTTTCATATAATTTTTCGACATACTATACAATGACTTTTTTTTCATAACATTTTCGACATACTATACTATGACTTTTTTTCTTAAAATTCCCGACATACTATACTATGACTTTTTTTCATAGAATTTTTCACTATACTATACTATGACATTTTTTCATAAAAATTGTCAACATACTATACACTGTCTTTTTTCATGAAAATTTTCGACATATACTATGACTTTTTTTCATAGAATGTTTCGACATACTATACTATGACTTTTTTTCATAGAATTTTTCGACATTCTATACTATGACTTTTGTTAATAAAATTTTTCGACATACTATACTATGACTTTATTTCATAAAAATTGTCAACATACTATACTATGACTTTTTCTCATGAAATTTTTCGACATACTATGCTATGACTTTTTTTCTTATAATTTTTCGACATATTATACTATGACATTTTTTCATAGAATATTTCGACATACTATACTATGACTTTTTTTCATAAAATTTCCGACATACTATACTATGACTTTTTTTCATTCAAATATTTTGACAAAATATACAATGACTTTTTTTGCATGAAAATTTTCGTCATGCTATAATATGACTTTTTTCATTAAAATTTTCGACATACTATAACAAGACTTTTTTTCATACTATACTATGACTTTTTTTTAATAAAAGTTTTCGACATAATATACCATGACTTTTTTTCATGAACATTTTTAACATATACTATGACTTTTTTTCATATAATTTTTCGACATACTATACTATGACTTTTTTTCTTATAATTTTTCGACATACTGTACTATGACTTTTTTTCATAAAATTTACGACATACTATACTATGACTTTTTTTCTTATAATTTTTCGACATACTGTACTATGACTTTATTTCATAAAATTTACGACATACTATACTGTGACTTTTTTTCATAAAAATTGTCAACATACTATACTATGACTTTTTTTCATATCATTTTTCGACATACTATACTATGACTTTTTTTCTTATAATTTTTCGACATACTGTACTATGACTTTTTTTCATAAAATTTTCGACATATTATACTATGACATTTTTTCATAGAATATTTCGTAATACTATACTATGATTTTTTTTCATAAAATTTACGACATACTATACTATGACTTTTTTTCATAAAAATTGTCAACATACTATACTATGACTTTTTTTCATATAATTTTTCGACATACTATACAATGACTTTTTTTTCATAACATTTTCGACATACTATACTATGACTTTTTTTCTTAAAATTCCCGACATACTATACTATGACTTTTTTTCATAGAATTTTTCACTATACTATACTATGACATTTTTTCATAAAAATTGTCAACATACTATACACTGTCTTTTTTCATGAAAATTTTCGACATATACTATGACTTTTTTTCATAGAATGTTTCGACATACTATACTATGACTTTTTTTCATAGAATTTTTCGACATTCTATACTATGACTTTTGTTAATAAAATTTTTCGACATACTATACTATGACTTTATTTTAATAAAAGTTTTCGACATAATATACCATGACTTTTTTTCATGAACATTTTTGACATATACTATGACTTTTTTTCTTATAATTTTTCGACATACTGTACTATGACTTTTTTTCATAAAATTTACGACATACTATACTATGACTTTTTTTCTTATAATTTTTCGACATACTGTACTATGACTTTATTTCATAAAATTTACGACATACTATACTGTGACTTTTTTTCATAAAAATTGTCAACATACTATACTATGACTTTTTTTCATATCATTTTTCGACATACTATACTATGACTTTTTTTCTTATAATTTTTCGACATACTGTACTATGACTTTTTTTTAATAAAATTTTCGACATATTATACTTTGACATTTTTTCATAGAATATTTCGTCATACTATACTATGACTTTTTTTCATAAAATTTACGACATACTATACTATGACTTTTTTCATAAAAATGTCAACATACTATACTATGACTTTTTTTCATATAATTTTTCGACATACTATACGATGACTTTTGTTAATAAAATTTTTCGACATACTATACTATGACTTTATTTCATAAAAATTGTCAACATACTATACTATGACTTTTTTTCTTATAATTTTTCGACATATTATACTATGACATTTTTTCATAGAATATTCGATATACTATACTATGACTTTTTTTCATAAAATTTCCGACATACTATACTATGACTTTTTTTCATAAAATTTTCGACATACTATACTATGACTTTTTTTTCATAAAATTTTCGACATACTATACTATGACTTTTTTTCATAAAATTTTCGACATACTATACTATGACTTTTTTTCATAAAATTTTCGACATACTATACTATGACTTTTTTTCATAAAATTTTCGACATACTATACTATGACTTTTTTTTCATAAAATTTTCGACATACTATACTATGACTTTTTTTCATAAAATTTTCGACATACTATACTATGACTTTTTTTCATAAAATTTCGACATACTATACTATGACTTTTTTTCATAAAATTTTCGACATACTATACTATGACTTTTTTTCATATAATTTTCGACATACTATACTATGACTTTTTTTCATAAAATTTTCGACATACTATACTATGACTTTTTTTCATAAAATTTTCGACATACTATACTATGACTTTTTTTCATATAATTTTTCGACATACTATACTATGACTTTTTTTCATAAAATTTTCGACATACTATACTATGACTTTTTTTCATAAATTTTTCGACATACTATACTATGACTTTTTTTCATAAAATTTTCGACATACTATACTATGACTTTTTTTCATAAAATTTTCGACATACTATACTATGACTTTTTTTCATATAATTTTTCGACATACTATACTATGACTTTTTTTCATAAAATTTTCGACATACTATACTATGACTTTTTTTCATAAAATTTTCGACATACTATACTATGACTTTTTTTCATATAATTTTCGACATACTATACTATGACTTTTTTTCATAAAATTTTCGACATACTATACTATGACTTTTTTTCATATAATTTTCGACATACTATACTATGACTTTTTTTCATAAAATTTTCGACATACTATACTATGACTTTTTTTCATAAAATTTTCGACATACTATACTATGACTTTTTTTCATAAAATTTTCGACATACTATACTATGACTTTTTTTTCATAAAATTTTCGACATACTATACTATGACTTTTTTTCATAAAATTTTCGACATACTATACTATGACTTTTTTTCATAAAATTTTCGACATACTATACTATGACTTTTTTTCATAAAATTTTCGACATACTATACTATGACTTTTTTTCATAAAATTTTCGACATACTATACTATGACTTTTTTTCATAAAATTTTCGACATACTATACTATGACTTTTTTTCATAAAATTTTCGACATACTATACTATGACTTTTTTTCATAAAATTTACGACATACTATACTGTGACTTTTTTTCATAAAATTTTCGACATACTATACTATGACTTTTTTCCTTATAATTTTTCGACATACTGTACTATGACTTTTTTTCATAAAATTTAGGACATATTATACTGTGACTTTTTTTCATTAAAATTGTCAACATACTATACTATGACTTTTTTTCTTATAATTTTTCGACATACTATACTTTGACTTTTTTTCATAAAATTTTCGACATATTATACTATGACTTTTTTTCATAAAATTTTCGACATATACTATGACATTTTTTCATAGAATATTTCGTCATACTATACTATGACTTTTTTTCATTAAATTTACGACATACTATACTATGACTTTTTTTCATAAAAATTGTCAACATACTATACTATGACTTTTTTTCATAAAATTTTCGACATACTATACTATGACATTTTTTCATAGAATTTTTCGTCATACTATACTATGACTTTTTTTCATAAAATTTACGACATACTATACTGTGACTTTTTTTCATTAAAATTGTCAACATACTATACTATGACTTTTTTTCATATAATTTTTCGACATACTATACTATGACTTTTTTTTCATAAAATTTTCGACATACTATACTATGACTTTTTTTCATATAATTTTTCGACATACTATACTATGACTTTTTTTCTTATAATTTTTCGACATACTGTACTATGACTTTTTTTCATAAAATTTAGGACATACTATACTGTGACTTTTTTTCATAAAAATTGTCAACATACTATACAATGACTTTTTTTCATATAATTTTTCGACATACTATACTATGACTTTTTTTTCATAAAATTTACGACATACTTTACTATGACTTTTTTTCATAAAATTTTCGACATATACTATGACTTTTTTTAATAAAATTTTCGACATATTATACTATGACTTTTTTTCATTAAATTTACGACATACTATACTATGACTTTTTTTCATAAGAATTGTCAACATACTATACTATGACTTTTTTTCATATAATTTTTCGACATACTATACTATGACTTTTTTTCATAAAATTTTCAACATATTATAATATGACATTTTTTAATAGAATTTTTCGTCATACTATACTATGACTTTTTTTCATAAAATTTACGACATACAATACTGTGACTTTTTTTCATTAAAATTGTCAACATACTATACTATGACTTTTTTTTCATAAAATTTTCGACATACTATACTATGACTTTTTTTCATAAAATTCCCGACATACTATACTATGACTTTTTTTCATGAAAATTTTTGTCATGCTATACTATGATTTTTTTCATTAAAATTTTCGACATACTATACCAAGACTTTTTTTCATACTATACCATGACTTTTTTTCATGAAAATTTTCGACATACTATACTATGACTTTTTCTCATGAAATTTTTCGACATACTATGCTATGACTTTTTTTCTTATAATTTTCGACATACTGTACTATGACTTTTTTTTCATAAAATTTTCGACATACTATACTATGACTTTTTTTCATATAATTTTTCTACATACTATACTATGACTTTTTTTCATATAATTTTTCGACATACTATACTATGACTTTTTTTCTAATTATTTTTCAACATACTGTACTATGACTTTTTTTCATAAAATTTTCGACATATTATACTATGACTTTTTTTCATAAAATTTTCGACATACTATACTATGACTTTTTTTCATATAATTTTTCGACATACTATACTATGACTTTTTTTTCATAAAATTTTCGACATACTATACTATGACTTTTTTTCATATAATTTTCGACATACTATACTATGACTTTTTTTCATAAAATTTTCGAAATATTATACTATGACTTTTTTTCATAAAATTTTCGACATACTATACTATGACTTTTTTTCATAAAAATTGTCAACATACTATACTATGACTTTTTTTCATATAATTTTTCGACATACTATACTATGACTTTTTTTCATAAAATTTTCGACATACTATACTATGACTTTTTTTCATAAAATTTTCGACATATTATACTATGACATTTTTTCATAGAATATTTCGACATACTATACTATGACTTTTTTTCATAAAATTTACGACATACTATACTATGACTTTTTTTCATAAAAATTGTCAACATACTATACTATGACTTTTTTTCATATAATTTTTCGACATACTATACTATGACTTTTTTTCATAAAATTTTCGACATACTATACTATGACTTTTTTTCATAAAATTTTCGACATACTATACTATGACTTTTTTTCATATAATTTTTCGACATACTATACTATGACTTTTTTTCATAAAATTTACGACATACTATACTGTGACTTTTTTTCATAAAAATTGTCAACATACTATACTATGACTTTTTTTCATATAATTTTTCGACATACTATACTATGACTTTTTTTCATAAAATTTTCGACATACTATACTATGACTTTTTTTCATATAATTTTTCGACATACTATACTATGACTTTTTTTCATATAATTTTTCGACATACTGTACTATGACTTTTTTTCATAAAATTTCGACATACTATACTATGACTTTTTTTCATAAAATTTTCGACATACTATACTATGACTTTTTTTCATAAAATTTTCGACATACTATACTATGACTTTTTTTCATAAAATTTTCGACATACTATACTATGACTTTTTTTCATAAAATTTTCGACATACTATACTATGACTTTTTTTCATAAAATTTTCGACATACTATACTATGACTTTTTTTTCATAAAATTTTCGACATACTATACTATGACTTTTTTTCATAAAATTTTCGACATACTATACTATGACTTTTTTTCATAAAATTTTCGACATACTATACTATGACTTTTTTTCATAAAATTTTCGACATACTATACTATGACTTTTTTTCATAAAATTTTCGACATACTATACTATGACTTTTTTTTCATAAAATTTTCGACATACTATACTATGACTTTTTTTCATAAAATTTTCGACATACTATACTATGACTTTTTTTCATAAAATTTTCGACATACTATACTATGACTTTTTTTCATAAAATTTTCGACATACTATACTATGACTTTTTTTTCATAAAATTTTCGACATACTATACTATGACTTTTTTTTCATAAAATTTTCGACATACTATACTATGACTTTTTTTCATAAAATTTTCGACATACTATACTATGACTTTTTTTCATAAAATTTTCGACATACTATACTATGACTTTTTTTTCATAAAATTTTCGACATACTATACTATGACTTTTTTTCATAAAATTTTCGACATACTATACTATGACTTTTTTTCATAAAATTTTCGACATACTATACTATGACTTTTTTTCATAAAATTTTCGACATACTATACTATGACTTTTTTTCATAAAATTTTCGACATACTATACTATGACTTTTTTTCATAAAATTTTCGACATACTATACTATGACTTTTTTTCATAAAATTTTCGACATACTATACTATGACTTTTTTTCATAAAATTTTCGACATACTATACTATGACTTTTTTTCATAAAATTTTCGACATACTATACTATGACTTTTTTTCATAAAATTTTCGACATACTATACTATGACTTTTTTTCATAAAATTTTCGACATACTATACTATGACTTTTTTTCATAAAATTTTCGACATACTATACTATGACTTTTTTTCATAAAATTTTCGACATACTATACTATGACTTTTTTTCATAAAATTTTCGACATACTATACTATGACTTTTTTTCATAAAATTTTCGACATACTATACTATGACTTTTTTTCATAAAATTTTCGACATACTATACTATGACTTTTTTTCATAAAATTTTCGACATACTATACTATGACTTTTTTTCATAAAATTTTCGACATACTATACTATGACTTTTTTTCATAAAATTTTCGACATACTATACTATGACTTTTTTTCATAAAATTTTCGACATACTATACTATGACTTTTTTTCATAAAATTTTCGACATACTATACTATGACTTTTTTTCATAAAATTTTCGACATACTATACTATGACTTTTTTTCATAAAATTTTCGACATACTATACTATGACTTTTTTTCATAAAATTTTCGACATACTATACTATGACTTTTTTTCATAAAATTTTCGACATACTATACTATGACTTTTTTTCATAAAATTTTCGACATACTATACTATGACTTTTTTTCATAAAATTTTCGACATACTATACTATGACTTTTTTTCATAAAATTTTCGACATACTATACTATGACTTTTTTTCATAAAATTTTCGACATACTATACTATGACTTTTTTTCATAAAATTTTCGACATACTATACTATGACTTTTTTTCATAAATTTTCGACATACTATACTATGACTTTTTTTCATAAAATTTTCGACATACTATACTATGACTTTTTTTCATAAAATTTTCGACATACTATACTATGACTTTTTTTCATAAAATTTTCGACATACTATACTATGACTTTTTTTTCATAAAATTTTCGACATACTATACTATGACTTTTTTTCATAAAATTTTCGACATACTATACTATGACTTTTTTTCATAAAATTTTCGACATACTATACTATGACTTTTTTTCATAAAATTTTCGACATACTATACTATGACTTTTTTTCATAAAATTTTCGACATACTATACTATGACTTTTTTTCATAAAATTTTCGACATACTATACTATGACTTTTTTTCATAAAATTTTCGACATACTATACTATGACTTTTTTTCATAAAATTTTCGACATACTATACTATGACTTTTTTTCATAAAATTTTCGACATACTATACTATGACTTTTTTTCATAAAATTTTCGACATACTATACTATGACTTTTTTTCATAAAATTTTCGACATACTATACTATGACTTTTTTTTCATAAAATTTTCGACATACTATACTATGACTTTTTTTCATAAAATTTTCGACATACTATACTATGACTTTTTTTCATAAAATTTTCGACATACTATACTATGACTTTTTTTCATAAAATTTTCGACATACTATACTATGACTTTTTTTCATAAAATTTTCGACATACTATACTATGACATTTTTTCATAAAATTTTTCGACATACTATACTATGACTTTTTTTCAT
The DNA here is from genome assembly GCA_916701645.2 of Sebastolobus alascanus. Taxonomy (NCBI): domain Eukaryota; kingdom Metazoa; phylum Chordata; class Actinopteri; order Perciformes; family Sebastidae; genus Sebastolobus; species Sebastolobus alascanus. The sequence continues at coordinate 744,207 of CAKAOJ020000346.1, forward strand.
ATAATTTTTCGACATACTATACTATGACTTTTTTTTCATAAAATTTTCGACATACTATACTATGACTTTTTTTCATATAATTTTTCGACATACTATACTATGACTTTTTTTCATAAAATTTACGACATACTATACTATGACTTTTTTTCATAAAAATTGTCAACATACTATACTATGACTTTTTTTCATATAATTTTTCGACATACTATACTATGACTTTTTTTCATAAAATTTTCGACATATTATACTATGACTTTTTTTCATGAAATTTTTCGACATACTATACTATGACATTTTTTCATATAATTTTTCGACATACTATACTATGACTTTTTTTCATAAAATTTACGACATACTATACTATGACTTTTTTTCATAAAATTTTCGACATACTATACTATGACTTTTTTTCATATAATTTTTCGACATACTATACTATGACTTTTTTTCATAAAATTTTCGACATACTATACTATGACTTTTTTTCATATAATTTTTCGACATACTATACTATAACTTTTTTTCATAAAATTTACGACATACTATACTATGACTTTTTTTCATAAAATTTTCGACATAATATACTATGACTTTTTTTCATATAATTTTCGACATACTATACTATGACTTTTTTTCATAAAATTTTCGACATACTATACTATGACTTTTTTTCATAAAATTTTCGACATACTATACTATGACTTTTTTTCATAAAATTTTCGACATACTATACTATGACTTTTTTTCATAAAATTTTCGACATACTATACTATGACTTTTTTTCATAAAAATTGTCAACATACTATACTATGACTTTTTTTCATATAATTTTTCGACATACTATACTATGACTTTTTTTCATAAAATTTTCGACATACTATACTATGACTTTTTTTCATAAAATTTTCGACATACTATACTATGACTTTTTTTCATAAAATTTTCGACATACTATACTATGACTTTTTTTCATAAAATTTTAGACATACTATACTATGACTTTTTTTCATAAAATTTTCAACATACTATACTATTACTTTTTTTCATAAAATTTTCGACATACTATACTGTTACTTTTTTTCATAAAATTTTCGACATACTATACTATGACTTTTTTTCATGAAAATTTTCGACATACTATACTATGACTTTTTTTCATAAAATTTTCGACATACTATACTATGACTTTTTTTCATAAAATTTTCGACATACTATACTATGACTTTTTTTCATAAAATTGTCAACATACTATACTATGACTTTTTTTCATTTAATTTTTCGACATACTATACTATGACTTTTTTTCATAAAATTTTCGACATACTATACTATGACTTTTTTTCATAAAATTTTCGACATACTATACTATGACTTTTTTTCATAAAATTTTCGACATACTATACTATGACTTTTTTTCATAAAATTGTCAACATACTATACTATGACTTTTTTTCATATAATTTTTCGACATACTATACTATGACTTTTTTTCATAAAATTTTCGACATACTATACTATGACTTTTTTTCATAAAATTTTCGACATACTATACTATGACTTTTTTTCATATAATTTTTCGACATACTATACTATGACTTTTTTTTCATAAAATTTTCGACATACTATACTATGACTTTTTTTCATAAAATTTTCGACATACTATACTATGACTTTTTTTCATAAATTTTTCGACATACTATACTATGACTTTTTTTTCATAAAATTTTCGACATACTATACTATGACTTTTTTTCATAGAATATTTCGACATACTATACTATGACTTTTTTTCATAAAATTTTCGACATACTATACTATGACTTTTTTTCATAAAATTTTCGACATACTATACTATGACTTTTTTTCATATAATTTTTCGACATACTATACTATGACTTTTTTTCATAAAATTTTCGACATACTATACTATGACTTTTTTTCATAAAATTTTCGACATACTATACTATGACTTTTTTTCATAAAATTTTCGACATACTATACTATGACTTTTTTTCATAAAATTGTCAACATACTATACTATGACTTTTTTTCATAAAATTGTCAACATACTATACTATGACTTTTTTTCATAAAATTGTCAACATACTATCCTATGACTTTTTTTCATATAATTTTTCGACATACTATGCTATGACTTTTTTTTTTATAATTTTTCCACATACTGTACTATGACTTTATTTCATAAAATTTACGACATACTATACTGTGACTTTTTTTCATAAAAATTGTCAACATACTATACTATGACTTTTTTTCATATAATTTTTCGACATACTATACTATGACTTTTTTTCTTATAATTTTTCGACATACTGTACTATGACTTTTTTTTAATAAAATTTTCGACATATTATACTCTGACATTTTTTCATAGAATATTTCGTCATACTATACTATGACTTTTTTTCATAAAATTTACGACATACTATACTATGACTTTTTTCATAAAAATTGTCAACATACTATACTATGACTTTTTTTCATATAATTTTTCGACATACTATACTATGACTTTTTTTCATAAAATTTTCGACATATTATACTATAACTTTTTTTTCATAAAATTTTCGACATATTATACTATGACATTTTTTCATAGAATATTTCGTCATACTATACTATGACTTTTTTTCATTAAATTTACGACATACTATATTATGACTTTTTTTCATTAAAATTGTCAACATACTATACTATGACTTTTTTTCATATAATTTTTCGACATACTCTACTATGACTTTTTTTCATATAATTTTTCGACATACTATACTATGACTTTTTTTCATATAATTTTCGACATACTGTACTATGACTTTTTTTTCATAAAATTTTCGACATACTATACTATGACTTTTTTTCATATAATTTTTCGACATACTCTACTATGACTTTTTTTCATAAAATTTACAACATACTATACTATGACTTTTTTTCATAAAATTGTCAACATACTATACTATGACTTTTTTTCATATAATTTTCGACATACTATACTATGACTTTTTTTCATAAAAATTGTCAACATACTATACTATGACTTTTTTTCATAAAATTTTCGACATATTATACTATGACATTTTTTCATAGAATATTTCGTCATACTATACTATGACTTTTTTTCATAAAATTTACGACATACTATACTATGACTTTTTTTCATAAAAATTGTCAACATACTATACTATGACTTTTTTTCATATAATTTTTCGACATACTATACTATGACTTTTTTTCATAAAATTTTCGACATACTATACTATGACTTTTTTTCATAGAATTTTTCGTCATACTATACTATGACTTTTTTTCATATAATTTTTCGACATACTATACTATGACTTTTTTTTCATAAAATTTTCGACATACTATACTATGACTTTTTTTCATAAAATTTTCGACATACTATACTATGACTTTTTTCATAAAATTTTCGACATACTATACTATGACTTTTTTTCATAAAATTTTCGACATACTATACTATGACTTTTTTTCATAAAATTTCGACATACTATACTATGACTTTTTTTCATAAAATTTTCGACATACTATACTATGACTTTTTTTCATAAATTTTCGACATACTATACTATGACTTTTTTTCATAAAATTTTCGACATACTATACTATGACTTTTTTTCATATAATTTTCGACATACTATACTATGACTTTTTTTCATAAAATTTACGACATACTATACTATGACTTTTTTTCATAAAATTTTCGACATACTATACTATGACTTTTTTTCATAAAATTTTCGACATACTATACTATGACTTTTTTTCATAAAATTTTCGACATACTATACTATGACTTTTTTTCTTAAAATTTTCGACATACTATACTATGACTTTTTTTCATTAAATTTTCGACATACTATACTATGACTTTTTTTCATGAAATTTTCGACATACTATACTATGACTTTTTTTTCATAAAATTTTCGACATACTATACTATGACTTTTTTCATATAATTTTCGACATACTATACTATGACTTTTTTTCATAAAATTTTCGACATACTATACTATGACTTTTTTTCATATAATTTTTCGACATACTATACTATGACTTTTTTTCTTATAATTTTTCGACATACTGTACTATGACTTTTTTTCATAAAATTTAGGACATACTATACTGTGACTTTTTTTTATAAAAATTGTCAACATACTCTACTATGACTTTTTTTCATATAATTTTTCGACATACTATACTATGACTTTTTTTTCATAAAATTTTCGACATACTATACTATGACTTTTTTTCATAAAATTTTTCGAAATACTATACTATGACTTTTTTTCATAAAATTTTCGACATACTATACTATGACTTCTTTTCATAAAATTTTCGACATATTATACTATGACTTTTTTGCATGAAAATTTTCGTCATGCTATAATATGACTTTTTTCATATAATTTTTCGACATACTATACTATGACTTTTTTTCTTATAATTTTTCGACATACTGTACTATGACTTTTTTTCATAAAATTTTCGACATATTATACTATGACTTTTTTTCATAAAAATTTTCGACATACTATACTATGACTTTTTTTCATAAAATTTACGACATACTATACTATGACTTTTTTTCATAAAAATTTTCGACATACTATACTATGACTTTTTTTCATAAAATTTTCGACATACTATACTATGACTTTTTTTCATAAAATTTTCGACATACTATACTATGACTTTTTTTCATAAAATTTTCGACATACTATACTATGACTTTTTTTCATAAAATTTTCGACATACTATACTATGACTTTTTTTCATAAAATTTTCGACATACTATACTATGACTTTTTTTCATAAAATTTTCGACATACTATACTATGACTTTTTTTCATAAAATTTTCGACATACTATACTATGACTTTTTTTCATAAATTTTTCGACATACTATACTATGACTTTTTTTCATAAAATTTTCGACATACTATACTATGACTTTTTTTCATATAATTTTTCGACATACTATACTATGACTTTTTTTCATAAAATTTACGACATACTATACTATGACTTTTTTTTCATAAAATTTTCGACATACTATACTATGACTTTTTTTCATAGAATATTTCGACATACTATACTATGACTTTTTTTCATAAAATTTTCGACATACTATACTATGACTTTTTTTCATAAAATTGTCAACATACTATACTATGACTTTTTTTCATAAAATTTTCGACATACTATACTATGACTTTTTTTCATATAATTTTCGACATATTATACTATGACTTTTTTTCATAAAATTTTCGACATACTATACTATGACTTTTTTTCATAAAATTTTCGACATACTATACTATGACTTTTTTTCATTAAAATTTTCGACATACTATACTATGACTTTTTTCTTATAATTTTTCGACATATTATACTATGACATTTTTTCATAAAATTTTCGACATACTATACTATGACTTTTTTTCATAAAATTTTCGACATATTATACTATGACATTTTTTCATAGAATTTTTCGTCATACTATACTATGACTTTTTTTCATAAAATTTACAACATACTATACTGTGACTTTTTTTCATTAAAATTGTCAACATACTATACTATGACTTTTTTTCCTATAATTTTTCGACATACTATACTATGACTTTTTTTTCATGAAATTTTCGACATACTATACTATGACTTTTTTTCATATAATTTTTCGACATACTATACTATGACTTTTTTCTTATAATTTTTTCCTTTTTAATTTTTTTTAAAATTTTCCTATTAAACTTTTTTTTTAAATTTTCATACATACATCTTTTTTTAAAATTTGACATACTATATATACTTTTTTTATAAAAATTTCAAAATACTAATTAAATTTTATAATTTTTTTTTTATAAAATTTTTTAAAACTATTTAAAATTTTTTTTTTTTAAAATTTTAAAATTTTTTTTTTTTAAAATTTTAAATTATTTATTTTTTTAAAATTTTTAAAAATTTCTTTTTTTAAAAAAAAAAAATTTTTCTTTTTTTTTAAAAAAAAATTTTTTAAATTTCTTTTTTTAAAAATTTTTAAATTTTTTTTTTTTAAAAAAAAAAAATTTTTCTTTTTTTTTTTTAAAACTATTTTTTTTTTTTATTTTTCAAATTTTTTTTTTTTTTATAAAATTTCGACATATATACTTGACTTTTTTCATTAAATATTTGCAATATACATGACTTTTTTTCATAAAATTTCGCATCTATATATGACTTTTTTTTATAAAAAATTTCAAAATACTATACTATGACTTTTTTTCAAAATTTTTCGACATACTATCTATGACTTTTTTTATAAAATTTTTTGACATATATACTATGACTTTTTTTTTAAAATTTTCATACTATACTATGTTTTTTTTTAAAATTTTAAATCAAATTTTTTTTTTTTTAAAATTTTTAAAAAATTACTTTTTTATTTTTTTCATAAAATTTGACTTTCTATATTTTTTTCATTAAATTTTAAAAAATACAATGACTTTTTTTCAAAAAATTTTTCCCTACATACTATGACTTTTTTTTAAAAATTTTTTTTAAATTTTTTTTTTTTAAAAAAAAACTTACTATGACTTTTTTTTAAATTTTCGACATACTATACTATGACTTTTTTTCTTTTAAATTTTTTGACATACTTAAATATGATTTTTTTTATAAAATTTGACATATATACTTGATTTTTTTCAAAAATTTTAAAATA
>CAKAOJ020000347.1:600000-853263 GCA_916701645.2 Sebastolobus alascanus
TGGCAGCTGCTCTGCCATTACCTGCCACTGTCAAACAGAACATCTTGTTTCCCTTCTAAAAACTGTTCTGAGTGTTCTTGACTCCACTGATTCTTGTAAGGTTCAGAAGTCGAACGAAACTTTACTACCAGGAGAACGCTTTGGCCTCAAATAGAGAGTGTGGAGGGGTGAGGGGTCTAAGCGGAGGGCAAACATTTTGTAAGATCCCCTGTGCATAGAGCAGTTCAAGATGTTTTCTGAAGTGGTCTCATATCAAACAAATGCAAGAGTTGTGTATAATGCCACAGACTTTCAACCTCTGTCCTAGTCACTGTACAGACACCCACAAGTCCTCTTGACCAAGTCATATCTTTCCATCTGGAAATCTTTCAGGGCCCATGTGGTTCCCTTTTTTCCCCATGTAATATTTTCCAAACGTACCTTTTACCTTATGGTTTCTTAATTTATAGTTGTTTATAATTAGGGCTGTCAAAGGTTGTTCGAAGCAAATTCGTTTTAACCCCACTAATTTCTTTAACACATTAACGCAACTTGCTATTTTTAGGTTGAAGTGGGCTCAGTTTTAAAGCTAGCTAAATGAAACTAGAAAACTTAAGGAATCCATTGTTACCAATCATGTCATACTAGCTTGTCGCGAAGGAGGCTAAATAACTCAAATATAAATCAAATGGGTCCCTTAACGTCTGACCTCAAAATATGTGAATGAAAATGGGTTCTATGGGTACCCACGAGTCTCCCCTTTACAGACATGCCCACTTTATGGTAATCACATGCATTTTGGGGCAAGTCATAGTCAAGTCAGCACACTGTCACACTGATAGCTGTTGTTGCCTGTTTTGTGTTGTTAATTGATTTCCAATAATAAATATATACATACATTTGCATAGAGCAAGCATATTTTCTCACACCCATGTTGATAAGAGTATTAAATACTTGAGAAATCTCCCTTTAAGGTACATTTTGAACACATACATGTGCAATTAATTTGTGATTAATCATGATTAATCATAGACAATCATGTAATTAATCACGATTAAATATTTTAATCGATTAACAGACATATTTATAATGCTTGGCTTTATCAAATAGGATCTGGTTAATACATATTTTCAACACAAGTCTCTGCAGGGCTGCTGTTTGGAGTTTTCTGTCCAGCAGCAACCTGACGAGTTTGAGCACCTACTACTCAGGCCCAATGCTGCACCTGTGCTCCTCAGTATGGATTACAAGGTAAAATGTCCCTTCACTTCTCAGCTGCAAGCTTTTCATTGCCAACTTTTCTCTGAATATATTTTTCTCCCCATCTCTGTATTCTTGTGGTTCCCTGTCTTCTATCTCCCCTCTTTGTTTTTGTCTCGCCCCCAGTTTTCTCTTTTGTCTCACCTCCACAGGTGGCCGAACAGCTGGGCAGAGAAGCAAGCTACTCTGATCCAGACGAGCACCTGGACAAGGTGAGACGAACCACAGCAACAGCTAGAACAAAGGAGAGACTAAAGGGTGACAACTGTTGTATAGTTGTGAAGTAAAAATGCTATTTTTTAGAAAACTTTGTCATATTAAAGGTTTTATTGATAACATTTTTATGTAAAAAAAAACTAAAAAACATCCACAGAGCTTTTAGAAAGGTACCAAATAAAAGTATTGTTTTTTCTGAAAAAAAAACAAAACCTTTATGATTGTGAATTAGTCATTTTAAAAATGTTGACGGGTCCAAAATGAATGTTTTGTTTAACTCTGTGGAAGATATCTGAGGTTCGGTTCACACTTCTAACTAGGCTTGTGAGCCAATAGTAAAACAACGTTGGTATCATGTGGTATCTCTGTGTCGTCAGCAATGAAGTTGTCAATTAGTGTGGAAAACAACTGTCTGAGATTGGCGGTAAGTGTCTGGCAACCATTTGTTGTGAAGTAAATGCAATGAACAGGGTAGGGAGAATGTGACATCTAGTGGCTGAATGTTATCTATGGCACCTTTAAACAACATAGTAATACTAATAATCAGCCTTAATCAATTTATTCTTCTTTTCGACAAGCAAAATGTCTTTAGGACACTCCTCCTTATCTCTCCAAACCATTCAGAGACAGAGGACATACAATGAAACTCTGAGCAGTGTGAACAGTATTCAGTTATACATATACAGCCGAAAATCAGTTTTCGGAATAACGGGCTGTCGGACAATTGGGCGTTCAGTCCAATGTGACATTTTCGGACTATTGGGGTTTTGGAATAATGGGCCATTGGAACAATAGTTTGACCCCATGGGACCTTATTTCAGAAAAAATATGTACGGTAGTTAACGGCAAGGGACAATTATTTTTTTGATTCCATTTGAATTGCTCCATGAATCACACATATGATGTTTATCAATTTAAAAGATAAATAATAATAAGCCAATAAAGTCACAGTCTGTCGTAGTATTATTTAGTTTTGTGTGAAACCGCTCAATTAACTACATCTCGTCTCGCACAATATACGTCACCAACACTAGCTAGCTAACTAACTTAGCTATGACCACGCACAATTGTAACGTTAATTACGTAATTCATAGCGCAAGTCAAACGGGATAAAAAAAAAAAATTGTCTCGCCGTTGACTACCGTTCATATTTATTTTTAAATAGGGTCCCATGGTGGTCCACCGGAAGGGGCGGGGCTTCGCCTCTCTATAGGCAGTCTCTGCAACTTCAGGCAATCTTTGGCCACAAAAATCACAACTCCACTAGGTCCTGGAAGAATTGACTATGTTTCACACACTTTGCATAGGTTTGAGTTAATAATGTGAAAGGGAACAATACATTTTAATTTTGATTTGATTCTTTATTGTCCGTTTAATCATTACTGGATGATGTGCGGCATGGAGCACAAGGTACTTATGAAAAGTACAGATTGCATTCAACTCACCGACCAAATTCGAGCTGCTGCTTGGTTAAGAGTTGTAATGTGCTTTTATCATCTTTTCTCAAAGACAACGAGAAAATGAAAAGCAATTTACTGTGATTTGATGAGATTTTATTATGAAGCACCGAGCTTCAAAATGCACTCCAGTGATGATGTGCAACATTGTGCATCCATTTGTCTGTATATCTCTAGAATTCTGTCTTTGTATGCGAATATGCATATGTCTTCATGTGTGTGTATGGATCCTTAAGGCACAATGAGTGTGTGTGTGTGTGTGTGTTTGAGAGAGAGAGAGTGAGTGTGTGTGTGGGCAGAGGTTAATTTAGCCCAGCAGTGGAGAGCCCTTGATAAAGAGCAGCCTGATCCCTGTTTAATTACCTTCCGTCTACATTTCATTGGCATACACTGGGTCATAGGTGTGTTTCGTGTGATGAATGTAGGATTTGTCTTCTGAGCAGGGACCGGCACACTCAACATCTGTGTGAGTGAGTACTTGTTCGACATTTCTCCATGAATATTTGTGTCATATACGTACAAGCTGGTTTGACATATGAGGCTTTACAGGGTGTGTGTGTGTGTGTGTGTGTGTGTGTGTACTTAAGAGTCCGATGACATGTGTGTGTGTGTGGGGGGGGGGGGAGAATAAGAGATGGAAAGCTTCCAGAAAAGGAGGAAAAGTGAGAGAGTGATGGTGAGTAATGACGGGGGCGTCCCTGCAGCGCTCACACACAGAGAGACAACTGTGATTGAACACACACTTGAAAACACACACAAATGTGGACTTGAACTTCCTCATTTTCTATCGATGTTGAATAAAGTCACCATGGGGGACGACATGAAGAGGATAAACCTGCGTTTCAGTCATCCTCAACACACAACAACACAGTCAACTCACACACAAATATAAGCATTTAGATTCTACTATCCAAATGCACACAAACAAAAGCGTCGTCGCTCCTCATGACTCTGAGTGTGGCGCTGACGGCAGGACCAAAATAACGTTAATTTAATTAGGCCTAATAAAACGGCTGAGTGCAGCAATCAGCGACCCATCACTGGGACGGGAAACGCTACCAGAATTAAATGACTGCGCGGGGATGTGTATTAAAAAGCTAATAACATAATTACACACACAACAGCTCGTCTTGTAATCGCTAAACAATACTGGCAGAATGCTAATGGTTGTCTGATGCAGCTTTAACTTTCTCCCTCTCCAAGCCTTTTTTCCTCTCTTTTTCTGTCACTCCATTTCTCTCTCTCTAATTATTTGTGTTACAAAGCTGATAATAATAAATACAGATAAAGGATCCATCGTTCGCAGTTTTGTGAATGATTATTTTCTAATCACAGTGTTAAACAATTATCTCTGTTGTTACTAATTAGCAATTACTCTAAAAAATTGTAACATTTAAAATTAAATTTGTAGATTTTATAGCCTGATGAGAATATCCAAATGAAAAATGTTACTTATCATTTAACGGTATTGATTAGCGGCTGGGATCCGCCTGGCATTCTGCTGGAACTAAGCTGGGAGGGGAAATCCCAGGTGGCTGCATCTGTGTGTGCAGTTCAAGTTTCCACATCACACTTGTGTAAGTTGCATGGCGGACTATGATTGGCTCCCAAACTAGTTGTGATGTCACAACGCACATGTCTTAAATTCTGTATTAAGTTGAGCACAGAGAAATGTTTATCCTTTGGCAGATAAAATCAGTCTTCTAGTGTCAAACTTTGCACATACATCATTCTGCACAGTGAAGGCCAGATCCAAATTAAGCAACAAAATACAATTTTGACAAGACAGGGGGGCTTTAATATAATCTAGTCAAGCCCATTGTTTTAAAGGCCAGCACTGCTGGTTTGTGTTTTGCTTCAGGCAGACTTTATTTCCTCTCAGTTTGCTTTTGAAATGTCACTTACAGTCTCACAGGGTTTCTTAAAAGTTGCTCAATATCTGACCCCAGTTTATCAGCAAATTGTTTCAAACAAAAGCATGAATCATATCAGTGTACTGTAAATTCCTGATGATGAGAGCAGATATGGTGTTTCTCAGTGTCACAATGACTACATTTACATGCATATTGAGGGGCGGCTGTGGGTAGAGCGGGTCGTCCTTTCACCACAAGGTTGGCGGTTGGATCCCCAGGTCCTACAGACTGCATGTCGAAGTGTCCTTGAGTGAGACACTAAACCCTAAGTTGCTCCCCGTTTCCTAAACCTAACTAAGTAGTTTTGTCGGAAAAAAAAACATTGCTTTTTCCAATTAAGATATTATTCAGGTTTTAGGAGCATTCTTCAGACATTTATATACCGCATTCGGAATAATTGGGGTTTTTACAGCAGTTTGCAACACACTGCCTCTTGCCTGTTTGTGGGCAGCTCCGTGCGTTGTACACAAACAGAACAGCTTAGTAGGAATATTGTCTTTTTTGGAATAAGCGCAAAAAACAAAATATTTTTTCATGTAAACAAAGTCAATGTGTTCTCCCCTGATGTGAAAGTGATATCTTTATAAAAAAAATCTGCCTCCTTCCATTATAGATATACGTTGGTGATAGGAACAGGATATTTTGGAAATATTTTACTGCCATTAAACAAAATGACCACAGTATGTCGGTGCTTTGCCAGCTTCTAAACATATTTTCTCCATTTGGTGAAAATGCTCCACACCTAGAGCTGTCTCAATCCACACCTGAACCCTTGAATCACCCCCTGTGCATTTATTTGTGCAGGCTTATAGCGACCAAGCCACGGGGTGCCAGACTTTTTACCACCTACAAAATGTGTTTCCACTGAAGGATCCTCACATCAGTTTCAACAGACAAAAACAAAAATCACAATTTTGTATATTGAAATTCTTTTTGTGGTGAAATGCATATGTTACAGCTTTTTTACTGTAATACTTATGGACTATTGAAGGCATCGCTTGCTGGATTAAGACCTCTTAAACCTTTTCATTGGTTGTTTAATGCTGGAGTCATGTTTTATCTGTTAATGAAAGTGTATTGACTTCACATAGGCTATATAATTCTATGGGAGACGTTCAAGGTTTTGACATTCGCAGAGAAATTTTTTTATGTATTTCTTAGCAATGTGAATGGAGATGTTCTCTAACATTTATTGAAAAGCCTGCATGTATTAAAATGAAAGGTTTTTTCTCATATCACTCTTCTTGTCTCTTTCTTCCTGTCAGTCGCTCTCCCCATCACTTTCTCACTCTTTTTTTTCCTCCGGCTGCCTCCCTTTCTCTGTCCTTGAGCTGAAAATGGAGAGGTAGGCAGCAGTGAAGAGGGATAGATATTGGTTTGACACTCTGTCACATCTTTTTGTTAGGACCAAACTCATTCAGCTGTGTGTGTGTGTGTGTGTGTGTGTGTGTGTGTGTGTGTGTGTGTGTGTGTGTGTGTGTTAGTAAATGAGTGTGTAAGCTTGTGCATGAATAGGCTTGTATCAGTGCATCAGTGTGTGTGTGTGTTGATGAAAAACTCAGTGAGCTGACTCAAGGCTGGAGCTGCTTACGAAAGCGGTGAACTATCTGGCAGATTTGAATGAACATAAATGAACATGTGAACAACAGAGAGGGGGAAAAAACATCAACACAGAATTGATGTGGTGGGTCTACAGTTGCTAGGCGATTTCAGTAGTCTTGATCGGTGGATGTAGCTTTTACTATGAGGGACCAACGCCATTTGCACTGCTTTTACAGTTATATTATTATTACTACAGTATATACTTGTGTGTACACAGTGATACTTTCTATGATTATATGAGTACATAGCTTTGTAATCATAACCAATAAGACACCTTTGCCCTTATGAATTGTACACAAAAAACCTGGCTAACTTGTTTGTCACTGTTTCTAACACAATTTTCCAACACGTTCTCATCCCAACTCGTCACAAACTGCCCCTTGGTCACGCCCTTTGGCATCACGCCCCTTGGCGTCCGGCTATTTTCGGCATCAAAACCACAATAGTTATCCTTGGCGTTACCAAGGATTGGGCTACAAAACCACTATAGTTACCCTTGGCATCCTTAGGATAGAGCAACAAAACCACTACAGTTACCCTTGCCGTTACTTTAGGATTATGCAACAAAACCACTACAGTTACCCTCGGCGTTACTTTAGGATTATGCAACAAAACCACTACTCCTGGCGTTATTTTAGAATTAGGCAACAAAATCACTATAGTTAGGTATAGGAAAGAACTACATGGTTGGTCTTGAAACTACTAAATTTGTACAGTGAAAATATCACTGAACATTGTGAGCATGAGACATGAACGAACAACTGATTGTAACGTGACGCATGTGACTTGAACAGTGGTCTCCTACATGAAAGCCTTGCGTTTGATGGACCCGCCCACCCAGTGTGTCTCTTTCGCTCCTTAAACTACTTCACCACACTCCCGGCGCACTTTCTCATAGCGTTTACTGTTGCCGCCGATGAATTTACATTATAGATAATGGAACGCCTGGTGCGTTTCACACCGGCGCTAAAGGGTGCCTTGTGCAGCGGTACAGAACGCCAACAGCCTCGCCATTTAAAAGCCCTGGGAATGAGAACAGGCTGAATTATCTGTATGAGTATATGTCAGCTTGAATGTAGGCCATGTTTTTAATGTTGCATGCCAGACCATCAGTAAAGTGTTTCTCAGATTGAATGCTTTTTCAAAGGCAGGATTTCATAGACAGAGCACCGTGTCCCTGGACTTCTAGACCAATGGTTGCCAACCTTTTCTGCCTGACGTATCCCCACAGCCGTATGAGATGAGCTCAAGTACCCCTTCATCAACACCTCTTGTGTTGTTCAGTTGAGTTGAATTGATTTTAAACTAGGTGTTGTTTAACACTAAAGTTGGAATTGTTACTTTTTTTGGATGGATAGATGGATAGATATTTTATTAATCCCAGCAGGGAATTTCACTATTTCACTGTTACATCAGTTTAGCAAAAACGACAAATGATCCATGAATTGTCGCTATTTAGATTTCTTTTCAGTAGTTTTGTCCAGATTTGCATTCACACTGCTACCACTTGTAGTGGCACTAATTTATCCATTATTTTTTGCTTTCTATTTCAACTTCTTTACTTCTCTTAGTTTTCACACATCCTACAGCACAGTGTTAAGGTTTAAAGGGGAACTTCCCCCAATTTCACACATCAAAATCTGTTTAAAGGTGTTGAGGAGTACTACTGCATATGTGCAGTGCTTGAAGTAGAAAAAGAAAAAGTGCCACTACTCTCTTATTCACATGTTGGCTTGTGTATCGGCCGGTATCACCAATCTCTTGGGACTTATTCCTATTTATTCATTATTTCTTTAGGCATGTTATACTGTGTCAGTCATAATCAGCTGTGATTTTATTGCTATTATTATACTTGGGCTATGCATCTTCTATTGTAGGCCTATAATACTCCAATAATATTCTGTGATTTTGAATATCGGGGTCCTCCCTCAAGAAAATTTGACGGGTTTTGTACTTAAAAATATGCAATTTTACATCATTTTGGACCATTATTATTACTAGTTAAATATTTTATTATTTACATATATCACAGTCTTCATCTGAACATTTAATTCTTCTGCAAATATTTGCACAAATATTTGCAGAATCAGAAATCTTTTAAATACTGTTTTCATTAATTATATTTGTTATGACGAACAGTTATAACATTATTTTACAAGAAGGACGTGAACATTGTATTGATAAATTACAGCAGCCTCGTTCTCACCCGACCCCCCCCCCCGACTTTGTGCCGCGTGTCGGCTTGTTCAGATTCTCCCCACATTGTTTTTATGATCATATGGCTTTTGAACATAAAAACAATGCACCGAATGAATCTCCCAGTGAAACCTGATATGAAGAGGGCAGAGAAGAGTACCGGCAGCTTGTGAGACGTGCTGGTGCGCAAGAAAAAGTAACGGCACGCCAAGGAGTAAAATATAGAACTGCCGGTACTGCGTGCTGGTGAGTACCAGCCCACTTTGAGCACTGCATTATGTGAATGAAGAGTTGTATAAAGCTTTTTGTGGCTCCAGAGGGAGCTGTGTGAAGATAAACTGCCTCAAGCGATGTCACTTGTAGACTCAAGGCTATATTAGCCAATACTAACATAACACACGTGAATCTCCGGCTGAACTGTTGGCTGTCGAGTTGCATTGTGGGTAATGTAGGAGCCAGATTTTGATAAGGAAAAAGAATTGAATAAAAAATACAATACCTCTAGTCGTGCTGATTTGAATCTTTTTATAACTGTCCATGAGTCCAACAATGCTACGGGAGTGTAATACTAAATCAGTGGAGTACTCTCAGACCCAGGTTGGTGTGAGGCTTATCTGGTGAGTGCCACTTATGCAGCTGTCAGTTTCTGCTTACCAAAGATTAGGCCGAAGGAGGAGGCGACCTAGACGGATACACATACAAATACAAACCAGGCCTTAGGGAGAGAGAAAAAACAGAACCACCGTAATCTGCATGACATGACACACACTGGTAAATCTGATGAAGTACTGGAGGGATCCGTCTGTGGTTTTCACAAGTGGTGTAATGTAACAAAGTAATAATACATTGTTACAGTACTTAAGTATTTTTTGGGAGTATCTGTACTTTACTTGACTTCACTACATTTCCTAAATAAAATGTACTTTTACTCCAATACATTTCTCCTAAGCATCTTTGTTACTCGTTACTACTGCAGGCAAGGAGGTTTGGTGAATCAGTGGTCCTATAGCTTTCAAGTTAGATCATTCACGTGATGGGCAAGTGCACATAAAGTGCTTTAAGCCGTAGTTTCAATTTCCGCTCAATTCCAGGCAGGCTACATGTCAGATCATGCTACATGCTACTTGCGACTACGAGGGAGAAGAAAAACTGGATTTTGCTCCTTAAATCCTTTAAGTTGTGAAGACTTTGTTTTTTCCAAGTGTAATATAGCCTCCATTTTTGAAGTAGTGTATATGTTGAGAGGAATAAACTTCATAAATCTCAAAATTCTGACTTGCTTGCTTTTTTATTAACAACATTTACTTGTACTTTTACTGTCAATACTTTCATCCACCACTGATTTTCATTTCACAGTGATTCTCTCTCTTGAGGATTTAGGCCAGAAATTTCGTTAAATCCGATGTGCACTCCATAGCATAATTATGCATAATATAACAATCTGAAGTAATCAAATTACATACAATGTCCTACATTAAGTTTCTCACATAAACACAAAAAAATATGTTTTTGTTTGAAACTTCACATTAAGAAATATGAAACCTTGTTAAAAGTTTTACCAAACACTTTTAGATAATCTGGCTAAACTGTTAGCTTGTTTACAACCTGTCTGATCATCGACACACCCGTTGCTCCAACTAGGTTCTGTTGAATTTTCGTGTTTCCAATTGTCAGCAATTACTGTCCCTAATATCTTTCACACATTATCACACTCAAACTCTCATTCCATCTGTTTCTGAACCTGTCTCACCGCCCTCCCTCTCTCAGTGTCATCACGTAGCGCTGTTTCTGTTTTCACACTGTTTTACTCCAGAAGACAGATGAGACATTAGTGCTCTCCCAGGCCAGGACACACACACACACACACTCCCAGGACAACACTTTAGACACCAAACACGCTCTCACTAATCTCACTGGACACATCTGAAAGTACATTTTTGAACACACACACATACAGCTGGAAGAGACACAAGACACACATACTTTGTTCTTAGTATCCCCATACACTCCATCTGTTTTAACCCACGGCCATTTGACACAGCCATAAAGTTGTTGCAACACACACACACACTAGTAACTCTAGAACATCTCTTTTCGGCCAATCACAGTGATTTATAGCAGCCACGCCATGCTCTCCTAAAGCTCCCTCTGTGTCTCTCTCATTCTCTTTTCTGCACTTTCTCTCTGTTGTACCAGTTTTCCATAAGCTTACCTCCCGTTCACCAATCTTTCATTCTAAATCACCATCCCCAAATCCCACTTTCTCTCTTACATCTCTCTCTCTCTCCCTGCCCTCTATCCATCTCCCTCCTCCCTACCCCTTCTCTCTGTTCTCCCAGTTGGTTATTAATGGTTTTAATTTACAGAGAGGAAGGACCTTGGTGCCCACAGAGGCATCCCCTCTGCCCCCAGTGTGTATTTGTGTGTGAGAGAGAGGAAAAGAGAGACCCCCTGCTTGTCCCCGTGTAACCAAGCAGCAATAACGCTTTGTCTTCTTTAACTGTGCTGCTCCTTCAAGGTACCCCACATCCTTCTCCCTTCACCTTCTCCTCCAGCTCTTTCTCTTTCGCCATCGCTCTTAACAATCTCTTTTACTTTCTGTCTTTTCCTGGTGTTTCTTTCTCATTTTCTTCCTTCTCAGCAACCTGTGATGTCTCCGTATTAGCTTCATGCACCAGCATGTTGTGACCACTTCCCCCGGGTGTCTGCGCTTCCCCTGTGGGTTTGTTATTTGACAAGGTTGCTTGTTATCATTTGTGGTACCACCTTTGTTGCTGGGCAACCATTGATGTGGTGTTGTTTGCAACATAGGCTACGTCCCAGAGATCACTTGTCAGATAGAGTCCAGTGCTGTTGTGGTTTTTTTTTCCACTCCGTCTTCTGAAGCTCTTCCCGTGGTTCAAAGGACTTTGATGGGAAACAGATGCTGGATGTTCAGAACAGCAAATTGAAACATAGGTTACTGGGTTCAGTCACTGTGGCACAGCAGAATAACAGCCTTTAAAACATATTGAAATGTTGTAAATTATTGCTGTAAATGCAACCCGTTCTCACTCCCAATGCATCAAATACCGCCGCGCGGTAAGTGCCCCTCGGCATCGGAAACCGAAGCACGTTGGTACCCTTTAGCAACAGTATGTGACGAACCGGGCTTTCAACTAACTCCAATGTAAACCCATCCGCGGCGTTATTCTGCAGTCGGAGCAAGTGACGTATTATTAATAGCATGAGAGTTCGTTCAGGGTGGGCGGGAGGGGTGGTAGATAGGTCAAACAAACACAAGACTTTCAACCAGGAGACCGGAGTTCGTGTCCCGTGTGAAACTAAAAGTAACGTTGACTTATTTTGTCACGACACATTGGTATCGTAAGTCCCATGAGTCGTTTGTCACGTGACTCGTTAGTATCATCAGCTAGATGAGTTACGTGAGTCGCTAGTCACGTGAAGTTAACGTTAACCATGACCGTTTCCTAACCCTACCTAAGTGGTTGGGAACCTAACCATCCCTCGTCCATCCAAAAGTAACGCAAGACGGGTACCCTGTGTGTTGGTCTCCGATGCCGAGGGGCACTGACCAAGCGGCGGTATTTTACGAGTTGGGAGTGAGAATGTGCTGCAGTAAATGTGCTCCAGAATGCTTAATTGAGATTAATATGTATGTTCCACGACAATAAACTGTGACCCTTCATATACTATATCTTGCTGTTAGAAACCAATGCTATCTGGCTTGTTTGCAAGATAGCCTAACTAGGTTTACACATGCACGTAAGGAACTGGTAAGCTGGTAAGGAAGGCAGACACCCACGAGTAGGCTTAAGACTTTCCTCTTTGATAATGCTTATAGTTAGGGCTGGCTCAGACTTGCCTTGGACCAGCCCCCTAGTTATGCTGCTATAGGCCTAGACTGCCGGGGGACTTCCTCTGATACACTGAGCTCTTCTCTCCTCCTCTCCCTCTCCATCTGTATCATAGACTGTAAATATAGATGAACGATGCGTCTCTACTTCCTCCTACTGTACAAAAGTGAATTCAAAATATCCCGCTATCTTGAGATTTTGACGTTGTTGTAGCCAAAGTAATCCAAACAAAGAAAGAGAGCGAGACACTAGCATGGACTTAACTCTGAACTTTACTGCTTCTCTTCTTCTCTCAATTCTCCTTTTCAAAACATGCAGTACAAGGTCATGTGGTCTACAGCGCCCTCTAGTGGGTAAACAGTAACTGAATAACAGAATATATTTCCCCCTTAGTTTAGGAAGCTTACCCGGTAAAATAAAGGTAAATACACAGTCTCTTAAATCACTTAAGACCTCGCTGTAGAATAATGCAAACTTAAATGTCTTCCTTATCTCACATAGCATAACCCCAAATTTTCCAATAATAGTATTATTGTAATTATAACAAACAGGATTACTGTCTATGCCAGCTTTACTAACAGCAGGGAAACTTTATCCTAAATATAGTTTTAACTTAAGCTGAAGTAAACAAAATCATTTTCACAAGATATTGACACCTGTATCTACAGAGTAACTTAATCAAAACAACATTCAACATTATAGTCCACCTTTTCATGTTCAGATATGGTAAACAATCTTTTTTTTCAATGTCCAGCATTTTTTCTTTTCAATGTCATTGTCATTCCCTCTTCAATATTTCCCCCCCAAAGGCCATAAGAGAACGATTAATGTTCATAATCGTTAAGCCAGTCAGGCTTCTTTCTGACCCTAGCTGGTCTGTGCATGTCACCATCCGGCGGTTGTGCAGGCCCCGGCTCAAGGACTGGAGCAGGGCGTGTAATGGTGTCCGTTGCAGTTTCTGGGACCAGAGAGAGGTGAATAGCGTTCCATGTACGTCCATCCTCCAGCACATAAGCATTTGAACCAGCTTTCCCTATCACTTTGGCAGGTCCCTGAAACTTTGACAGTCCTTTCTTAATGTGGAAAGGTTTCTTTACTCTGACTAGGCTTCCCTCTTTGATCCTTGGCACTCGTGCACATCTCCTCACATCTGTGTAGCTTTCGATGCGTTTTGTTTGGAGATGACACGATTGCGCAGCTGCTTCTCCGACAGTGTCGTAGATTTGCTTGCTGGGCCAATTTCCACCTTTGTGCACATTTTCCTGTTGAACATGAGTTAATATGGTGACACTCCTGTAGTACTGTCTGGAGTTGCACGGTATGAGAGCAGGAAGTCCTGTATGAATGGTTTCCATGGTGTTCTCTCCTCCTCGGCAGTGAGAGGTGTCTCTTTAAGAACGCGGTTCCAGCGTTCTATGGCTCCGTTTGCTTGTGGATAATACAAAGACACTTTCCTGTGTTTGATGTCTCTCACTGCAAGGAAGTCTGCAAACTCGCTTGAAGTAATCTGTGTCCCATTATCACTAATGAGCTCTGTAGGGTTGCCAAACTGGGTAAACACTGCAGAAAGGAAGGTGGTGATCGCCGTGGTGGTGATGGAGGGAGTAAAAGCAACCTCTGGCCACTTTGTGTAATAGTCAATTAGCGTCACTGCATAGCGGCAGTCCCAAGTCGCTGACTCGAATGGTCCGACGATGTCGATTCCCACTTTCTGCCACAGACCATCTGGCAGTGGAACTGGCTAGAGTGGGGCAGCATGCGTCTTGGCGCTTTTATCATTCAGCTGGCACGTCGCACATGCATTAATGCTCTCCTGCACAAACATGTCCATGCCCCACCAAAAAGTATAAGTCTCGCAGCCTCTGCTTGGTGCAGGCGACACCCTGGTGTGTTTCATGTGCCAAATCCACAAGCTGCTTCCTTAGGGCCACAGGAACAAGCCGTCGATGAGGGCCCCTGAATATTGTCAGATCTTGGACTGACAGTTCATCTCTGGTAGCAAAGTAGGGTTGGAGCACTACAGGTAGGTGCTTTGCTTTTTTAGGCCACCCATTTTTCACCTGTGCTCTCAGGGCAGTGAGCTCTGGGCATGCCGCACATGCCACAGCAAAGTCCTTCACTGAGAGAGCTCTCAGTTCTGTGTCCAACAGAGCTACGAGTTCAGGCTCTGCATTCTCTTCTGATGGGAGGGGCAAACGGGAGAGACAGTCGGCAGCATAATTTTGTGCACCAGCCCGATACACCATGTCACTGCCACTTTACATTTCACTGCACATCCTGTATGAGTACGTGACAAATAAAACTCTTGAATCTTGAATCTTGAATCTTGAATATGTGAAACACAAGAGTCTGGCTGACCACCGTGCAATACGCATTCCTGCGCGTCCAAGGCCTTTTGTGGCTAGCAAAGTGGTCAGGGCCTGGTGGTCCGTACGCAGTGTGAATCTTGTCCCTTATAAGAAAGTCCTCCACTTTTCCGCTGCCCACACACAGGCTAATGCCTCCTTCTCCACAATGGAGTACTTCCGTTCTGCAGGGGTAAGTGAACGTGAAGCAAAAGCAACTGTGCGCTCCGTTGTATCGGGGTGCATTTGTGTCAGTATGGCCCCCAGACCATAGTCTGACGCGTCTGTAGACACGATGGTAGGAAGGCTTGGGTCAAAGACGGACAGCGCTGAGCTGTTCACGCTGCGAGTCTTGACAGTGTCAAAGCTTGACTGCGCTGCTGCAGTCCACTGAAATGTGTCATCACGCAGGCATTCTCGCATAGGCTCCACCAGAGACGTGTAGTTGCACAAACTTTGCATACCACGCTGTGAGGCCCAGGAATGAGCGTAGTGTGGTGGCGTCACTAGGCGCTTGGGCTTCTGTAATTGCCCTGAGGTGATCCTTGTCCGGCAGCAAACCTTGGGCTGTTATGGTGTGCCCAAGGAATCATAGGCTGGTTTGGTTGAAGTGGCATTTTTTCATTGTTGAGCTGGAGGCCAGCGTCCTTTAACGCAGCGAGCACCGCCTGCAGATTGCGGTCATGGTCCGCCTTGTCTATGCCATAGACTATGACATCATCCAGATAGTTCTGGACCCCCTTAAGGTCCTTCAGCACCAGGGACATCATCTTGGAGAACACACTTGGGGCTGAACACAGTCCATATGGAACCTGGCGGAACCTGAAGAGCCCATCATGCGTTATGAACGCAGTCATGTCCCGGCTTTATTCTGCTAGTAGCACTTGATGATAGGCGTTCGCCAAATCGATGGTGGAGAACACAGTGGCTCCACGCATTTCAGAGAAAAGGTCATCCATATGGGGAAGTGGGTGACTGTTCATCACAACAGCCTTGTTTGGCTTACGTAAGTCAACACACGTCCTAACTGCACCGTTCTTTCATAGTGTGACCACGATGGGTGATACCCACGGGGATGCATCAATCCTCTCTATCAAATCCATTTCTAGAAGCCTCTCCAGTTCAGCAGATACAGCTTGTTTAATGGAGAACGGTAGCCTCCGCAGCCTTTGTTGAACAGGCTGTACACCTTCCCTGACTTTTACACGGTGAATGAAACCTTTTGCAAGTCCCAGTTTCTCCCCAGTTACTGGCCCAGCATTGATCTCTTCGATCTCTGCCACTGGAGCCGCAGTTGAGAGCACAGCATTATAGTCAATAGAAAGTCTCAGTGCCCTGAATAAGTCCATTCCCAACAATGCTGTGCCTGTCTTCACAACATATAGTGTAGCAGACACTTTAATGTTTGCATGCTGCACTGTAGCTGACAGGCAACCTAGCACTGGGACATCAGATTTGGTGTAAGTCACTAACCTTTTAGATGACTCATCCAGCGGCACATCACTGAAGTGCTCTCTGTAGAGGTACTCGGGAATGATGGACACAACAGAGCCCGAATCCACCACTCGGTTCACAGGACAGGACGTAAACTTTTCATTGATGGTAACAGCGCTTGTCATTTTGTCATCTGGTTGTCCCTCTTATATCATGCGCACTGTATTTATTTCCAGGGCAACCACTTCTCCAACCTTGGCCGTGTTGGTCTTTGACTTACATACACGGGCGAAGTGTCCCATCCTATTGCAGTTTCGGCGAGTCACTCTCCGTGCAGGGCAGCCTGGAGCGTCGGCAAGGTGAGCTGCTGATCCGCATCTAAAACAACTTCGATTCTGTTTCGGTGCTGTTGCAGGCTCGGCAGAGAAATTACTCCTTGCTTTGTTCGTGAATGGACTTTTTGGTTTCACTTTTACCACGTGTACAGGCGCTTTAGGCTCCGAAGAAAGCGTTTGCGCGTGCCTGATGGCCGCTTCCACCTGGCACGCCATCCTAACTGCCTTATCCAGAGTGAGGTTTTCATCCGTTTGCACTAATAGTCTCTCACGTACTCTTGAGCAGCTAGCATGTTCAATGAGTTGGTCACGTATCAATTCATCTGTATTTCCAGCAAACCCGCACGTAGTGGCGAGCTCGCGCAGCGCGCCCTCGTACTCCGTCCCAGTCTCATGCGATCTCTGCACTCTTTGTCTGAACTTGTGTCATTCCACCACGACGTTAATTGCAGGGCTGAAGTGTGCACGCAGTGCAGCTACTGCTGAATCATAAGTCGTACCTGCATCTGTGAGTGTATACAATATACGTTGGCCTTCGGTGCCCAGGCAGTGTAGGAGGATTGCACGTTTCCTCGTGTCGGGCCAGTCGCCCCCCCTCGCGTGAATGGCAAGCAGATAATTGTCGAACATTTTCATCCACTTATCGAACGGGATTGCAGGTTGTCCCGTACATAGCAGGAACAATGCGAGGAGAGGCATGCCAACATTCGCCATCCTCGTCGCCAATTTGTTGTAGCCCAAGTAATCCAAACAAAGAAAGAGAGCGAGACACTAGCATGGACTTAACTCTGAACTTTACTGCTTCTCTTCTTCTCTCAATTCTCCTTTTCAAAACATGCAGTACAAGGTCATGTGGTCTACAGCGCCCTCTAGTGGGTAAACAGTAACTGAATACACAACAGACGTCATTTGGAGCCAAAGACAAATGGTGGTCTGTAGTTCTAAATGGTCTTGGAATGAATACTAATGAAACTGCTTTACATAAAAGAGCTTGATGAGGACTTTTGTCCAAAATGATGAATGAATACAATTTTCCCAAAGACAAAAAAATAACAAATCTGAAGAAGCAATGCAACACTAAATTTTTTTATTTTTTATTATGATTATGTATAAACACGGTTGTGGTTACAAACGTTTGAAGACCCTTTACTGTGTTTCTACTTTCTTTCTTTTTTTCGCGAGAGCGGGAAACCCACTTAAATGGGCTTAAAACGGCAGGTATGACGTTAAATCTCTATCAACTGATAATCAATCAGCAGCAGGTGGCGGAGATGCTGTGATAATCTTTTCACAGCTTTATCATGTTGGAAGAGACTCTACACAAGAAGAGGTGTAATCAGACAACAAGTGGAAACACCTGTGTGGACTATGGCTGTGAATAGGCTTAAAAACCTTGATCCTGAAGTCATCACAGTATCTAGGTACACTTTCTCTTTCAGCCAGTAAAACTAGAAGGCTTAAGCTAAGTTCACACTACACGACTTTCAAAGTCGTCAGATCGATGTACTGTTCACTCATTACATAAATTGCTGTCTTGTAATCGTGAGTCTTTAAGTCATTGTGGTTTTCACACTACATGACTTACCAGAGATGGGGTCACACACTACAAGATCTTTCACCAGGAGGAATCCCCGATGAGGTGTCCAAACTAAGTTTTGTCACGAAAAACACACACTATAAATACACAGTAAATGACGTGTTACCATACGCAAGACACATTGCTGATGTTGTTGTTGGCACGTGTTTACAAAATAGCCTGTTTCCACCGGTTTCCACACTCTTTTTTACTATTAATATTATATTAATATTACTATTACTATTTATGTAGCAACAACTTTGCTCCGTGTTGCAAATGCAACACATACAGAAAGGTCCTTTTGTTACAGGCGACCCCTCCTCCCCCAGATTTCCCCCTCAACCCGTGTCTTGCGCTCTCATTGGCTGTAGCTCGTGGGCGGAGTCCCCGACAGGTCCAGATATTTAGCATGCTAGATATCTGGAATGTGTCTGCCAGGCGTTGAGTAGCTAACACATGATAACCGAGCGGCGAGCCAACGCCGATTTGTCTCTGATCTGGGGCTTTTGTCAGGGAGCTCCAAAAACTATCGGGGAGCGGAAAATCAGGGCTAAAGTTATGTTGTGTGAACTAGGCATAAGCCGTCCAAGAAGCGAGAAGAGGTCCATTCATAGCACTTTGGCTACCCAGGGTGGGGGAAAAAAAGTCAATTTCACAATCGTAGAGAGACAACAACTCATTTGAAGATTCATAGACTTCAATGGGAAAATAGAAATTGAAGAAAAAAAAGAATCTAACAAAAAAAAAACTAGATGGGCAATGCAAAATAATTATTTGAATGGACGATAACTGGTTCAAGTCTCATATCCAAGCTGGATATCCTCTCATTTTGATTGTTGCAGTCTGTGGCTCTCCTATAGAGACGTTATGGTTTTATATTGTCAATATGATTCTGGATGAAGGTCTATCACCGAAACATTACATTTCTAATATGCCCCTGTCTTCAAGATGCACATTAGACAACACTTAGTTATAAAGATAATTTGGAAGTTTTATTTATTGAGTCATTCAAATTTCAGTGTCTTCAGAGTATTCTGACAGTGTTGCAGAGCAGCTGCAGAGCTCTGTCAAACATTTATACACAGGTTCATAATAGGGATGTCACGTTGAACACATCATGATACCATTTGAGCACATCATGATAACGTTACAATTTACCTTTGCATACTACTAATTTTTACTGAATAGAGCTTGAATAGATCATAAAACAACATCCGTAAACATTAGCTGTTAGCTCCATGCATGACTGTGCTGCCCACCGGTTGCTAACAGCTAGCGTTAACAAGCTCTCGCCCTGCTGATTTCAACACAGATTTGTTGTTTGCAGTGTAGCATAGAGTGCTCCAGGGATGACGTATTTTTGTAGGCCAACCAGGAAGTTAGCATTGCCATGGGTTCCCTTGACAAAAAGCCAATGGTATATTTCCATTGGGTTTTTTCGAATTATTGCAGAAAATAAGCTCGGTGCCAAACACACGTTTATGATATTTACACGTTTTGATCAGCAAGATTATCTTAACAAATGAACACCACTTTTATGATTTTTGAAGCGTGAATGCAATCGCCAGAAGTAAAAAGCTTACGTTAGGCTATAAACAAACCACACCACTGTCGCATGAGTGCGAGTATACACAACCAGGCTGTAAAGGCGGACGAGTCGGCGTGATGACGTTTAGTAGTCTCATTTATCCACTTTTTAGCAACCGCCTTTTAAAAGACACATTAAGACTTCAAAATTCACAAGTGGGGTATTGATGCATTTTATGTCGTACAACAAAACATTAAAATCTCTTAAGCTTTTGTTAATCACAGACCTTATTTCAGGCATCTAACTAAAAACCCATTGACTTCCAGGCGAGGGAACCGGAAGTGCTAAAATGCTAACTAATTTCCAGGTTTTAGGACTCATTCCTGTAGCACTCTATTATCAGGGAAAAAAATAGGCTGCGTCCTTTCGGATTTTAGACACAGTTCGTCTCCAGCCACCAAGTACCTTATACTGTCAACGAGTACAAGCATGTTTTCAGAATTTTTGGCATTGACTGTAAACATTTTGAATGGTTTTATGTAGCCTATAGTTGTCTACACTGCAAAGAAGAGAGAAAAGAGAAACTGTAGCACATTCAAACCCCCACACACACATACAGTACACACTTTACAGGAATGGCCTCTATTCACAGTTTGAACTGTGCATAGGATGGTTTCTCTTAGGGACGCACCGATACCGGATCAGATATCGGGCCGATACTGACTCATATAGTTGGATCGGGTATCGGTGACAATGGGGCTGATCTATTCAATTCACTTTTATGTTTATATACTAAATACATTATATACTGGAATTTGAATTCCTGTTTAAGTTTTGACCAATTTGTCGCTGCATTAAAAAGGTTTACACCTGAATTGCGATTCCTGTTAAATTTGAAGATTTGTTTGCCAAGTTGTTGGTGTACAATTTATTATTTTAATAATAAATAACAATTCAGGAAATGTATATATATGTATTTATTTGTTAAATTTTGTTTTACAAAGTTAGGATAGCTAAATTTTAAGTCAAGCCTGATGTTGCTTTACACATAAAAGAATGATACCAGTCACTTCCACAAAGTGAGACATACAGCTTATTAATTAAACACTGGTATCGGATCGGTCTTCAGTATCGGCCGATACCCAAAGTCCAGGTATCGCTATCGGTATCGGGACTGAAAAAGTCGGATCGGTGCATCCCTAGTTTCTCTTTTCCACAGGTGGAGAACTCATGCCATTTTCTCTTCCTGGTTTGCTTTCTCTTCCACCATTTCCATATCTTTCTATTATTTCTGTCTCTCTCTCTCTCTACCTCCACACTGTTCCAGTCATCCTTCTCTTACTCTTTTTCTCAGGCTCTCTCCATCTCCCTCTCTCTCCTTACCTCTCTCTCGACCCAATTACCTCAGTCTTCCTTCATGTCAGATGGCCACACAGATTTCAGATCTTTGTCTCTGTTTCTCTTTCTCTCTTTAATTCACACACACACACACACACACACACACACACACACACACACACACACACACACACCTACACGCACACACAGATACGAAGTCTCCGTCTGGCAGGGAACTCATGCACAAACACACACAGTAAGAGGATATCAAGCAGGCGTGCTCACCATTAATATTTTACTAATATGACAGTTGGGTATGATGTGATTTGATGTGTGCGTGTCCGTATATGTGTGTGTGTGTGTGTGTGTGTGTGTGTGTGTGTGTGTGTGTGATGTGCACCCATCACTTTTAATGAGGGCAGACAAAGCATATGGAGAGAGGCAGGGAGGCAAGCCGTTTTTCCAGTGCCTTTTATTTTCCCTTTGAGTGCAAGTGTGTGTGCGCACGCTGTATTTTCTGCCGTGTTCTGTGTATGTGTGGACATTCTGAAATAAATTTGTGTTTGTGTGTAAGAGCTGCAGAGAACGGGGCACAAGTGAAACAGTAGTAGTGAGAGACGAGGGAGTGTGTGTGAAGCAGATCGTTGCACAGTGAACGCATGGTGTCAAAAAGACAGATGGGTAATGTCAAGCATTTCATAGCTGTGAAGTTCAAACTTTTTCTAGATCTTATTTAACCAGACACGCTGCCTAAGAACACATTATTATTTAGAGTAACAGCCCAGGGGGAGTTTTGAGAAGGGGCTGGGAGGTTACACATGCACGCACACACACACACACACACAAATGTTTTTATTGGAGCTTTCCACGTAAACCAAGGAACAATTCTGTGGGAGTATCAGAGGGTTGAATGCTTTGCTCAAGGGCATCAGTGCATCATTGCAGCATTCATAATAAAAGTAACTGAGGCTCTGTTGAGCTTTCCTGTTAAAGTTTTGGTGTCAAACCTAGCAGTACTTATTTGGTAATGTTTATATGTGGTACTATGTGTATGTAGTATGTTCACTGGTCATGAGGCTCATTCATACTTATAAGACTCGTGTGTGTTAACCCCTTAACACTCAGACGGCCCGCAAGCGAGGCCCGGCCGCTATTCTGTCTTTCAGAGGTTGTTACGAGTTTTCAAGCTAGAGTGAAGATATTGGTATCATATGAAACTAGTCTAAGGAATATATTGGTACCAGCCATGTCATGTTAGCTTGTTGGGATGAACGAGTTTTAGAGTTTTACCACTCTAGTTTTTGGATTTGGGAGAGAGTTGTTCTTGTTTACTAATATTTTTTAGACTGTCTTAGACCATAAGAATAACGTGTGAATTTTGAAAATGGGCATAGTTACCCTTTAACGCAAGGTAATTTTGCATTTTTTTTTTGGCCATTCACAGTAAATGTGGCCTCTCTGAATGGAAACCTCACGCAGGCTCTCAACTGGGGCTGAAAAGGTTTTGCAGGGGGCCAGTACAGAGCATGAAACACATACACAATAATGGACCCGGCTATTATCTGTTGATCCAGTATTGAAATAAAATCTATCTTTATGTTGTCCATATTGCTGGTAGGGATTTCACAATGAATATACCAGTTGAGTTCAACAAAAGGGTTCCAAGGGCATACGGAAAAGAAAAGGAGAAACTATAAAATGAAGTAAAGAGAGAATAATAAAGATGGGGAGAAGTAAAGAGAATAACAGCCAAGTAAAGAGAATAATTCAACGATAATATAAGGGTGTGTGAGTGTGAAGGTATAAGGCAAGGGAAACAAATGGCGGTAAAGAAGTGTGTGTGTGTGAGTGTGTGCATGAGAGAGAGCGAGAATTAGGACCGGGCAGTCTGAAGGCCAGACACTGAAACAAAATTGTGCTAAATGTCAGTGTGTGTGTGTGTGTGTGTGTGCATTAACTCCTCCTTCTGTAGACATGCAAGCCTTAAACTCCTCTTAGCCTTACACACACACACACACACACACACACACACACACACACACACACACACACACACACACACACACACACACACACTCCCACCTCATTAGCAGCAGGACATGACATTTCTGGACCATTTCGGCCAGGCGTGTGGGGAAGGGCGAGAGGACAGAATCCTTAATTCCTCGTTTTGACCAGAATTCATACTCACTCGCTATTAGAAACTGAGGGGAAATAAAAAGAAGTGGAGTCCTTTCAGTTGAAAAGGGGTTATTGAGGAGATATTTACACCACAGCAAGGCATTATAGGGCAGCTCAATATGTCTTGCATACAGGAAGTCAGTATATTATGTGGCATTAGATGCTTATTTAACGTCCCAGAAAGGATATTACTAATTACTTATTATTATATAATATATGTAAATTATTATTTTACATGCAAATTGACATGCTTTAAGTTTGTCGTATTCCGTTTACATCTACTTCTTTGGCTGTGTGTTAAAGATAAACCACGTTATAGGATGTATTCATGCCGCGGTGTGGGGGGGGCCAAAGAAGCCAAGAACGTGAAATTTACATCTGAAGCCGTGTTGACAACACATTGTTTTTACATGAATAACACGTGCTGTTAATGTGTCAAATTTTCCACAAAACAAATTAACATGTGTTGCCACAGTCCAGTCGCACAGCAGTTTGTGAAATAGTCACAAAATTTAATGTATTGATTTGTGTACATAGACACAATGTTTTTTCGTGATGGTCAATATTTGTATGTAATCCATGTAATTGTGAACCGGAAAATATAAAGAGCGGCGAACGCCACGTAGGGACGATGTCAGGGTGGATGGGTGGGTCAAAAAACACATGATTTTCGTCCAAGAGACCGGTGTTCATGTCCCATGTGAAACTGGAAGTCAAAGTTGATTTATTTTTCACCTAACATCCGAACTTAAATTGCAGCACTTCCGGTGACATTTAAACCCAAACCACGATCTTTTCCTAAACCTAAGTAAGTAGTTTGTTGCCTAAGCCTAACCAAGTTTATCTATTCCTAAACCTTTATTTTGAAAAGACTGGAGCAGAAATTGACACGTGCGTCACGTGTTGCTGGACATGAAAAATACATTGTTGAAAGTCGGGCTGAGCGTGAAGAAAAAAAAGGGAAATTCGTGTCTATGTACACGAATCAAATAGATAAAATGTTGTGACTATTTCACGAACTGCCATTAGACTGTGTTTGTCAACATGCAAACGACCTCTTGACAACGTGTTACTTCAGATGTCAAGTTCACATGTTTTTGTCCTCCCTGGCCTTCCATAGACACATGCACTTAAGTAAAAGGAACCTTAGGGTAGGAGATGGAGCAGTCTGTCACATAGTCAGGGTCATAGCAGCACGCCCGCTCAACCAACACACGTACGATGACATGTGATAAGTCTGTGAAGATACAGACGAAAAAAAAAAAGACACACATCTACCCATCTCTGCTCGTACACTCGTGCTCTTGTGAGTGTCTCTTGTGCATAACATGCATCCTCATCTACAGGCGCTGCTGGTGTAGCCTGGAAGAAAGCTGCTGGTTAATCACTGTGCTAATGTCACTAAGCTGATTGGTCAGTCAGGTCATTTTGATGCTTGTTAGGGAAACGGCGAGGCTAGATGACTAACTTGTATGACTCACTTCCTGTCTTTTCTCATCTATCTATCTATCTATCTATCTATGTATTTATCTATCTATCTATCTATCTATCTATCTATCTATCTTTGGTGGTTGGGTTTACATGCAGTTTTCTCTTTAATATTAACATGTTTATGTAAAATGTGTCTTGCCAGCTGCAGAGAACAAAGTTTCATATCCCCCCCGACGCCCCCCCTAATTGCGATGTTTACCCGAACTACTATAATTACTTTTTTTGGTTTTGGGTATGGACACTGGCAAGACACAAGCCAAAACTTAGATGTGACTACACGTTAATTCTGTATTTTTCCTCCACCAGCCAACGTGGAAATCAGATCTGGTGAGTGTGGGGTCTTGTGAAGTGCTACATTAGAAGATCTCTCTCAAAATGACAACAGTTATCTCTCCACACTGCCGAGTGCAACTTAAATATTTGGGATACTCGAGTATGCTACTGTCATCCTTACATCCCTTTCACAACAACCAAGATAAGTCAGTTCTTTTCCCTGGTTTGGATAAATATTAATAATGTGCCAGGAATATTTAGTACTTATATTAATGCACAAAAATAAAATCCAAGTTGTAATAAAGTGGAATTATCCTTTGATAAAGGTGCATCATACAGCCCAGTCACACAGCAGTTTGTGAAATAGACACAAAATTTAATGTATTGATTTGTGTACATAGAAAGCAAATTTCAAATATTTTCGTTATGAAATCAATTTGTAAGTAATCAAAGTAATTGTGAACCGGGAAGTAAAGAGAGTGGCTAACGTCGCGTCTGGAGGAGGTTGGGGTGGATGGGTGGGTCAAAAAACACAGGTCTTTCACCCAGGAGAGCGGAATTCGTGTCCAGTGTGAAAACACTAAACACTACCTAAGCACTTCCGGAGTTATTTTAACCCAAACCGTGATCTTTTCCTAAAGCTAACTAAGTAGTTTTTGTCACGTAACTTCCGTACTTAAGTTACGCCATTTACGATGTTATTTTAACCCATATTGCGACCTTTTCCTAAACCTAACTAAGTAGTTTTATTTTGAAAAGACTGGAGCGGAAATTGACATGTGCATCACATGTTGATGGACATTCGTAGGAAAACGCACGAAAAATATGTCGTTGAAAGTCATGCTGAGAGTCACGAAAAGAAAGGGAAATATGTGTGTGAGTACACAAATCAAATAGATTAAATTTTGTGACCATTTCACAAATATGCCATGCTCATACCATATGTCTTTTTATCTATTTGTGTTGCTTTCTTATTTCATTTCTTCTATTTCTTGCTGTCTGTACTCTCTATTTTGTCTATTTTTCTTTCGCATCCTCTCCCTCCCGCAGAGTGATTGCTGACGGGACGACTGACATACAGTATGTTGGTTTAGCACTTTCCCTCTCTAAGGGGCATTTGGCCTGCTAGGCTGAGAGGGACATCGGGAGACAAGACAAAAAGACACAGAGTGAGGTGGGGAAGGAACAGAAAGGCAGAAATACTGAAAAAAAAGATCTACTTCCCCTCTCGCTCTTTCCCCTCCTCTCGATTACTGCTGTCCGTCTCCCTTCATCCCCTTCACCCCGTCTCTCTCTGTGGCCTTTCCATCGCATTGATCAGTAACACCGCCAGCAAAACAGAGAGGAGGAAAACGCTTTGTGATGACTTTGGCAGGTGAGAAGGACGGAGGCAGAAAGAAGGATACAGAAAGAGAGAGAGAGAGAGGACAGGGGAAAAGGAGGCAGGGTGGGAAATGAGACAGAGAGAAAAGCAGAAAGGAGGGGGGTGGGGGGGGTCTGTTTGAATTTTCCATTAAAAGAATCAACTGCAGCTCAGGAAAGATAGAGATGGATGAAAAGAGAGAGAAACAGTGAAAGAAGGAGATGATGGGTTAATCTCTCTCTCTATACACACACGCTCACACACGTATGCACATTCACGCAATTCAGTATCGATGAGAGCTCCTGGAATTGATAGTATAATTCTGTCAAAGCCCTAACACCTGCGGTTACAGAGACAGCTGTGTGTGTGTGCGTGTTTGAGAGAGAGAGAATGTTTCAGGCAGAGGTTTTGTTTCTGTACGGCAAAAGATTATTTTTTTTCTCACTGTACACTGACCACAAAATGGCAGGATGCTTACAAGGGAGCACCCTTAGTATCAGGGCTGACCATTTTAAAGAAAATATCTAATTAACGTATTATCCAAGATCAGCCCATTCGCACGAAAATGCACAAAAAGGCGTACAAATGCCACGATAATGCGCAAGGCGTTTAGTGTGCAATAAGTACACCTTTCCTGATTTCCGTGTGTCTTTTGTACGCCATGCATCCTGTACTGACTGCAATTTAAACGTATCCACGTATAAATGCTACGGTAAGACTTCATGGCGTAGTATACAAGCGAGATAGACCACATATGATGGGCAGTTGGGGAGGTGGATGGGCCCAAGACTGTTGTTGACCGGTGTTTTGTTTTTTAAGTTACGTTACTGATGTTTGTCATGCGGTTTTTGTTGACGTTTGTGACGTGTTCTCCTACTTAGTTTACTTGCTTATTTTAAGCCCCACCATGACTTTTTCCCTTCCCCTAACTAAGTGGTTTTCTTGCCTAAACCTGACTGCAGATGTTTGCGTGTCGTACAGATGACACGCGAAAACGCTTAAATGCGTACTCATGAAATGCGTAATGTCCGTGTAATGTCGTGGCATTTATACACCTTCCCGTGAGACCGGGTTGCCAAGATACATCTCCAATTAGTCTTGTTTCAACAGGAATATAATCAGCTGTAATGAAAGCTTGTTTTTTTATACTTTATTGCAGGAGTGCAGGAGTTAACACCAATTAACATTTGCTTACATATGATGTTGTACATACTTACAGTATTCCTACAGTGTTTATATATGTTATAGTGAAAATTAATAATGATAGCAAAGTAGAAAACTAAAGAAAATAATAACAATAAAAATAAAGAGAAGCAAAGGTTTAAAATAAATGAAAGCTAGTTGAGTTCCTCGCAGGGTTATTTTGAATTTTTACAAAATGAGCACTGCCTACATCATATGTAAATTTGCATTTGTTAATTTCTGTGACATCATTGCGTAACTATTTACAAATATATAAAATGAAAGTAAAAAAAAAAAAAGAAAAGTTAAACTTTAGTGAACACACAAATTTGCCAGGGGAAAATAAATGACTTTATAGCCAATTAAATGAAACCTTACAACTAAAACTCTTTCAAATCTTTAACATTTTTGATATAAAATGTATTAAATCATTGAGCCTTATTGAACATTATAACAGACCAAACACTGACTGGGATATGGAGTTATTATGCCTCAGTATTATTGTGCATGCTTATACAATTGGTATTTTATGGTTTCCTCTCTTACTGTTATGTTTCAGTGAAAAGTCCAAAATGACAGCATGATATTGGAGTAAAAAGACCCCCATAACTTTGATAGAGGAATGAACACCTCCTATAGGTCAGCCATCCCTTTCCTGTTGATGATAAAGTATGATATACAGAATTTGTAAGAGTCCTTCGATGTGAGCGTTGCTGCTTCTTTTCATCTCTTTTAAACTAATTAAGCAGAACATCATATGGAAATAAGGATGATGATCTTCACAACTCATCATCCATACTTATTTCACTGGTCTTCATGTCTCCTTGCTGAGGCAGTTTGTGTTATCCACGTCAAGAAAGCGTCTTAAATTAAACTGCGTCTAACTAAATATTGAATTGAGCTGAATTGAATTTTATCCCCACGAAAGAACTCTGTGGTGCTGCAATCTTTCATCCTCAAGGTCACTGAGAGAGGCGTGTTTTCATTACCTTCTCCTCCGTCAAGAAAGAATGTTTCTGTTTGAAAGGGTGAGGAAAATAAGACAGAAAAATATGCAGTTGGCTAGAGAGAACGCAGTTGTGATGACAAAACAGATGTTCCACCTTTCACAAACCTTGACCTAGGCAAAACAAGAAGAGGACAGAGAAAAGAGACGATGAAACCTAAAATACAGAAAGGTGGGCAAAAAAGAGACAGAGGTGTTGAGACATAGAGACAGGATGCGGGTAAGCATTTTCAACTCCACATGTTTTTGAAGATGTCTTTTTATGATAATCAGGTCCTCCATATGAGCACAAGGATGATGTAGCCTTCTTGGTCCACCATGTTCTAAAGCACAGTGAGTATAGTATGATACTGCAGAGGCAGGGAAAATGATTTTTTTTTTTTCAATTTAGTATTTATAAAAGATTCAATAAACAGGATGTGTCTTTGTAAACTTTCTCTCATCGACTGTCAACCAATTGATTTACCAGACATTCACCAGCATGTTTCGTCTGAAAGTATCGGCAGAGACAGAAAACAACCCTGCCGCTATCTCATGTAAGATTTAACCCAAACATAATGACAGTGTTTATACAGTAGGTCCTAATCAGTGCCTGAAATGGGTTGGTACTCACCAGTACTGAATACTGTTTGTCGCGGCCATCGGCGTTCGATTCGCCGGCACCCTTTAGCGCTGATATGAAACGTACCGGGTGTTCCATTAACTTCAATGTAAACCCATCCGTGGCAACAGCTCGGAGAAAGTGCGCCGGGAGTCTGGTGACATAGCTTAAAGAGCGAAAGAGACACAGCGGGTGGGCGGAAGGGGAGGTGGATGGGTTAAAAAAACACAGGGCTTTCATCCAGGGGATCGCTGTTCGTGTCCCGTGCGTCACGTTACAATCAGCTGTTCGTTCGTGTCCCATGTTCACAACGTTCAGAGTCATTTTCACCGTACAAACGTAGTAGTTTTCAGCCCAACCATGTATTTCTTTCCTAAACCTAACTGTAGTGGTTTTGTTGCCTACACCTAAAGTAACGCCAAGAAGGGGCATGACGCCAACAGGGGGCGTGACGCCAAGAAGGGGCGTGACGAGTTGGGATGAGAACATGTTCTGAATACCGGCACTTCTGATTTTGAAGAGTTGTCTACCCTTTCGGCCTGTCCACACAGGGAACGTCAGGAGCGCGCGGTGGCTGCGGAACCTGTTGTTTTTTATTTCGGCATCCAGATTAACAGGTTAGAGCAGCCACACAGCCCGCATGAGCATTAACATCACATCCTGACCTCTCCTTTAGCCTGCATCAAAAATAGTCTTCAAGAAGCAACCATCACCACGCCCACCCATTGACATCAATAGCTAAAAAAATCAGTGGGGTTAAACCATTCAAAACCCTTGGAACTACAATATCCCAGGACCACAAGAGGCAACATCGATATATGAATGCGGTGGCCTAGCAGTGGATGTACATTTTTGAGAAGGTCATCCTCTCTCTAGGAAAGTGCCAGTTCTTTTCCACGGAGCTAAAATTGAATCAAGAGTAACCTTCTCCCATCACTGTCTGCTTCCTCTCTGCATTTGCCCAATCTGCAGAAAAACTGCAGATCATTAAGAATTATCAGAAAGGGTCAGTGATTCTGCTCTCACCTTCTTTGATGACCTGCATGACTCAGAGAACGTCACTGCTGGCAGCTTCTTGGTGAATATCTGACAAACATCTGTCAGTCAAATGGTGCCAATCGGGTAGAACCAAATTATAACACCACCAGATGAGTTTCTTCCCCTGTGCCATGATCCTTTTGTACGCACAGAGACTGACTAAAGATTACTTTCTCATCCCTAACACTTGTCTGCTACTGAGGTTTTATAGTCCCTTCATTCTACCATATTTATGTGTACCACACAATTCAATGAAGTGTGTGTAATGCACAGCAGTACTGTGGCCGGACGCATCCAGTGTTGACGCTGATGGAGGACTGGAGCTGTGCTGCTGACACGTTGCTTTCAGAAGGTGTCAACCCTAAACAATTAAAAGCAGCTCTGTAAAAGTGTGTTTTGAGGAGTACCAGTACCAGTATTTCCATTAACTACAATGTAAACCCATGTAACCCTAACCCAAACTGTAGTCAACCATTACACACAAATGTTGCCAACTTACACCTAAGCAGCAACCCACAAGTGACCCAACAAATGTGGAGTGCATTTACCACAACCCAAATGTCACAAACCACAAGTTACTGCACGCAGGTATTTATCACAGCTACACAAAACAAAATGACTAAGCAAACAATTTGCTGTGCAAAGTGCAAAAACTGGGGAAACAAGCTGTAGAGAGACACCCCAACCCGCCTACAGAGATGGCTTACTAACCTATCTAGTCTTCAGTGGCTTGCCAAGCTCGAGGCGACTTTAAATGCTGAACTCAGTGCATCACCGAAGACCAAAGATGTAGCCAACTGCAATACACTGACACGTACGCCCACTCAGGATTACCACCAAAAATAAGAAAGGCAAAACAAGAAAGTGGCAGGCTCTTCAAACCTGTCTGGTGACTACCTAGTCAGAGTGCTCTAAACCAAAATTCCAAGCTGGTCAAACAGTTACCCAGTCAAAAGCACAACTAAACCTCACCTCACCTCATGGATGTTTGATCCCGGACGAGCCCCCATTTGTTACGCCCCACCCTTGGGCAGCCCTATTGGGGATCATTGAGCAATGCAGCACACCTGGGCAGAGCTACTGGAGAGGGAAAAGATACAACAGCACAGGGAACACATACAGCCGTAACACTAAACCTAAAGTGATGCCAAGTTTAACTATAGTGGATTTGATGGCGAAATTAAAGCGGCCATATGAGACGAGTTGGTATTCTTCACCAGTGCCATGCACGTTCAGCTTTAAGACCAGCAGCTGATGTCTGCTCTAGGTATTTGTGTTGTGTTCGAGTGTAATCCACGTTGTGCATTTGTGCGTCTAACTTGTGTTCGTAGTATGTGCATATATGTGTATCTGTGCATATATGTGAGTGTAAAGGCCCCACACAGTTTGACCTCTCCTCATTAATCTCCTCTGGAGAAAAAACAAGCTCCATCCATCAAGTTGCCATCCCAGAGGGAGACCCCTCTACAGAATTGGCTAAAAGACCCTCACCGTCTTCTTCTACCTCCCTCTTTACACACCTGCCAAAACTCCATGTCTCCCCCTCTTCCACATACCTGGCAACCGGATCCTTTTCCTTGTCATCTACCCCACTTTTCTTCTGCCAAAACACAATTTTTTGCCAATTTCTTAGAGCAAAGGACACAGACAACTGCCCCAGCCAAACTCTGAATGTAACACTCCTCAAGTTCCAGCCCCACACCAGACCTGACAAAAGCAGAATAGGCTACAGTATGTTTTACTCTCCTGCCAAAACAGCCTGTTTGGTTAACCCTTTGTCTACCAACATCATGTAATAGAGACTCTGCCAAAAGGTGCATCTAGTAGTTAGTACATTCCGCTGCTTTTAATTTGCGTGTAGGGTCTCATTATGCTGTGTGTGTTATATCCTGCTCCTCAGAGTGAGGGGTGTGTATATTCTAAATTTTTTAGCCATGCTATTGCGAATGACAATGTCAGTCAGTCAATCAGTCCACCACTTTCGTCCAGACTGAAATATGTTAATACTTTTCTTCATGTGCCACCAGCAGGTCAAAATTTGATTACAAAAGTAATGACATCCCTATTAGCCTCAGCTGTACTGTGAGCTAATTAGCAAATGTTAGCATTATAACATGTTGAACTAAGATTGTGACCATGGTAAACATTACCTGCTAAAGATCACCCAGCCAGTTCTCATTCCCAGGGTGTCAAATACCGAGGCGTTGTCATGGCCATTGGCGTTCAGTACCACCGCACAAGACACCCCTTAGCGCCGGTATGAAACGCACTGTGCGTTCCATTAAAGCAGCAGTAGGCGAGATTGGAGCAAATATGATTTAAAAAAAGTTATTTTTATAAAACAGTCACTATATCCTGACAGTAGTGCATGAGATAGGTAATTTGAAAAAAATCACTTGCCTCTGTGTCCTCCGGTGTCATCCAATGGTCCTAATGGCATCTGCAAGATTTCACAGACCGGAGGAAAACAACCAATCAGAGCTGATCTGGAGTCTGCCATCCAGCTTCCGTCTATGAGAGCCAGTTGTCAATCACTTGCAAACTCCAACCAAACAGTCAAACTAGGCAGCGCTGATCAAATATGAATCAATATGCTGTTACTTTAATGCCTATTTCCCGCCTCAAATGTTTTAAGAAACATCTTGTAGTGTACTCTTTAGCTGTAAAATGAGAAAGTTTGTGACCCGGCAGCCATGTTGAGATCTGTTGAGAAAATACCAAGCACCGCCCACCAGCCGGGGTACAGCCAATAGGAACGCTCAATAGGAAGGCTCTCTCTGAAATGACCTGTGATTGGCCAAAGTCTCCTGTCGTGGGCTACATTTTTTAAAGCCTTAAAACAGAGCCATGAGGAGGTGCAGAAGTCTAGTTACCTCTCAGAACATTTGAATTACAATATGCTGAAAGGTTATTATGGAATTTTCGCCCAGTGATGCCAAAAAATTACTGCCTACTGAAGCTTTAACCACAATGTAAACCTATCAGTGGCAACAATATGCTCCAAAATAGTGCGCCGGGAGTGTGGTGATGAAAGGTACATTATTGATCGCTGAGGGAAAATTCAATTTTTTCACTCTGTTATTTTACACAGTACATACAGGTGACTTGCTCAAGGGCACCTCGGCAGTGCCCAAGAGGCAAACTAGCATCTCTCCAGCACACTCAGTACTTTGTCCATGCGGGGACTTGAACCGGCGACCCTCCGGTTCCCAAGCCAAGTCCCTCTGGACTGAGCTACTACCGCCCCATTTGTGTAGTTGAAAGAGCAAATAGACACACACCAGGTGGGCGGGAGGGGAAGTGGATGGGTCAAACAAATACAAGACTTTCAACCAGGAGAGTGGTGTTCATGTCCCGTTTGAGACCTAAAGTTATGTTGACTTAATTTGTCACGTGATTCTTTAGTCACCTGACTTGTCGGTATCATCAGTCATGTGAGTCGTTAGTATCGCTAGACAGTGAAGTTGTGTTGCCTAAACCTAATTTCCTGTGAAAACGGAAGTTTATTTTAAAAGGACATTATGTATGTGAACAGCGTATATTGACACGCCGTCCCTGGTTTGTCCAAAAGTAACGAAAGAGGGGTACCCTGTGTGTTGGTCTCCGATGCCAAGGGGCACTGACCAACCGGCGTGATTTGACGAGTTGGGAGTTAGAATGTGTTGGTCAAACAGTATCTCCAGCTCAGACAAACTTGCTGGGTTTAGTCCAATCAGTTCGCAACTCATCTGTAAACAGTCTCTCAGAGCCTAACTGGGTTTCGCCTAAATTAGTTAATCCTTTACTGGTTGTAGTTGACTACTTTTTGGGAGTAGTCGATTGCTACTAAAATGCAGCAGTTGTGAATGCCCTAGTAGACACACCCTTATACTATAACTACTTGGATTCATTGGCACTTGCAGATCCTCACCCCAACTACAATCTTGTTAGAGCTTGTGGGATAGTTTCCTGACTTTGATAAAGTGCCGCACTGGTGGTCTCAGATTGTTACAAATTAATATTTACAGATCCTCACACACATTTGCAGAGTGTAACAATACTTACATCAGAAACATAACCAACTAAGAAGCTTACTTACAGCTAAACGGAAGATGCCATGGCTAATTATGGTATATGAGGTAACATGATTTTTGCTGATTCTCTTATACAGTATCTTCCTGTTAAAATGTTTAAGAACAGGAACTAGTGGGTTACTGGTGCTGGATCAATTTATCCTATTCAATTTGTGAATAATTTGGGCCCTAAAAAACCTGATGAAAGTATTACTCATCCAGATATCTCGGCTGTGCCAATGGAAATCATGTATTTTTCATCTAAATTCTAAGACATGGACTGTGTGTCTGCATGTTTCTCTCTTGTGTTTACCTCTTCAGTGCATTGAATAAATCTGCGTAAATAGTTCCTCTCACTCTTTCCTTTCGCCTCAGACCTTGGCTTTCTCCCACTATCATATGCCTTTACAGAGAAGAGCAGAAAGAGAAGAGATAAACGGAAATTGGAGGTAAAGCAGAGGGAGCCGTGATGAGGATTGGCTGTGCTCACTACTAAAACCATGGCAACCCATCAGTGTTACCTTGAACCATGGATGTATGAAGAGAACTGGATACAGCATTGGAGGCGGGGCCCCGTTCATTCCTATGAAAGTTGCTCAGTGGCGCATGAAGCCAAAGAAGTTTGAATTCCGAGTATAAAATTACCCAGATCTTCCGGCCAACATCTGCATCCATTGGGCCCATAGAGAAAGTGCACCAGTGTTTTCTTTACACATTCGGCTATTAGTGCATTTTACAACTTTTAGGACCTAATGATTTAAATAAGGGCTATTCAAGTGTTCGTACTGGGGAGTTGATTTACCTTTACAGACGTCCCTTTCCTAATGTAAGTCTATGGGGAAAAGTCTTTTTGGGCCCAATGGCATCATATGATGGACCCGGAGGTTGTATACAACCTCCGGGTCCGGGTATAGTTCCACAGTGTGTCATATTGGCTTCCAAGCCTAGTGCTCTTCCTGGGGGCTTGCATATACATTACTCAAAGTAAGCATGCTCACGTGTGGAGTTGCAGCATTGGCGTGCGACAACATAAAGAAACGTACAGATGTATTGTAATCAGATTTTTAAACATTCAAATATTGCTGTCATATTGGCTTCAAATATCCAGTATCGTAAATGTATGTCCTACAGAACGAAGCATCTCCCTCAGAGGATCAAATGAGATAAAAATCCAATGCAATTCATTAAATGAGATTAATGTTAAAGACAGGTGAAGGTCTCAGCTATGAACATATCTTCAAAATGTGATGTTTTAGAAGTTAAAACTAGGATTACATTTTTTCCAGTAAAATGAGTTGTACTTTATAGGTTAGCGTGGTCAGCCACATTTTGAATGTGAGCACAAACATCAGAGATGGAACAGTGAGGATGAGAAAGCATTACCTCAAACATTGTTTTACGTAACGTTGTTTTACGTAACGTTGTTTTACGTAACGTTGTTTTACGTAACGTTGTTTTACGTAACGTTGTTATGCTTGTTGCGTAACGTTATGTAACAAAGTCTAAGGGCAGTTGTTGTTTAGGTACAGTAGTTATGCCGTTACGGTTGTTACGTTACGCTGTTACATTACGCTGTTACATTACGCTGTTACGTTACGTTGTTACGTTATTATTTAAACACAAACCATGACCATTTTTCCAAGTAGTTTTGTTGCCTGAACCTTGCCTGAAAAGTACAATGCCAACAATTTTTTGGGCGACTGGGATGGCATAATAGTTTATAGATTACGTTGTAGTCTAACAAATCTATAACTCTTTGAATCTGCAAATATGTTTAATGCAAGTCTAATATTTTTTTATACATTTCTCTTGTGTTGTTCTTTCACATAAAAAAAAAAAATAGGCTACGTCAAATTATTCCAAGCAACATACATGACGGGGTCCCCGGTATATTCTATATCTTGTAATGGGTCCTTGGCTGAAAAAAGATTGAGAACTTCTGCCTTATAGTATACTGTATGTATTGTGTACACTATACAGACTGAAGCAAACACACAAACAGGTTAACAAATGGCTATAATTAGCTGTACTGATCAATAAGACTTTAAATGAAACACACTTATCATTGTAAACCCCCCTCCCACCAGCCTACGACTCAGCTTCGGTCCTGGCTGACAACATCGCGGAAATGTATAACATGGTGTTTACTGTAGGTGTGTTTCCCCAATGGAGACATGAGGAGAATTGGAACACTATTTGCTGGGGTCACAGGGAGCACTTAACACTGACAGAGACAGAGAGAAGGAACAAGAGGAGAGACGGAGTGTGTGTGTTTGTAGGGGGAGGGCTGGGTTTAATGTATTTGTCGAGGCCAAAGTTTCTTCCTGTGATACCTCAGCCTGCTGGAAGGAGGGTGTTAACCTACAGTCCTCAAGAGCTGGCACTCACAGGTGTTTGATCCTCTGTGATAATTAATGAACCACACCTGGAGCTGCTCTCATTATCACAGACATTTGTTCCCTTCAAATGGAACTCAGGGTTTAGATTTTTGATACTGGATACGCTCTGCAGTGAAGCAGTTTAAGCCGTGTTGCTATGTGGCTGATGACAAAAGCCTATCAGCTTGTTTAATTGGTCAAAAGCGGTCAATTATTTTGTATTCCTTTGCATTTCAACATTTTAAAGATGTCAATGTGTGTCACAACCGACACTGTGCGCTTTCAGAAACTTTTCTTGCATCCTAATCAACCATAGTGTGTATAAAACCTGTAGACTATATGGGGAAAAAAAGAAAAACGTTTTTTTTTCTACGATTTTGAAATAGATTTTTTAATACGAGAAAGAGAACGCAGCTGATGGGAGTGCTAGCGACAGACTTGGCAAAATTAGCAGAAGAATAAATGTGTGACAACGTCCGGTTTTCAAAATAAGGTGTTAACAAAGGGAACTGTGTATACAAAATACATATATACATAATGAAATAAGATTGATTGGATTATATTCACCAGCAGTATAAAACATTACATGTCCCTTATAAATTAAAAATAAAATACCACTAATTTGTCAGGGAAATGTCTTTATTCTTTGATTTTTGGGTCGCTGGAAAAAAATTTGTAAATAATACCTGACAATGAATGATATATTTGACTTCAGGACATCTCTGACTAAATACATGCTGAAGATCAAACACTTTTACTGTACTAATTTAGATATTTTCCTAAGTAAACGTCCCTAGAAGTGTATGTTTCAACTTTTTCCCGTGGTCTAGTGTTAATAAAAGTTAACAAAAATTGCAAAAAATCGTGATATTTAATTGCAGAATTACTTGTAGAACCGCAATACGAATCGAATCAGGAGATAGGTGCATCGTCCCAGCCCTAGTGGTTCCCATTGAGAGATCTCAATGACACTTCAATGCACAGCGGGACAAGCTGGAGCCCAGAAATTGAGTTTTGCGTTTCAGTCACCAATTTTGACAGAATTTCTTGTCATGTGGTCTATATCACACAAATTACAACTGGACCAACTTCAAAACACAGCAAGAGGTAGAGTT
The DNA here is from genome assembly GCA_916701645.2 of Sebastolobus alascanus. Classification (NCBI taxonomy): domain Eukaryota; kingdom Metazoa; phylum Chordata; class Actinopteri; order Perciformes; family Sebastidae; genus Sebastolobus; species Sebastolobus alascanus. Next base: position 637,717 of record CAKAOJ020000347.1, read on the forward strand.
TAGGACCGGGTTGAAATGCTGGGGTGTAGGTAGAAACCTTGAAATCCTAGCAGTCATTGAGGTTAGAGCGGAGTCACTGACGGTGATGAATAACATGTACAAACGAAAATCATGTAGTGCAATGAGTCATAAAGATTGTACATATTGTGTGGAAAACATGTCACAGTTCAACTTGACTTTACATGGGTATTATGTCCTCGGTGTGTTAAAGGTAGACCTGTGCTTTCACGGTATTGACCTCCATAATACTTGCAGCTTACATCAGCACATACAGTACACGTACTATGTGTCCCAGTACAGTGAAGCAGTGCTGAAAAAAAAACCTGATGACATTGCAGGCAGGAAACTTGTCAAAGTCCCATGAACCCCATGTGATGTGTTGTGTTTCAAACATCATCAAAAATCATGTTCCCTCCTACAATACACAGGGAGAATAGAGATTTTAATATTCTGTTGGTGTGCTGAGAAAGGAAGGCAACAAAATGAATTGTTAAACAGGGGACATCAAATTACGTATGGCCGGTCATTTCTTGCTCTTGAACTCCATAGATACAACAGAGTAAGCATTCTCTGACTTATTTCTGTCATTGACCTCAAAATAGACACCATTTAGGTCATGTGAGTGTGCATGTGTTTGTTTGTCTGTACTGTATTTCAACACATTCTCATCCCAACTCGTCACATGCTGCCGCTTTGTCACGCCTTGGCGTCACTTTAGGTTTTGGCATCAAAACCACTATAGTTAGGTTTAGGGCAAAAACTACATGGTTGGTCTTAAAGCTACTACGTTTAAGTAAAAATGAAACTGAACTTTGTGAACACGGGACATGAACGAACAGTTGATTGTAACCTTAAAGTGAAACTTAATACACGGGACACGAACAGCGATATCCTGGATGAAAGCCTTCTGTTTGTTTGACCCATCCAGCCTCACCTCCTGTCCGCCCTGTGTGTGTCTTTTCGCTCTTTGAATTACGTCACCACACTCCCGGCGCACTTTCTCTGAGCGTTTTCTGTTGCCGCGGATGGGTTTACATTGTAGTTAATTGAAAGCCTGGTGCGTCTCATACAGGTGCTAAAGGGTGCCTTGTGCGGCGGTCTCAAACGCGACGGCCGTGACAAAGACTCGGTAGCCTTTTTGACGTCCTGGGAATGAGAATGGGCTGTGTATCTGTGCTATGCTGGGTTCACATTACAAGCGACACAGCAGCAGTCTAATTGAACCCGGTGACATGAACCTATAACTGATGCCCGACTTGCCGCGGTTTGACACGCGCTACAAAGCAAAGACGCGGTGAAGCGTCAACCAATCATATGTGTTTGTTTCACCCTGTTCCATTCCGTCTAAAAAAATGCTGTTAGCCAATTCCGAGTGCTATTTAATAACATAACTACGTCAACGAGCGCTTGAGCAACACTTCTGTGGCGACTCGGCGACAATGTAGCTGGCCATGCTTGACCGATTTGTTGCTTTTGTCGCTTGTAGTATGAACATAGCATTAGCCCTGTGACAGGTGGCCTGTCACCACACCTATTACCCAAAGCATGCTGGAATAGGCTACAGCCCCCCCGCATAGGAGTAGCATGTACAGGAAATGGATAGCATGAGTTCAGACGCATTTACAAACAATGGAGGGTGCATGCGCAGCAGGGGGGAAGAAAACATGTAGCTACAATGCCACATTAGCCTATATATGGACATTTTCAGTACAGTAAGGGGCTGAGGGGCAGGGTAAGTGAAGATATCTAAATCTCTGCCAGGTGGCTCCACCCACTCCCATTGGAGAGTATCGGGAGCTGGTGTGGGGAGGCACTTCCTCATCAGGGGAGAACAAAGTGGAGTTCATTTGGGTGGCACATGCTGTGATGCTCTGGAGTGAACTTCTGTGAATCTCTGGCATTATCAGTTTTCATTCATTGACTCATTCATTCATTATCTGACCCTGCTTGAGCAGGCCTATTTATTTCTCCTACTCTCCATTTCCCTCTCCTTCTCTCACTCACTGAAGGTCCTTTCAGACACGATGTGACAACACTGTGCTCTGAAACGCATTATTTCCAATGGCCATGCCACGACAGCTTTTAGCTGCATCGAGCAAAGCACAACTTTGGGTGCAGTGTGCACTGACAATGTGCGCTGAACCAATCGGCAAGCGTAGCTCAAACTGAGAGCAGCTCTCTTCCCCCAGGAAACGACATTTAGTGTAGTTGTATTGTTGTCCGGGTGGAAACAGTAGGGCTTTTACACGCTGTACAGTGCCAGAAACTGGTTGAGATAACGAAAAGGAAAAAAAGGTGTTAACATTTGTCATAAACTGCGAAGAAACAGGGAGAGGGAAATCAGGAAAATCGGGAGGGTTGACAAGTATGTCTTGACATCGTAATACAAAAAAAAAAGAAAAAAAAAAAAGAAAAAAACTTGGTAACAGCAGGAGTTGGAGAAATACAAAAATGTTGTGAAGTTTGGAAAAAAAACTGTGGGAGAGAAGGATAGACTGGGAGAGGGATACATACAAAGAAAAGGAAAGACAGGGTGAATGATTGAGATAAACAGGAGTTAAAGCAGAAGAGAGGGAGGAAAGCAGGGATGAAGAGTGGGGAGACAGTGGAGGGGTAGAAATGAGGAGGAGGAGAGGTGGTGCATGGTGTTAGGGTATAGGGCTTGGGAGGGAGAGAGAGCTGTGGAGGCCAGAAAAACAAGCAGAGAATAAACAGATCGAAGGAGAGAGGAGAGAAAAACAGGCTGAGAGGGAGAGAGAGGCACGGAGGGCTGGAAGCAAACTCAGCATGAGCTGGAGAGAGGAGACAGTGACAGACAGGGGGAGGAAATAAACGGGGAGAAATAGCAGCTAAAACAGGAAAATAAAAACTAAGATGGACACAAGAAAAGACATCAGAGTGAGAGAACGACTAGGGAGTCTAACAAGCAAATTTAGCATGTTGTCCTCTCATTTCCTGTGTCACGGTATGGTAAATGGTTATGCATGCTAAGGAGACAGACAGAAAGACTTACATCCAGAGACAGAAGAGTAAAGAAGAATGGATTAGCCGGGAAAAGAAAATGTCGCATAGACCGGAGACAGCAGAGATGGACAAATCGTCAGAGACAGAGAGACATAACAGGTGAGACGGAGGGTAAGACAGACGATCAAGGTGAGGAGCAAAGAGAAACACAACGATGGAGAAAAGGGAGAAAAAATAAAATAAAATAAGCAGGAGAGATGGCTGAATTGGCTGTCAGAGCTCTCCTGTCTTTATTACTTTTCTATAGAGCTGTTTTGAAGGAACAAAGACAGAGTATGTCTTCAATGTGTGTGGGTCCTAGGTGCCCAAGGCTACCTACCTGCGTATGTGCGTGTACTCCCTGCACACACAAAAGACACACACACACATGCATACACAGGAACAGGGCGCTCACTGCTTGCCGATGGGTTCTTTTCATTGGAGCCCAAGGCTCAACCTTCAGCGAACATAAGAGAAGCACAAGGCCAGCAGGACTGAATAGGAGACACACACACACACACACACACACACACTCACACACACTCAAGCGCACACACACACACACACAAATGAGCACATCTTCCTACGCCTCCTCTCCATTTCTCCTTCCCTCTATCTCTCCTCCTCCGTACTTTCTTTTCTCATGTTTTTCTGTCCTGTCATTCTTCTGTAGATGACAAGGTCACTGGGCGTTGAAGCTGTTGCTATCTATCTATCTATCTATCTATCTATCTATCTATCTATCTATCTATCTATCTATCCGTCCGTGTGTCTGTCCATCTATCTAGCTATCTATCTATTCAGTCAATTCAATTCAGTGTTTTTTATTATAATGAAAAAGAACAAGGTATAATTCTTAAAATCAAGAAAATAGTAGAAAACTATCTATCCATCCATCCATCCATCCAACCGTCCATCCAAATCTGTTAGGGCTGTCAAAGTTAACGCAATAGTAACGCGTTAACACAAATTCGTTGTAATGCCACTAATTTCTTTAACGCATTAATGCAACTTGCGATTTTTAGATTTAACGCTAATAAATAAATAAAGAAAAAAAATGTGCGATTAATATGCGATTAATCGTGATTAAATATGGACAATCATGCGATTAATAGCAATTCAATGTTTTAATTGATTGACAGCCCTACTATCTATATAATGAATGCAACATTGACACTTGGGACAAAACATACTTGTTGGGACACAACATTCATATAGTACCAGAGACAACTTGTGAAGAGAGACCATTGCTGTCCTTAAAGGAAAAGTTTGACATTTTGGGACAATTTTGGGAGAGTCTTTCCATCGCTGTGAGGTTGTCAGGCAACAAGAGACTCAAAGAATCCAGTAAAATTACAACTTGTCATTTTTACATTTCAATGTCTGGATCAAACACAAAAGATATGACATGTTAACAAGTGATCGTTAGAGGTTTTGTGTTGTTTTTCTCTACTTTGGACAGAGCCAGGTTAGCATTTTCCCCTGCATCCAGTCTTAATGCTAAGCTAAGCTAACCACCTGCTGACTCTAGCTTCATATTGGCCATACAGATATATCGAGTAAGGTATCAATCTTCACATCTAACTCTGGGCAAGAAAGCGATCAAATGTATTTCCCGAAATGTTGAACTAGTCCCTTGCAGGCTGGTGGAGCAGTTGAACCATTTTAGTCATTTAGTGCCAACACATTCAATCAATCTTAATTTTAAGATACACCAAGGACTGTTTTTCAAGCAAACATATCAAACATCGTCTTTTCAGCTTTTCCCATGGGAAGATTTGCTGCTTTCTATATCAATGAAATTTGAACATCATTGGGGTTTGGACTGTTGCCAAAATTAATCGAGAAAATAATCGGCAGATTAATCTGTAATGTTGTCAACCGTGGATCACACCATCATTACATTTTCTATTTCTGTGCTTCTACACAGCAGTCCATAACATTCTTTCAAATGACAACATCTATGCTGTTGCCTGTATTTCCAATAATCAGTTGATGGTTCAGACTGTAGATTAGACTTGGCTCAAAGTGTGCATTCCCCATTGTTAGTACCTCCGTGCTTCCACACTGTTGTTGTTCTCCAACCACACTCCTCTCTGCATCTGTTAGACACTCTGTTTCACTCCTGTGTGCCAGCAATGCAAACTGCAAAATCTAGTCACTGTTCAACCTTGCCTACTCTGCACACAGCTACAACTGATGAATACATTTTGTTATCTCAGTTGAATGTCAGGGCCGTTGTCAACAAATCTTACATCTGTCAAAACTTTATTATCAAAAACAGTTTCGTCTTTTCAGAACTGAATCACTGCAAGATAAAGGTAACGCTAAACGTAGTTGAGGATCTGATTACTCACACTTAGCCCACCATCATTCTGATTATCTAAGCAGGTGGTCGATCTGAGATTCACAAAGCTGAATAAAACTTTTTTTTGGCTCTTTTGATTGATTATTTTATTCATTTTGTAAAATCCTTTCATCTGGTGCACACCAAGTACGGTAGCAGCAGTATACCACAGTAAACCTGCTATCTATCTGACATGTTGTCACTGATATGTTGACGACAAATTTGCTTCCCTGTATGTTTCCTTCTTTAGAATATGCATTTGACAGAGGCTTTTGTCCAAAGCGACGTACAAATGTGGTGCAATCCAAGCCACAGTAGATCAAGCAGAAGCCCTTGAGTTCAAGTGCCACAACGCTCAAATTCAAAGTCCACCTAACATAAGTGCCTCAATGTTACAGGTACAATAAGTTAATAGCATATTACACAGGTAAGAAAGTAATCTCGGAAGAGGTCTGCAGACTATTCTTGAAGCGCACACCGCATGTCCTGTCACGAGAAACAACCAATCACAGCCGGCAGATATCTTTTCTTTCTTCCGCAAATATCAGTCTACGCTAAATATATGGAGGAGAAGTAAATAATTTTAGTGCAGGGCTACCCAGAGCTTTACCATCTGTCCCACGGATTATTTTACTTGCTTCACCCTTTCTGACAGAGGACGTCACAACATCCAGTTGAAAGGTGAGCCAAACTGACTCATAGAAATCGAGCAGTAAAGCAACTGAAAGGGATTTACGGTGATGGAAATGCATTTATCTTTGTTTTGATTGTGTTTAGTTTAATCAGTGAAGCTCACTGCAAAATTACTGCAACTTCATCAGCATCAGCATCGCAGCACACAGGTTTTGGTTGCTTAGTAACGGCAGGCGCAACAGGAGCACGACCTCCCAAGCACCTTGGAAATACAAAACAGCGGCACAGCTGGCGTTTTCCACGTGTTTTTAGACGCTGCATGTGTACGGCTGTGACAAAGTGGATAAGAAAACACCGTTTGTCCCCAATTTCAACATTGCAACATTTCATACTAATTTAACCATGCGTGTTTAGTCTTTATTTAGCCATAATTCCATCATCTGTAACTTGTAGACACATTCTATCCCGGGTTTGTTTGTGTTTGGTTGTAAGTTTGGTTACAGTGCATATATGACTTTTTGGTTAAATTAAAACACGGACCAGCATTGTTAAATTTAGTTATGTTAATCCTTTTTCTTTCTCTCATACTCACCATACCCACCATGTGCTCCACAGACAAAAGAAGGAGGCACCCAACCACCTCCTTCCTTTATCATCAGTGATGTCACTGGAGTGGACCAAGCAGGGGGGGAGGTAAATGTGGGTAAAGGAGTTATGTTTATGTATTGTGATAAGTTTAGCAATGGTTGCAAATGTATGCTATGTAGTGATATATGTGAAAGTCTTTTGGTACTAATTTAGTGGGAATTACCTACTTCATTAGTCATCTCTTTTCAGAGAAGGTTCTGCGTTGCCTGTGAGAATGGTACAGCCTGCTGCTGATTGGTGATTGAAGGGTCTATATAAACATTTGTTTTGGGCTGGTTCGGGAAAAAGGACGTCAGCGTGTAGCTTGGTGCAAGTGAAGTTTGGTTAATAGTTGAGTTTTATTCAGTTAAAACCAAGTTAACTATTTGTTCCTTTTGTTTGTATATGTTTATTGTTACACGTGTAGCATGGTGACACAGCTGCAACTGCAGCCGCAGCCCAAACACACTGCCCCCCATTCAAAATGAATGTGTTTACGTTTTGCGGCACCACCTGATCTCTTGTGAATGCAGCCTTAAGGTCCAGACACACCAAGACGACGGTCAGCCCCGTCGGTGAGAGAAATCACTCTGATTGGCTGAAGAGAAACGGAAGTGAGGAAAGCAAGCCCAACGAGTAAAGTCAAGACGGCAAACACAGAAGGCTCTTCTCATTTTTCCTTATCATCTCATCTGATCATTCCAATACACTGCTATTTTCACAACGACATGGCCATCTGGAATGAAGCTAAGTGGTGAGTGAGAGTGGTTAGAAAATGGTCGGCAAACACCGCTTTGTTTCATGTACGTATCATAACAACGACTTGTATATTCGTCGTCCTCGGTCTTCTGGTTTCCCTTTTAGAATGACAAATACACACTACCCCGACCTGCTGGTAGGGAGAGTTATTTTAGCTCAGGTAGGCGCAGAACGTACGTGCTAACTGGCCGTCGGCTGTAGTCTTTGCGGTGTATTTGAGGCGACGCAATAGGCGGCCTTCGCCGCTAGTTGTCTAGTAGTGATGTCGGGTTGGTGTGTCTGGGGCCTTTAGAATCTATGGCCCCGACTATGGATATCAGTAGCCTAACTGTGTATTTATGAATCCATGGCACTGTTCGTGGTGCTGAAGTAGCATACAGATTTGACAGATGAATTTTTTTTTTTTTTGAACGAAACAAACCATCCCACCTGTAAAAAATGAACAAATTACCTACTGAGTCCAAATTCCCACTTGATTTGACTTCCCTACATATGATTACCTCTATGAATTTCATCTAAACTGCTTTCTCTTTAGAGAGTTGTATTCATGGTGAAACCACCTATGGTAGCCCGCCAGTGAGAGGTATTCAGTTGTCAGTGTATTGTAGCCCCCTCTGGATAAAGACTTCTACCAAATGGCACTTAGATAATTAGCATGGAGCAAGACTTATGGAGCTGTGAAGACAAGCTTCTAATGTCTTCAACAGCTCATTCATTTACTTCCAGTGGACGTCATGCTGAGTTCTAAAAGCTCTCGGAATCCATCTACAGCCTTCCTATGTGAGAAGAAGTGTGTGGGTGTTCATCTGCATAGGATAGAGAGGGAAAGATAGATAAATAGACAGAGACGTACAAATAGAGCAGTTCTATATCTCCGCCCAGCTGGTAATGAGACTTCAAAAACACAGCGAGAGGGTTGTGTTCCACTAAGTGGCGATTGATCGCTGTGTGAGTGTGTGCATGTGTGTAAAGGGAAAAGATGGGTGATAGTTTGACTGATCCTGCTAGATAGACACACACATACACACACACACACAAACACACACCTGTCTCACTTTTGTCTCATCTTCAGCGTTATCTCCCTTCTTCTTCATCACCCCCCCTCGTTCTCTCTGCTTCAATCCCTCGCTCTGAGGAGTGGGTGTGCTCTCTGCTGTCCTTCTCCAATCTCCCTCCTCAGTGTGTGTCCACCGCTACCATGGACACAGCACACTCACAAACACACACACACACCTCTTCAGTCCCTTTCCCCTGCTTTTCTCTCTCTTTCTCTTTCCTACAACTTCCTCCTTCTTACCCCCTCCTCCTCCTCCTCCTCCTCCACCTTATCGGCTCCCACTTCTCCTCATTAAGCCTCCACCATCTCCTCTTTGCCTCCTGCTTAGTGCTCACTTATCAAAGCAACATTCAAAGCACGGGAGGAGAGCGGAGAAGAGACGGGTCAGATAAGACAGATAAAGAGGGAGCGTGTGCGAGCAAAAACAAGTGTGTATCTTTGGTCACGCGTGTCTATGTGTGTGTGTGTATCTGTTTTTGGATGTGTGATTAGTTTATTTCCTTATTGCCTGGAGCGATGTCGAGTGGATGCAGAGTCCGAAGCAGCTTCGCCCTCTGTCTCCATCAAAACAAAAGCAATCGCACAGACACAGACATGAGGGCGCCACATCTGAAGGCCAACAAACGAAAAAGCCAAGCGCCTTCGATCTTGACCACTCGTCTTGAAAAGAACTATCTGATTTTAAACAAAAAAATCCTATATGAAATTCCTATGATCTCTCACAATCCAGTCAACATGGGTAAACAAACGAATCTCTTGAAAAGCAAGAAAACAACAACCGAAGTACAGTTAGTGCCACAAGATATACAGGGTACACAGGGTATTGTGAATGATTTGGCCAGAGTCGCACAATGCAGCTATGATGCATCACAAGAAACGGTACGGAAGAAAGGCCCTGTTCACACCTGGCATTAGAATGCGTCTCCACGTGCGTCTTGAGTGACTACTTGTGATCGGATCTCACTTCCCCGCTCTATATGCAAATAAACACGTAGTAAACACATGGCTAATACAGCAGACGTTATGATGTAATATTACAGGAATGTCAGTAGTAATATCCTACATATTTGTGAATTTGGGTACATTTTATCAACATCAAAATAAAAGGTTATTGTACAGCGGTCCCCGGGGACTTCTGTGCCGCTGGCAACAGCGGGGTACAGAGCTTCAGAGAGCAGGGAATAAGAGCGGGTGGCTGGGTGTCAGCTCTGTGCAGAGCACTGGAACAAAAACACAGACACATCACCGACAGTATGATAATAATGCACTTCACCTGCCCAGTCTGATAGTCTGTAGGTATGTAACCTACAAATAAGATATATTTCAATAAAATACAGTAGGATACAGTAGAGCACAGAAGCTGTTTCCATGCCGCGAGGGAGACAAGCGCTCGCGTCTGCCTGTCTATAGTGCTCCAGGGATGATGTATTTTTGTAGGCCAAGCAGGAAGTTAGCATTGCCCTGGTACCCTCAACAAAGAGCCAATAGGATTTTGTCACTGGGGTTTGGATTATTGCAGAAAATAAGCTCTGTGGCAAACAAACGTTTATGATACTTACATGTTTTGTTCAGCAAGATCATCTTAACAAATGAACACAACTTTTATGATTTTTGAAGTGTAAATGTAATCGCCAGAAGTAAAAAGCTAACGTTGGGCTACAAACAAACTACACCACGGTCGCATGAGTGCGAGTATACACAACGAGGCTGTAAAGGCGGATGAGTTGGCGTGATGACGTTTAGTAGTCTCATTCAGCCACTTGTTAGCAACCGCCTTTTTTAAGACACATAAAGGCTTCAAAATTCACGAGTGGGGTATTTACTGACTTATTTTATGTCGTAAAGCAAAAAGTTAAAATTTCTCAAGCTTGCGTCAACCGCAGACCTTATTTCAGGCATCTAACTAAATACCCACTGACTTCCAGACGAGGGAACTGGAAGTGCTAAAATGCTAACTCATTTCCCGGTTTTAGGACTCATTCCTGTAGCACTCTATTCACCTGAGGAGTGCAGTGAGACCCCGCGGATCCAAGCGGGAAGTCAGTTGAATAGGTGGTCCTTAATGTCAAACTAGCTACTCCCTCCTTTTAAAAGCTGTGTGCACTGTGCTAAGGTTTTAAATTTAATTTGGTCAAAGGCCCCATTTACACTTGTTGTGTGCATGAAGTAGGATTTTATACACTTTGGTTTACACTTAGCCACATGTATGTCTCCATTGGGTAGATCACAAATCCAATTCCATCTGGGCTCTTAGTTTGGGTATAGCGGGCGTTCAGGATTTTCTGAAAGCCCCATCAGAGGAGGGTTTAGAGCGCTGTAGTCGAGAGCAGCTGTTGAAAATCATGGTGCCTTTTGGAATGAATGTTGGTGACAAATGGATGAAGGAAAACATCAGATCAATTTTGAAGGTTAACTCGAATTAAAGTCGTGGTGCATCCTGTCGGGTCTGTTCCAGGTTTTGATGAGTTGTCTGCTCCTGGTGTTGCTGGTTTAAGTCCTGGCTTAACTTTTGAGCAACGAAAGGAACTGCTGTTAAGTCCTGGCTTAACTTTTGAGCAACGAAAGGAACTGCTGTTGTTATAGTTGGAGCCCGGTAGGATTCAGCAGCAAGTTGAAAGGGCTGTAGAAAAATTGAAGCACGAGACAGAACTTAAACACGCTTGAGTTGGAAGAGTACAAAATTTGATTCGGGTTGGTCAGGTTGCAGCGGAGTCAGTTTGAAATGTCATAATTCATCATGATGTGGCTGGCAATTTGCGTCTGGTTCAAAACCTGATACCTTTTTTCCCGCTGTTTGAGCGGGCAGCCGACAGCAGAAATTGGCCTGATTCAGAGCGTACGCTGTTGCTGCAATGTGTGTTAACTGGACAGGCTCAAGAAGCTTATTGTTCCCTTCTTGTGCAGGAAAGATAAAGTTATTCTTCGGTCGAGGCTGCTGTGTTAAAAGCATTTGAGTTGGCGCTGAAACATGGTTCAGAACATGGGAAAAGTCAGGTAAGCAGACGCATATGGAGTTTTCTAGGAGTTAGTAACTCACTTTAATCTGTGGTGTATGAGTATTGAAGTTAAAGCTTTTGATGACTTGTGCAATTTAATGGTTTTGGAGTGGTTTAAAAATGCTCTGCCGGGCTATGTTGCTATGCATGAATAAGCGTAAAGTCAAAACTGCTGCCAAGGCTGCTGCGCTTGCAGATGAGTATGTGAGGTTGACTTTTATTCCCGATGTTCCTCCACCCGTACTGACATCTTCACCTTGTTTTCCAAAACAGCCTGAATGTTTTCAGTCATATCCTGTGATGTCCTCAGTTCCTGTTATGGGAACCATGAGCTACACTTACCCACATGTATCTGATTCCATCTGAGCTACATGCAAATAAGGGTGGGCCCTATTCCAGTCCAGAGGGTGGTGGTATAGCGCCAAGTAGCCATTTGGCAATGGATACAAAATGCCAGCAGAAGAGTAACTTGTGCACTATAGCAGCTAAGTTACAACTGTGAAGGCCCCTGTGTTTGGTTCCTCTGCTGTTTCTGTCCTATCTGTCTCCATGGCTGCACACCTGATTGAATGTAATCAGCAGCATGGGACACACCTGGGCCCCGTTGTGCCCCATGCATAAAAGCCAGAGCAGCAGCAGTCCTCTGTTGGCAGATCTCCTCTCACCCCATACCGCTGTGTCTAGGCTTTTGGTTTTGTTTCCTTGTTTTTACAACACAACATCCATGCAGCACATTTTCACGCATCCACTCCCTACGCTATACTGACTGTACAGATCCCTCCCATCCGTTCCTTTGACTTATTTTGACTGTCGTTTTGGTTAATAAATCAGTTTATTTGCTAAGTATTCCCCGTGTGTTTCCCGTTTTGTCAAAGTCTTAGAGCCATGACACAACAAATAACATTTTAGCTAGCCTGCTTCGGGAAATAATTAACATAATCTCGTGTGACTCGATTTATGGTATAATTAGTGAGAAAAAGGTTTGGCTCCACTTCATGGGCTCTATCTGGCAAGGCTCCCTCGCCCTTGTGGTTACACTGATTGGGGATCAGATGAACACTGTGGGCCCTATTTTAAACGGCAATGGCAAGTTTAAAGCATGAGGTCAGGGATACTCAACTTGCTTTACCCTGGGGCCACTTTTGCAAAATGACATTAACATAAAACATTAAAAAAATAATGAAATTAAACCTCAAATTGTCAGGGGGTCTGGGGGATCCTCCCCTGGTACCTTTTTTTTTTTTAAACAAGCTCTATTAGTCTATTTTGAAGTTTTTTTTATGCACTCAAGCACCTTATTTACCTTAAAAGTACAAAAAAAATTCACATTGTGAATCAATTTATTTTCATTGGCATCATCAGCGTGCCATCCGACACTCTATCGCGGGCCGGTTGTAAGTTGAGTATTGAGAGAACTACAATATAAATTAAAACAACAATAAAACATGTAATTCAAAATGTTACTTGAAATTGTTACTTATATGTGGTGGTTCTCTTCCCTCTGAGCAATCAGATAATAATCTTGAGGGAAGAGAAGAAGTTAGTCAGAAGGCTAATGGAGAGATGATAGACATTAGCCTTTCAGTAATGTCCAGCAATTGTAATACAGACAGGGCAGGCATGCCCTCGGAGAAAATGTAGAAGGTTAGTCGAGGAACCGGAGTGGAGAACCTACAAGAATCCTGTCCCTGCGTGTCACCTGACCTACCCGTCACCTGGGCCTTTTCCACCATCATATCTGGGAGGATTAACCGGTGTAAAAAGATATATAATTGGCTTTTTACACATGTATTTGTCACTGCCTTTTTGTTGTGGGCAGAATGTAAGGCATAATAAATTATAGTTTTAATGGTTAACCATTGTCACCTAGCAGCCGTCCGTCGGCAGGAGCACCCCCCACGAAGACTGCAGCTATCACATAGCAACGGTTGTCCAACATGGAGAACAAATAGCATTCAGAACATTCTGTGAAAGACCTCAATTTGCACATGCGTGTGTTATCGATGGAGGACAGAACCGGCCAAAATCAAAAATGAATAAATAAATAAATGTCTCGATAAATAAATAATTATGTCATTAAATGATATTAAAAATGAATGTAGCCATTAATTAATTGATAAAATGTGACATAAATTGATATTTTTTTTTTAATTTGCTTATTTATTTATTTATCTTTGTATAAATACCCTTACTTATTTACTCTTCTGTTTAATTTTCCCTTTTATTTATGTATTTATTTTTAATACATTTTAAATTGCTCTTATTTTTTAAATGTATGTATTTATATATCTACTTTGATTTGTTTATTTCTGCACGATTTTCCCTATATGCATTTCACCCCTTATTTATTTATTTCTGTATTCTTTTCTATAGTTACCATGCAGTTCTCATCAGAGATTACTTGCATGTTGATAGAGTGGACCTCCTTTCAATTTGAGTTATTCAAACACTTTCACGTGAATGTAATATGAATGAATTCTATCTTACTTTTTTCCTTCTTGAGGAATTTATCATTTAGTATAACCTGAAATGCACACATCACTAGAGGTACTCTAAATGAATTCAAATGTGAAATAAGCTCCACATAGGTATGCACTTGCAGTTTCCTGTAATGTTAACACATATTTTCTTCGAAGTGGTGGTAACTTGCTTATGGTGCCACGTTGCTTACTAAATAAAAGTACCTAAATCTTTTAATGTATAAAGATATACACAGAAAACAAGTCAAAGCTCCAGGCACAAACCTGAGGAGGCATGCTGTTTTGTGAAAAAAAGAGGCGGTTTTCAAGGACATGGTACAAAGTTTGCAGTCCAAGGTGATCACATTTGAGGGGTCATTGGCAGACATTAACAGCATGTACTGAAAAAATTAAGTAACCTCTTCGTTCCCTGCAAAATGTTTTGCTGCAATTGCTCTCTATTTGTTGACTCTATACCCCTTAGTAGATACTTTTATTCATCTTACGAAACTGCTCTTAAACATGCTTGTAGACTAAGCATGCATTTAGTTGCCTTAGAAACACCTATTCAACTCTCAGCTCAATATTACAGTAGTTCAAGGTTGTGACAGTAGATGTATCCCTCTAGCCACAGCATGGTGCACGTTGTTCACTCAGCCAGCAAACTGCTGATGAAGGAACAAAATATATGAACACTCACCTGCTGTGGATACTAGTTGCTTTAACTACAGTATCTGTTTTCAGATAATGTACACGGTTCAACAGTCAGACAGAACCAAGATGCTATTTTCTGTAGACGTTAAAATTATACATTATCACAGAAGATACCTTTGTCAATACAGTCATGGGAATGAGGGAAAAAGCACTCAAATCAGTAATAAACCGCAATTCTGTATCTGATGATTAGCCTTGCGAGTGGCGTGGCTCTAGGGATGGCAATGCCATTTGGTCCCGCACTTTGATCCAGACTGAAATATCTCAACAACTTTTGGATGGATTGCCTTAAAATTTGGTAAAGGCGTTCATGGTCCCCACAGGATGAATCCTACTGACCTTGGTGATCCCCTGACTTTTCCTCTAATGCCACCAAGAGGTTTATATTTGTGGTTTTCAGTGAAATGTCTGGACAACTATTGGATGATGAAATCAGGCAGACCGATTCATATTCCCCTCAGGATGAATTGTAATAACTTTGGTGATGCAGGTCAAAATTTTTATATTAACAGGACTTTGGTTTATGACTAAACACTTGCCAGCTGAACGTTGTTTGTTTTTGTTATGGGGAAAATATGAAAATATTTTGGGTTGTTGTGGTTATCTAAATGTAATATAGGTTGCTGTCAGATTGCTGCTAGATCGCCCCGGTAATACAGGTGCATGCGGGAGACTAAACAATTTTTGACCACAATGAAAATGTTGTTTCCGAAAGGCTAAACGCCAACAAATATGGACCAGTGGGCTATATATATATATATATATATATATATATGTGGACCAGTGGGCTATATATATATATATATATATATATATGGACCAGTGGGCTATATATATATATATATATATATATATATATATATATATATATATATTAGGGATATATATATTAGTAACGATTGCAAAATTATGGGCCGATAGCGATGTTTAAAATAACAATCTGGCCAATAGATGATATCAATGTTTTTGTTTAATTTGTTTCTTATTCCCCTTTTGTGCCAGGGAAACAAAGACCTCTTCGTTATAAAAAAAATAACTGATCTGTTTAAAAGTCATTCAGCATTTCATTACACCGTCTTTGAATGAACAAAAATTAAATCATACAAATTTACAACCTTACACAACCTCTAACATAACCTTCTTTCACATGAAAGAGATTATTTTTTTTTTTAAATAACTGCTTGAAAAGCCTTTTCAGCTGCTATACAACTACCTACTCAATGAGAAGAATGTTTCAGTACTTACATAGCCCAACAAAAATATTGTTTTGTGAAACATAAATTAAATGTATTTAAAAGTGGTTAGAAACTTAAGCAGTATTTTTCACACATAGACTTTACTTGCTCTGCTTGCTCTTACTTATATATTTGACCCATTTTATCATTTTTCATTTTTATTTTTTTATCCGTCCGAGAGAATGATGCCATCCGTAATGATTAACTAGTGGACTAGTAGTGTCAGAACGCTGTTGGGGAGCGGATGAAGAGCTCCGCTCTGCTGGTGCAGCATCGGGCTTCGCTGCCTCAGCTATCCAGGCTGGACGGACCCACGGCAGAGCCAAGGGACAACAATGAGATGGCCCCGCCGTGCTGCTGCACTCTGCTCAGCCGGGACTGGATGGGGGACGGACTGCTGCACGGGCTCTGCATGGAGGATGTTCCCACTGTAACGTAGTGGCCGTTGCGTCACCCCTCGTTAGACTGACGGGCTTTTAGTGACACATTACATGCACATGAGGTTCATTTCCATCCAGCCCGCAGTGATTGTTCTTAAGCAATATTGTAAGCATTTTTTTACTGCTTAATTTTTCATTGAACATAACGTTCTTCTCGCAACACAACAGATAGACATCGGCCACTGCCATCAACGAACGTCATCTTATCTGCCGATAGACCAATGGCAGTCAACAAGGCGAATATCGGCCGATACCGATGTTATGTTCAGCCGATAAATTGGTGCATCTCTAATACATTATATATATATATACACACACAAACACACAAACACACACACACACACACACACACACACACACGTAAAAAGTGTTGAGCAGTCTGTTTCAAAGTTTAATTGTGTCTTGCCTTCAATGAATGTTTGATAACAGATTTTAAAGTAGAGACTCCTGTTCTGGGTCTGTGGTTTAACATTCTCAGTTTTCCAGTTCAGTGTCCTACAGAAACCACTACCACCAATGAAATATTGAAGTGTTTACTAAATCTCCTCACTTCCTCCATGTTTGCCTCCTTCTCGAGCCCTGTTCTCCTTTCCCTCCACGCCCTCTCCTGCCAATCATCTGCCAGCAATTATGCAGATTTCTCTCTTTAAAAACATGCTGCATTCAGAATTGATGTCCCTCCTCCCTTCCCGCTGCACCTCCCTCCATCCCTCCTTCACTGCCTAAAAACGGATGACCTCAACTTTATTTGGAGAAGCAATATTTTAAGCACTCCTTCTGTCATTCTGTCTCCCTTTCTGTTTCCGTCTCTCTCTTCAGTATCATTAGAGGTTGACCTGACAGAGAGGCGTGGTGTACAGGGTTGAAGGGTACATGAATGTGTGTGCACCCACTTTTTGGTGTCCTTGCTTGTGTATATTTATGTCAGTCTATTGGCATGCATGTGTGTCCACATTCTTGTGTGCGCACATGTCTGTGTGTCAGGGTGTGTTCAGAGGACAAGATATGTGTAAAATAATGCAGGAGGAGGATGTGGTTTCTGTATAATGGGCTGGCATTAACTTTCCTTTTCAACCCTTCAACCTTGAACTGATCTGAGCCAGAGTTACTGTGTGCCCGCTGACATGAACCATGCTAACGTAAGACATTTCCTGACAAGTAGCAAAGGCATAATGCACCCAGGTATTTTTTGTTGTTTTTTTGGAGGGAGAAGACTTTCAAGACTCCAAATTTATTTGTGTGCCAATCATGTATGCTTCGATTAGTTCCATAACCACATAGTGGATGTTATGGTTCTGACGTCAATTGAAAATGCTCACAGTGTAGATGGTCCTATTTTTTTCTTTGTTGGATGAAAACCGGTGTTTGCTTGTCTAACGCTGCAGATTGTAACAAACAGATTACAATTATTAGGCCAATGCATGAAGTATAATGTTAGTTCGGGCTTGTACTAACGCTGAAGTTGTGCTTGTATAGACACTAGCGGCTCCAGGCAACATTAGCCGCTACTAGCATAACACATCAGAATCTATGACTGAAACTGTTGGCGTGCAAGTTGCATTTTGGGTAATGGAGGTGCCAGTTTTTGACAAATCTCCTCCGTACGGATTACATACCAATTGATTTCATGCTGACCATCACGAAAAAAATGCCTATGTACACGAATCGATACAATACATTTTGTGACTATTTCACGAACTGCTGTGTGACTGGGCTAGTGTATCCTTGATCTCTAACAAATGTGTTTCCTTTCTTTAAGGATTTTTAGAAGAATCAACTTTGAGAAAATTAGAAATTCATCCAATCAGAGAGATGTTGCGTTGGGTAGTAGTAAAGTTTGTTGTAGACAAAGAGAAAAGCTGAGCTTGACTCCAATGTAACTCTTTCTGTTTTGGACACTTAAAACACTTTTTTTCTGTTTATCCAAAAACAGTTTGTTCTGCCGTTTCAGCATTTCAGATTATCTACAAGAATAAAAGGTGTAAGCTGTAGAAGGTTTCACCAATTAATGATGATGCCATTTCCCTGTACTTTTCTTCCTGCTGCTGTTTTTCTCTCTCTCCCTCTTTTTCCCAGGAGGATAGGAGGGTAGAGAGACCTACGAGGCTAATTATCAAGGGTCACACAACATCTCACCCTCCCTCCTTGTTACTCTGTCCTGCCTTACACCATCACACACAAAAAACACTATTGTATACACACAGGTAGAAATGCCCACATGCACTTGTCACTTCATCGCCCGAGGACTGGTTACATATGCATGTCTAAACCTTGGACTATGACCCTGTGTGTGTGTGTATAATACATAGATTTCATAAATTAGATTTTTTTTTCACTTGCAAAACCTTGAATACAAGATTGAAAAAGTGTGATGGAGGAAATATGGCCTTGCAGGAAATATAAAGTTTTAAACAATTAAAGAAAAAGGGTGTGAGGAGTGAAAGACAAGGAAATTAAATGAAACCGTAAAGTAGTTATAGGTGAAACAGACCTTGCCTGAAAACGAGAGACAAATAAAAAGAGAAGGAAAACAAAACAGGAGCCGGAGAAAGCGACAGGTCAACATGGAAGACTTCAGAGAGGAGAAAGGGAGACGAAGGCGAGAAGGAATGAATGAAAGGATTACGGAAGTGTGGATGAGAGACATAAACGGGGATAGATTCAATGGGAAGGTGGAGGACGGTGATTTGGAGAGAAGAGGAGAGAGCAGGAGGGAACGACAGGGGGGGGGGATGGATTAAAAAGAAACAGAGGATGGTGGTGGAGGAGAGAAATGTGTGATTTGGCAGCAGGAAGAACATCCAAGCCAGCTTCACCCACTGAGTCCTCTCTCCTTCTCACTCTCATTGTCTTTTGTCAACTTCTCACCTCTTAATATAAATTAATTGTGAAAATTGCGTTATAACTTATACAAATAGCCTTGAGATGCCATCATATTAGGTATACTTAGCTTACAGTTTTTCTCAATTGCTTTGGCTCATTTCTTGAAATAGTGTTAACATTCTCAAAGCTCTATAGGGGCATTTGTCAAAACAGCTTATATGGTACAGCACAACACAATAACTCACCCAAAACATTTAATTCATCCTTCAAAACAACGTTATTGTCTCATATGACAAGTCGATGCCCTATAAATGAAACGTTCCTTTGGCATTGTGAGCAATGGCGGTGAAAATGTTTCGATATTTTGACAGGTTCTCTGCCGGAAAACGGTGTTTTGCATTATTGGGAATATATGTACCCACACCATTCTCAGATATTACAGCACACATATTGATATTGCCCCCACGTTGGCCTGGCACATCCACTGGGGCTCAGTGGCCTATAACATTTCGGCCACGTCTCCTTCCTTTGACCAGACTGAAACCAGCTTCATTCACAAACACAAGGGTGTGAGGGATATCTCTTACTCCCAGAGCCACTATTCTCTATAGTACAATAAACAAAATATCAAATCAGTTTTACTGTAGAATCATACAGTTACAGCAAAGTAAAATGTCTTCTCTGCAACTTCAATAAGTATATACAGGCCACAGTGAAGGAAAACCCATAACACTGCAGAATATACTAGGTGTAGTGCACACTACTGCTTTACCAGTACATACTGGTACCACAGCTCCTTGAAAAAAGAGCAAAGTACGACACTGAAGATTTAAGTTGGTGGAAAAGATGTTTTCACTCTTCTCCCGACAGATGGTTCATCCAATCACCGGCTAAGTATTTTTTTGAAAGTGCCTGTCCTTTTCCAAACAGTTTCCATTGACAGCTTCTCAGATGCTTCTGTGTAAACAAACCATCTGGCGGGTCAGGTTAATAAATTACATAATAAATTATAGCCCAACAGATACAGTAGTGGGATTTTGAGGCTGAAAGTGATATTGATACTCAGCCCAGTTGCACAGCAGTTCGTGAAATAGTCACAAACTTTAATGTATTGATTTGTGTACTTAGACACCAATTTCAAATTTTTTTCGTGATGTTCAGCACAGAATCAATCAATTCGTATGTAATCCACGTTATTGTGAATCGAAAAGTATAAAGAATGGCGAACGCCGTGTAGGGAGGAGGTCGGGTGGATGGGTGGGTCAAAAAACACAGGAGACCAGTGTTCATGTCCCGTGGGAAACCACAAGTCAAAGTTGATTTATTTGTCAAATAATAAAGTACTTAAGTTACGGCACTTAAGGCGTTATTTTAACCCAGACCGTGATCTTTTCCTAAACCTAACTAAGTAGTTTGTTATCTTAGCCTAACCAAGTTGATCTATTTGTAAACCTAACTAAGTTGTTTTATTTTGAAAAGACTGGAGCAGAAATTGACACGTGCATCACGTGTTGCTGGACATTTGTAGGAAAACGCACTAAAAAATGCTGTTGAAACTCGTGCTGAGCGTCACGAAAAAAAGGGAAATTGATGTCTATGTACATGAATCAAATAGATTACATTTCGTGACTATTTTACGAATTGCCGTGAGACTGTGTTGGATTGTAAGGCTGAACATGATATTGATACTGACATTACTTTTTTTTACATTAACACAAAATATACGTACTGTAATAGGGAGTATCTGCAATGAGCTAATCTTGGCCAATATATCAGACCAGCAGATTCATTAATCTTGTGAAAAGATTGGACCTGCCTGCATGCAGTGCCGTTCATAAAAAATATAGAATCTCATCAACACTAACACAAATCAGCAAGCTCTGTATATAACCCCTGTCAATGCTTTAAATTATGCCACTCAAACCACAGCTAATTAACTGTCAATGACGATTCCATATATGCTGGCATCAACAGAGATATTTTTTTTTAAAGAATTTATGTAATGTGCATGAGGCTAGGCCCATGTAATAGGCAGTAAATCTTTTTCTGCTTACACGTCACAAAAAAAGTGGGATTCACTGATACTCGCATTGCAATCACATTGTGACAGAAGTGTCCTTTTCTGTCCCATGAGTTTCCATATCTTTCCTTCTCAACCAGAGAATGAAATATACCAGCCATCTGATCTCTCAACACGCTTGTACTGCAGCACTTAGTGATGTTTGTGTGTGTGTGTGAGTGTCAGCTTTTCCATCACTGGCCCTTGACAGTGGGGTGTCAGAACTCACTGACAGCTGACCCACACTGCCTGCATGACTAATGAATGCACACACACACACACACACACGTCCCGAAATTTCTCCAGTATGCATAAATGTGCTCTTCTCTCCTGTATCCCCTTCTCTGTCTTCACACTTTATCTTCCTGTGAGCAGCATCTGTGTGTGTGTGTGTGTGTGTGTGTGTGTGTGTGTGTGGACAGCTGTGCACTACCGATCTTCCGTCCTTCCCTGTGGACAGTTCACACTGTGCAGGTGTGCACCATCTCTCCTCTACATGTCCTACACACACACACAAACACACACACACACATACACACACACACACAAACGCACACACACGCACACACACACACACACACACGTATGCACAGCTGATGGGAGAGAAGGTGACAGCTGAGAAGAAGAGAAATAAAGTTGAAAAGAGTGTGAAAAGGAGAAAAGAGGAGTTGGAAACAAAATCCAGCTTGTCCTCTTACCTTGATACTGTCATCGTGATGCAGTTTGATTTTGAGCATTTGTATTATCTGTAACAGGAACTGCCAAAATACATAAACCAGGACAAAAGCACAACACACCTCTGTGTTAACTCCTTTTCATATTCTGAATGGTTACGGAATGATTTGCATAAAATGTACACATCGCTTATACAGATCGTTTGTGAGATAGTTCCATGGCACTTCCCAAGAAGATGGATTTAAAAATAGTTTACTTTTTGACTTCCTGCTAAATATCATAATATCATATCATATCATACTGTCTGTGTTTGGTTTTGCTCTCGCACCAAAAACGGATCGCTTAGAAGCCAACTGAAACCCTTCCTTGCAGGCGATCTCTGCCCGGTTGTGTAGTCTGCAGACTTTGATTTATAGCTCTCAGTCAAAACAAGCAAATGTTCCAGAGTTTGTTTGGACCAAACCAAAAAAGTGAGTGGTGAAAGCATCTAAAGCTCTGTTAGTTTATGGAGCTTTTTCCCTATCTTTATTCAAGAGCATGGAGCAATTTTAGAGCATGACTCATTGATTTCATGTTCAGATTTTGTAATGCTTTCCCTCAGCATGTCCTTGCACTCAGATAGCCCCTGCTTGCGCTTGGATTTGCACTGCTTCTGCTCTGCTTCGGCTCAAAATGTATGCTTGCATTCAGATATATTGTTGCTTGCACAGATTTCCAGCGGTGCAGCTTCAGCCATTCTCCTCACACTCAGTCTGCTTCTGTATGTGCTCGTGAAACATCTGCTCTCAGATTTCCTCTGCTCTCAGATTTTTTGTGCAATAATCCCGTCCCCTTTTCATTCCCAGGGCGTCAAATGCCAACCCTTTGTCATGGCTGTCGGTGTTAAATAGCGTCGCACAAGGCACCCTATAGCGTCGGTATGAGACGCACCGAGCTTTCCATTAACTTCAATGTAAACCCATCCACGTCAATATTAAACGCTCTGGGAAAGCGCCGGGAGTGCCGCGCTTTAAGAGCAAAAAGACACAGGGCAGGCGGACGTTGAGGTTGATTGGTACAACAAAGACAAGGCTTTCATCCAGGAGACCGCTGTTCGTGTCCTGTGTGCCACGTTACAATCGGACAGCACATATCGTATATATATATATATATATATATATATATATATATATATATATATATATATATATATATATATATATATAAATATATAAAAGCTACAATTATTGGAACCAACTTGGCATACGCTGACGAGGACGCTCGCTCATTGACGGCTGCACACAGAAAGTGAGCTATTAGCTTTCTGGCTAAAACCAAGGTAGTAATATATCCATGGTCTGCCCACATTAAGCTATCTACCTCGCTGTGGCTATTTATTCTTGTAGTTCCCAGCTTAAACTGAATATACTCATGCTGAAAGTGCTCCATTCAGTCTCAGCTAATGTTAGCTTGATGCACAGTTAACGTTAGCTCTGAGTGAAGGTCTGCCGTGGTACCGTTATTGATTGTCAGTGATATTCCTGTTGACTATTGTAGTAGCATGCTGCTGCGGTCATTAATGCCCACCGGCATAAACCGATTCTCACTGCTATATGCGGCAGCTACCTGTGCCACTAACTGTAACTTGCACTACTGACCGACACCACTGTAAAGTGAACGCACCTGCATCGAGGCAGGGATCATTTCATTGGTCAACACTATACCTGGCATGTTGGGGAATTTTGACAGGGTTAGTGCACAAAAAATCAGAGAGATACACTTACAGTTACAGAGATACATTTTGAACAGAAGCAGAGCAAATCCAAGCGCTATTTAAGTGTGATCAGGGTTTTGAGGGAAAGCATTACAAAATCTGAATGTGATATCAGAGTCATGCTCTCAAATTGCACACACTTGAATAAAGATAGGGAAAAAAAGCTCAATGTTAGTTGCTTTTGCCCTGCAATGTTCAAACAATATACAAGTACTGGAGAGAATTAACTAGAAACTGATGATTCATCCTGTAAAAGCCCTATAGAAAATGCCATGGGGTCATTCAGTTAAAAGGCTCCATCTTCTTGGGAGCCTGAATGTGCTCTGTCATTTTTCTGAAAATCTACTAACAAGATGTTTTTTCCATGTTTCACAAGGATGGTACACATTATACCTGTCATTGTGTATGCTGATGTTTAGCTCAAAGCACTGCTGTGCATAAGTACAACTTCACAGAGATGCTGGCATGGCCTTGTTTATTAATTCCTTGCTGTGGTCCAACATGTTGAACAAATGGATGAGCATACAAACAGACCAACTGACATCAGCATTGCCATCCTTAGCTATACTGTTTTTTTCAAAATTAAATCCATTTTGAGGCATGCCTATACAGTACTTAATGCAGTAGAAACCACGGACACATGGCATCGCTTCAGCATATGCCATGTTTGGAGATATTTGGTAGATAACCAGCAGTAAAGTAACAGTGAGAAAATTGAGAACAAGCAGACAGACACACTTCCCTGTCTTTCTCTGTTGCGCACACACACACACACACACACACACACACACCAGTCCTACCTGTGAGGGCAGAGTCAAGTGTTCCGTTGATGTTTTTCTCACTTCATGAATATTAATGATTCGCTCTCTCCATCAAAACACAACCGGTACTCATTTACACAGAGACCAGCGTGCAATCTCACACACACACAAAAACACACAAACACACACAAACACACACACACACACACACACAGATGCACACTCATATTAATGGTACAAATGTGCAATAAATCCCTTAAACCATGTCATCCACATTCTTCACCGACTTCCTTTTACTAAAGTGAGGTGATGTGTGATGTGTTTCACTTAATGTGTTATCAAGTTTATTTGGCAATGAATCACTCAAGAGTATGTTTAAAACTAGGCTGTTCTGTTGTTAGACTCTCTTTACCTTCACACCCAGATATATTTTTAGTTGCTGTCAATCGATTAAAATATTTAATTGCAATTAATCGCAAATTTATAGCACATTTTTCATCTGTTCAAATTGTACCATAAAGAGAGATTTGTCAAGTATTTAATACTCTTATCAACATGGGACTGGGCAAATATGCTTGCTTTATGCAAATGTATGTATATATTTATTTTTGGAAATCAATTAACAACACAAAACAATGAAAAATATTGTCCAGAAACCCTCACAGGTACTGCATTTAGCATAAAAAATTTGCTGAAATCCTAACATGGCAAATCCAAAGCCCAACAGGCAACAACAGCTGTCAGTGTGTCAGTGTGCTGACTTGATTATGACTTGCTCAAAACTGCATGTGATTATCATAAAGTGGGCATGTCTGTAAAGGGGAGACTCGTGGATACCCATAGAACTCATTTTCATTCACATATCAGAGGTCAGAGGTGAAGAGAGCCCTTTGAAAATGGCCATGCCAGTTTTTCTCACCAAAAATTTAGGGCAAGTTTGGAGCGTTATTTAGCCTCCTTCGTGACAAGCTAGTATGACATGGTTGGTACCAATGGATTCCTTAGGTTGTCTAGTTTCATTTGATATATACCATACCATATTTCCTGTGGTATCTTCATTCTAGCTTTAAAACTGAGCCCGCTACAACCTTAAAAATCACAAGTTGTGTTAATGTGTTAAAGAAATCAGTGGCGTTAAAACAAATTTGCGTTAACATGTTAACTTTGACAGCCCTAATTTTCAGGCTTTAGGAATCATGGAGTCATTGAGGTGAACAGTTTCACAAAAAGCAACATAATCAACACAAATGAGATAAATAAAAGATCACGCCTGCTCTGAAATGAACAGAGATATGGAAAGAAACAAGAAAAAACTCAACAGCACAAAGAAAAAGGGGAGAATGAGAGAGAGTAAAGAATCAAAATCAACAAAGAAAATGGTAGGAGCAAGACAAAACAACGATAAAGAGGACGGAAAAACGTCAGACTAGCATTAAGAGAGAAAGAGGAAGAAAGATTAAGCATTTAGTGCAGGTGGGGGGAGTGGGAGAGTTGGGGGGGCGGTAACATGACGTGCGAGACTGAGGAGTGCTGTACCCAGATTTGCAGTCAATTAAGTTGGATTTACTGGGCCCATGATGAGATCCTTACTGACTGTGTGTTTTCATATTGGACTGGGGGTACAGGTAAGCCCTGATGCTTTCTCCCCCCCCACCTTCTCTCCACCTCTCTTATTCTCTCCGTCTCCGTCGCTCACCCTCAGCTCTGATGTGTCCTGGAGGCTGGGCTGGTGGAGTGGTAAGAGCCGCCTGTAATCAAGACTAAACCTCCCCTGAGGCCTGCCAAGAGGAGCCTCACAAACAAAATGTTTTATGAAGGGTGAAGTGACACACACATATAGGTACCTGCACATGCCCCTTGTGGGTGAATACACTGAAGTAAAGCCATATGTTGTGATGATGACAGGATGTTATCAACCACAACCATACAGTATATACTGTACATGCATATGAAAATGATTGATGAGTGATGTTGGTGCACACTTCTGCACCATTCAGAGTGAAACAAGTCACTCCAGTAACTTAAGTGATTGTCAACGTTTACCAGTAAACCCTTGCAAAAGTTTGCCCAGATGTGGGCCTGTAAAAATATTGCAAAAAAATGTTCTCTACCACTTCACCTAACAATAGCCTATTATTAAAGCAGCAGTGGGAAGAATTTGAGCAAATATGATAAAAAAAAATAAAAAAAAGTTTTATTAAATGGTCACTATATTCTGACAGTAGTGCATGAGACAGGTAATCTGAAAAAAAATCATGTGCCTCTGTGTCCTCCGGTGCTCCAAATGGCATCTGAAAGATTTCACAGACCGAAGGAAAACAACCAATCAGAGCCCAGCTGGAGCCGTGCCGTCTCTGAGCAGCTGTCAATCACTCGCATACTCTGATCAAACGGTCAAACTAGGCAGCGCTGAACAAATATGAATCAATATTCTGTTACTGTAATGCCTATTTCCCACGTCAAATGTTTTCAGAAACATCTTGTAGTGTACTGTTTAGCTGTAAAATGAAAACGTTTGTGTCCCGGCAGCCATGTTGAGATAAGTTAAGGAAATACCAAGCACCGCCCACCAGCCGGAGCAAACTTTCTCATTTAACAATTAAACAGTACAATACAAGATGTTTTTGAAAACATCTGAGGCGACAAATAGGCATTACAGTAAAAAAAATATTGATTTATATTTGCTGCCTAGTTTGACCTTTTGATTGGAGTTCACGAGTGATTGACAGCTGCCTCCGTAGAATGAACAGCCAATAGGAACGCTCTCTCTCTGAAATGACCTGTGATTCATAGATTTTTTAAAGCCTGAAAACAGAGCCATGAGGAGTTGCAGAAGTCTAGTTATCTCTCAGACCACTTGAATTACAATACGCTGAAAGGTTATTATGGAACTTTTGCCCAATGATGCCAAACATATTCTGCCTACTGCAGGTTTAAGCTGTAATAGGTTCACCATGACTGAACGGACAAAGTAAGAAGTGCCACTGATGGAAATTCCTACGTCAACAGAAAGAGGAGGAACAGAGGAAATGAAGACAAGACACTGTAAGAGACAGAGAAGAATGAGGTAAAGATGAGTAGGGCTCAAAGGGGAACGTGGACAGCAGGATACTGACAAGGAAAAAGTGACAGAGAGAAGAAGAAATATAAAGAGAAACAGGAAAGAGAAATTGAAAAAAGAAGTTGAAAGTGAGCAGTAAGAAAGGAGAGATAAATTTGAGTGTGGGCCATTAGCTGTTGTTCTCTGGATGCTATGTTAGCAGTTTACACACTTCACACATGCTCACAGTGCTAACAGTTTACACAGCACTTGATTTCTCCCATAAACAAAGAGTAAAGCCCAGCTTCTCCTCGGAGCAGCCATATAATATTAAAAAAAAAAACCTAGAGGGCTGCAAAGAGTATGCGTGTGAGTCTCTGTGTGTGTAACACAAAGCTAGTCAGGTACTTCCGGGAGCTAACTCTCTACCTATCTTACTTTGTGTCTTTTAGTGTTAGAGTTATTGCTTTTTAACTATGTTGATGGTAGAAACTTCCATGTACTGTAATATGTAAATCTTCACTCACCAACAATACAGTATATGACTTACAGAAACACTGAATAGATTTGGTTTAGTGACGATTGGAACAGTGTAGTAATTTGAATATGGGATTGAGATACAAGCGAGTAGCTGCCTGCATCTTCTGTCTTTCTCTTTGCATTTCTGTCAGGTTTAGGAAGTCTTAGGTTGTGGACCCAAATGCAGAGAGACGAGGAGGCAGCCGACACAGTTCAAACATTTAATTAAGTTAACAAAACCTTTCCATGAAAGTGAAAAGGGGGAACCAGGAACCAAAAACAAACACTAGAAGTACTTACAGGTAACACGCAACTCAGTGAAGCAACGACGACGAACCGACAAAGACAGAGGGGAACACACAGGCTTAAATACACAAGGGGATTACACACAGGTGGAACGAATCAGGGCGGGGCAAACAATCACAAAAAGGCGGGAAAACAAACAAAGGCAGGAAGCAAAACTAGACAATACACAGGAGGACCGAATTACAAAATAAAACAGGAAACACTGTATGTAGACCATGACAGAACCCCCCCCCTCAAGGGACGGATCCCAGACGTCCCAAAAACAAACAGAACAGGGTGGGTGGAGGGGGTCCGGAGGAGGGACTCCGGGACAAGAAGGCATAGAGGACCTCAGGCGGACGGCCCGGGGGCAGAGCAGGGAAAGAGCCGGGAAACTCGGGCGGACGGCCCGGGGGCATAGCAGGGAAAGAGTCACGAAACTCGGGCGGACGGCCCGGGGGCAGAGCAGGGACAGAGTCACGAAACTCGGGCGGACGGCTCGGGGACAGAGCAGGGACAGATTTTGGCTGAATCCCAGGCGGAACCGGCCGTGAGTGAAGCCCAGGCGGAACCGGGCGTGGCTGAAGCCCAGGCGGAACCGGCCGTGAGTGAAGCCCAGGCGGAACCGGGCGTGGCTGAAGCCCAGGCGGAAGCGGCCGTGAGTGAAGCCCAGGCGGAAGCGGGCGTGACCGAAGCCCAGGCGGAACCGGGCGTGGCTGAAGCCCAGGCGGAAGCGGGCGTGACCGAAGCCCAGGCGGAAGCGGGCGTGACCGAAGCCCAGGCGGAACAGGTGATGGCCGCGGAGGCGGCGGCGACACAGCCGGAACAGGTGACGGCCGCGGAGGCGGCGGCGACACAGCCGGAACAGGTGACGGCTGCGGAGGCGGCGGCGACACAGCCGGAACAGGCGATGGCTGCGGAGGCGGCGGCGACACAGCCGGAACAGGTGATGGTTGCGGAGGTGGCGGCGAAACAGCCGGAACAGGTGATGGCTGCGGAGGCGGCGGCGACACAGCCGGAACAGGTGATGGCTGCGGTGGCGGCGGCGACCCAGCCGGAACAGGTGATGGCTGCGGTGGCGGCGGCGACCCAGCCAGAACAGGTGATGGCTGCGGTGGCGACCCAGCCGGAACAGGTGATGGCTGCGGTGGCGGCGGCGACCCAGCCGGAACAGGTGATGGCCGCGGTGGCGGCGGCGACCCAGCCGGAACAGGTGATGGCTGCGGAGGCGGCGGCGACTCAGCCGGAACAGGTGATGGCTGAGGAGGCGGCGGCGAAACAGGTGATGGCTGCGGTGACCCAGCTGGAGCAGAAGGCGGCTGCGGTGGCGACGGCGACACAGCCGGAACAGAAGGCGGCTGCGGTGGCGACGGCGACCCAGCCGGAACAGAAGGCGGCTGCGGTGGCGACGGCGACCCAGCCGGAACAGAAGGCGGCTGCGGTGGCGACGGCGACCCAGCCGGAACAGGTGATGGTTGCGGTGGCGGCGGCGACCCAGCCGGAACAGAAGGTGGCTGCGGTGGCGACGGCGACCCAGCCGGAACAGAAGGCGGCTGCGGTGGCGACCCAGCCAGAACAGAAGGCGGCTGCGGTGGCGACGGCGACCCAGCCGGAACAGAAGGCGGCTGCGGTGGCGACGGCGACCCAGCCGGAACAGAAGGTGGTTGCGGCCCAACCGGAGCAAAAGGTGGTTGCGGCCCAACCGGAGCAGAAGGTGGTTGCGACCCAACCGGAACAGCAGGCGATGGTCGCGACCCAACCGGAACAGAAGGTGATGGTTGCGACCCAACCGGAACAGCAGGTGGTTGCGGTCCAACCGGATCAGCAGGTGGTTGCGGCCCAACCAAAACAGCAGGTGGTTGCGACCCAACCGGATCAGAAGGTGGTTGCGGCCCAACCGGAACAGCAGGTGGTTGCGGCCCGACCGGAACAGGAGGTGGTTGCGGCCCAACCGGAGCAGAGGGTGGTTGCGGCCCAACCGGAGCAGAAGGTGGTTGTGACCCAACCGAAACAGCAGGTGGTTGCGACCCAACCGGAGCAGAAGGTGGTTGCGGCCCAACCGGAACAGCAGGTGGTTGCGACCCAACCGGAACAGGAGGTTGTTGCGGCCCAACCGGAACAGCAGGTGGTTGCGGCCCAACCAGAGCAGAATGTGGTTGCGGCCCAACCGGAAAGGCAGGTGGTTGCGGCCCAACCGGAGCAGTGGTCGGACGGACCCCCGACGAGACCCTCGGAGCAGGAGTCGGACGGACCCCCGACGAGACCCTCGGAGCAGGAGTCGGACGGACCCCCGACGAGACCCTCGGGGCAGGAGTCGGAGGGACCCCCGACGAGACCCTCGGAGCAGGAGTCGGACGGATCCCCGACGAGACCCTCGGAGCAGGAGTCGGACGGACCCCCGACGAGACCCTCGGAGCAGGAGTCGGATGGATCCCCGACGAGACCCTCGGAGCAGGAGTCGGACGGACCCCCGACGAGACCCTCGGAGCAGGAGTCGGACGGACCCCCAACGAGACCCTCGGAGCAGGAGTCGGCGGGACCCCCGACAGGACATGTGGAACAGAAGTCGGCAGGACCGCCGACAGGACACGTGAAACAGAAATCGGACGGACCGCCAACTGGATACTTGGAACAAGAGTTGGCGGGACCCCCGACAGGACACGTGGAGCAGGAGTGGATTCGGCTGAGACACAGGGCAGCTTAGGAGGACGCCGCCGCCGCCGAGACCCACGCTTCCCTCTAGGGGCTCCAACCCCTAGACTGAAATCCGGCTGGACGCTAGAAACATGCTGGGTGCTAGCCTGCCTAGAAGCAGACTGCAAACTTTGAGGACCTCCCAGAGCAAGGCGGGTTCCAAGGAATGGATTTGGGACTGAAGCCAGCCTAGGACTAGCTGGCTTCTGGGGAGTGGGATGAAGCTGGGGCTGAGGCAGAGGCTGGCAGCTCAGGAAACCAATATTAATAGTCCGGGGTGGAGACTGGTGACTAGCAGGCAGAGAGAGTTGATTGGTATGCATGAAACGGTTGAGCCTCTCTAAAACAATGTCCAGGTGGGGCACAAAATGGCTCACCCACGGCTTCTCTTTGAAATACAACTGCTGTACAGCAAGTTGATCCAAGAGGGAAGTCCACTCATTAACATGAGCACAAAATAATGTCTCCACAGTCCTCTCAAATTCAAAAACTTTTAAAGAAAAAATGTACAGCTCTGCTGGGTCCATCTTTGGTCGGTTCGTACTGTCAGGTTTAGGAAGTCTTAGGTTGTGGACCCAAATGCAGAGAGACGAGGAGGCAGCCGACACAGTTCAAACATTTAATTAAGTTAACAAAACCTTTCCATGAAAGTGAAAAGGGGGAACCAGGAACCAAAAACAAACACTAGAAGTACTTACAGGTAACACGCAACTCAGGGAAGCAACGACGACGAACCGACAAAGACAGAGGGGAACACACAGGCTTAAATACACAAGGGGATTACACACAGGTGGAACGAATCAGGGCGGGGCAAACAATCACAAAAAGGCGGGAAAACAAACAAAGGCAGGAAGCAAAACTAGACAAGACACAGGAGGACCGAATTACAAAATAAAACAGGAAACACTGTATGTAGACCATGACAATTTCCTTACAATGGATGAGTGTCTGTGTGTGAATAGAGAGATGCTTTGATGCAATTTTTGTCAACATGTGGTTGCTGAAACAGCTGTATCTTACATGAGCAAAACAAGCCTTTCGCCTTTACAATAATTACAGGAAATTGTATTGGTTCATCTTTTCTCATAGTTCCAGAAGACATTTCTTCTTCTTGAAGTCAATGAGACATTTCCACAATTCTGTGTGATGCCACAACACGTGGTGAGGCATAATATGTGGTTTGGTATCAGAATGGAACATTAAATACTCGAAAGGGGTCAGTCCACTCAAATGATATAAATAAAGAGAGACGTCCCTCCCCTTCCAGTGGACCACCATGGGACCTTATTTTGGAAAAAAATATGTACGGTATAGTCAACGGCGAGAGACAAATATTTTTTTGATTCTGTTTGAATTGCGCCTTGAATCACACATGAGGTTTGTCAATTTATAAGACAACTTTGCAAGTCAAGAGAATCGCAGTTTGTCATAGGTTTTTCGTAGTATCATTTAGGTTTGTGTGAAACCACTCAGTGAACTACATCTCTCGTCTCGCACAATATACGTCACCAACGCTAGCTAGCTAGCTAACTTAGCTATGACCACACACCAATGAAACATCTTACCTGATGTGTTTTATTCAGCGACTCCTGGTCGTTTTATCAGCCGGGAAGAGAAAGAACGAGCGAGACCCGTTGCTCGTGTGAGTACATCCCAGTACGAAACACACAGGTATCGTAGCTTCAGAGAGAGAATCGTCACTTACGAGACTTTTGGGTGTGTAGTCTTATACTTCAACAGTTTTACAACAAACTGCGACTTTTTTGACTTGCAAAATTACCTTTTAAATTGACAAACATCATATGTGTTATTCATGCGCAATTCAAACAGGATCAAAAAAATATTTCTCTCTCGCCGTTGACTACCGTTCATATATTTTTTTTCTTCAGAAATAAGGTCCCATGGTGGTCCTCCAGAAAAGGCGGGACTTCGCCTCTCTTTAGACTTACTTACTTCCTTCTGTAGGTATCGAGCCATGGAGATAGTTTTATAGTTTTGTTTTATTCGTTTTAAAGGCAGGGTTGGTAAAGATTTTAAAAACCTTTTTGTTACATTAGTTGAAATTTTCATTACATCCCGACAGTAATCAATAATCAAATTCTCTGACGAAAAAAAGAACGGTATCTGTGGCTGTAGCAGGACTGTAATAAACCCATCCTATCATTTCATTTGGCCCGAATGTAATGATCGGACAGACTACCTATCTGCCTGTGTGCACTCTGCCCGTGCACTCATTGCGCGTCACCAGAGCCTTCAACAAGCTGCTAGGTTGACAGCTGTGAATACTAACAACAGCCATGTTCGTTGTTTACGTTCATTATGATAATTTTGGGGGAGTGGCTTTGGAGGGAGGCCGAAGGTGGTTGTGACCCAACCGAAACAGCAGGTGGTTGCGACCCAACCGGAGCAGAAGGTGGTTGCGGCCCAACCGGAACAGCAGGTGGTTGCGACCCAACCGGAACAGGAGGTTGTTGCGGCCCAACCGGAACAGCAGGTGGTTGCGGCCCAACCAGAGCAGAATGTGGTTGCGGCCCAACCGGAAAGGCAGGTGGTTGCGGCCCAACCGGAGCAGTGGTCGGACGGACCCCCGACGAGACCCTCGGAGCAGGAGTC
Organism: Sebastolobus alascanus; assembly: GCA_916701645.2. NCBI lineage: Eukaryota > Metazoa > Chordata > Actinopteri > Perciformes > Sebastidae > Sebastolobus > Sebastolobus alascanus. The sequence goes on from CAKAOJ020000347.1 coordinate 671,209, forward strand.
GGACGGACCCCCGACGAGACCCTCGGAGCAGGAGTCGGACGGACCCCCGACGAGACCCTCGGGGCAGGAGTCGGAGGGACCCCCGACGAGACCCTCGGAGCAGGAGTCGGACGGATCCCCGACGAGACCCTCGGAGCAGGAGTCGGACGGACCCCCGACGAGACCCTCGGAGCAGGAGTCGGATGGATCCCCGACGAGACCCTCGGAGCAGGAGTCGGACGGACCCCCGACGAGACCCTCGGAGCAGGAGTCGGACGGACCCCCAACGAGACCCTCGGAGCAGGAGTCGGCGGGACCCCCGACAGGACATGTGGAACAGAAGTCGGCAGGACCGCCGACAGGACACGTGAAACAGAAATCGGACGGACCGCCAACTGGATACTTGGAACAAGAGTTGGCGGGACCCCCGACAGGACACGTGGAGCAGGAGTGGATTCGGCTGAGACACAGGGCAGCTTAGGAGGACGCCGCCGCCGCCGAGACCCACGCTTCCCTCTAGGGGCTCCAACCCCTAGACTGAAATCCGGCTGGACGCTAGAAACATGCTGGGTGCTAGCCTGCCTAGAAGCAGACTGCAAACTTTGAGGACCTCCCAGAGCAAGGCGGGTTCCAAGGAATGGATTTGGGACTGAAGCCAGCCTAGGACTAGCTGGCTTCTGGGGAGTGGGATGAAGCTGGGGCTGAGGCAGAGGCTGGCAGCTCAGGAAACCAATATTAATAGTCCGGGGTGGAGACTGGTGACTAGCAGGCAGAGAGAGTTGATTGGTATGCATGAAACGGTTGAGCCTCTCTAAAACAATGTCCAGGTGGGGCACAAAATGGCTCACCCACGGCTTCTCTTTGAAATACAACTGCTGTACAGCAAGTTGATCCAAGAGGGAAGTCCACTCATTAACATGAGCACAAAATAATGTCTCCACAGTCCTCTCAAATTCAAAAACTTTTAAAGAAAAAATGTACAGCTCTGCTGGGTCCATCTTTGGTCGGTTCGTACTGTCAGGTTTAGGAAGTCTTAGGTTGTGGACCCAAATGCAGAGAGACGAGGAGGCAGCCGACACAGTTCAAACATTTAATTAAGTTAACAAAACCTTTCCATGAAAGTGAAAAGGGGGAACCAGGAACCAAAAACAAACACTAGAAGTACTTACAGGTAACACGCAACTCAGGGAAGCAACGACGACGAACCGACAAAGACAGAGGGGAACACACAGGCTTAAATACACAAGGGGATTACACACAGGTGGAACGAATCAGGGCGGGGCAAACAATCACAAAAAGGCGGGAAAACAAACAAAGGCAGGAAGCAAAACTAGACAAGACACAGGAGGACCGAATTACAAAATAAAACAGGAAACACTGTATGTAGACCATGACAATTTCCTTACAATGGATGAGTGTCTGTGTGTGAATAGAGAGATGCTTTGATGCAATTTTTGTCAACATGTGGTTGCTGAAACAGCTGTATCTTACATGAGCAAAACAAGCCTTTCGCCTTTACAATAATTACAGGAAATTGTATTGGTTCATCTTTTCTCATAGTTCCAGAAGACATTTCTTCTTCTTGAAGTCAATGAGACATTTCCACAATTCTGTGTGATGCCACAACACGTGGTGAGGCATAATATGTGGTTTGGTATCAGAATGGAACATTAAATACTCGAAAGGGGTCAGTCCACTCAAATGATATAAATAAAGAGAGACGTCCCTCCCCTTCCAGTGGACCACCATGGGACCTTATTTTGGAAAAAAATATGTACGGTATAGTCAACGGCGAGAGACAAATATTTTTTTGATTCTGTTTGAATTGCGCCTTGAATCACACATGAGGTTTGTCAATTTATAAGACAACTTTGCAAGTCAAGAGAATCGCAGTTTGTCATAGGTTTTTCGTAGTATCATTTAGGTTTGTGTGAAACCACTCAGTGAACTACATCTCTCGTCTCGCACAATATACGTCACCAACGCTAGCTAGCTAGCTAACTTAGCTATGACCACACACCAATGAAACATCTTACCTGATGTGTTTTATTCAGCGACTCCTGGTCGTTTTATCAGCCGGGAAGAGAAAGAACGAGCGAGACCCGTTGCTCGTGTGAGTACATCCCAGTACGAAACACACAGGTATCGTAGCTTCAGAGAGAGAATCGTCACTTACGAGACTTTTGGGTGTGTAGTCTTATACTTCAACAGTTTTACAACAAACTGCGACTTTTTTGACTTGCAAAATTACCTTTTAAATTGACAAACATCATATGTGTTATTCATGCGCAATTCAAACAGGATCAAAAAAATATTTCTCTCTCGCCGTTGACTACCGTTCATATATTTTTTTTCTTCAGAAATAAGGTCCCATGGTGGTCCTCCAGAAAAGGCGGGACTTCGCCTCTCTTTAGACTTACTTACTTCCTTCTGTAGGTATCGAGCCATGGAGATAGTTTTATAGTTTTGTTTTATTCGTTTTAAAGGCAGGGTTGGTAAAGATTTTAAAAACCTTTTTGTTACATTAGTTGAAATTTTCATTACATCCCGACAGTAATCAATAATCAAATTCTCTGACGAAAAAAAGAACGGTATCTGTGGCTGTAGCAGGACTGTAATAAACCCATCCTATCATTTCATTTGGCCCGAATGTAATGATCGGACAGACTACCTATCTGCCTGTGTGCACTCTGCCCGTGCACTCATTGCGCGTCACCAGAGCCTTCAACAAGCTGCTAGGTTGACAGCTGTGAATACTAACAACAGCCATGTTCGTTGTTTACGTTCATTATGATAATTTTGGGGGAGTGGCTTTGGAGGGAGGCCGGAAGGAACGGACTGTCATTGTTGCTGACTTTTTTGCTAGATTTACAAACTTTTGGAGCTAGTGCTGCTAGCTACTTTTTTATTGGAAAAGAGTTGACAAAACTCGGCTGGGTTTTTCAGTTGAATTATTTTTAAATATCTACTCTTGCAAGTTTCTCAAGATTGCCCACCCTGCCTTTAATTCCTCAGTTTTTGAACTAGTGTAGTGAACTTTGGAATTGAATAATCAAATTTAAGGTGTTAAAAGTCACAACAAGTGTTGAGTAAGGCTTCAGAGGTCATGTGTATGTGCACTCACCTGGGAGACACCCAATAACGCAAATACAATCAAATTTTTTCAACATGATGAAAAATCAAAACTCCAGACTCTTTTCTGATGTTGTGCCCATTTAATAAATGTACAGTAGGAAAGTAACTTTGATTTGGCTGACTCCTTGCATCTGACAGGGGATACAACTCACATACACAAATGCACACACACCTAGGAAGCAGGAGAATGTAGAGAAGAAGACATGTGGGGTAAAACAGCAATTACCAGTCCAAAGAAATGGCTTAACTCATGATCTCTTTTGATAATCTTTTAATCCAGCCTCTACAGGACAGTGGGATGAACAGATGGATGGGAGAGTGATGGATGAATAAAGGAATAAACGGAGCTGAGATACACTCACAGTGGGGGAATACAACATAAGTGTTCAGAAGACAGGAAGTACAATTATCACTTTCAAGTGCGCACATAGAGAGAAACACAGGGAGGGACAACAAACTGACACACAGGGACCCAGTGAGGGGAAACACACACACATTCGCTGCGAGAGCTAGCTGTGTGAAGAGGGTGTACTAATTGTTTTGTTAAGCGTGGTAATTGCAGCTCTCATTGGCTTCTCCAAATGTCAGCACTTCCTGCTGACACACAGACCCACACAAAGACAAGCATTAACAAACAGACAGAGAGAAAGATGACAGAGGAGTCTAGTGTATCCTGAAGTAAAACAAAAAAAAAGTCAATTATTTATTCTCTTTGCTTTATTTGGGTCCCCATTAGCTTCAACAAAGTGTTTGCTGGCATCCTCATTAAAAAATAAAGAGCGATTTAAAAATCACAGTTAAATGAAACAAAGAAAAGGCAGACCAAAACATAAACCGCAGAAAATAAGGGAACTAATTTTGCAAGTGAAAGGGTAAACAATATAAATTATACATAAAAAAATAAAATAATATCTGAACACATGAATTTTCGTGACAAGTTGTTTACCCCTGGCAATGACTTGATGAAAGTCTGGGTGGCTACTCTTAAGGTTTCCCCAGTGGGCTACCTCCGGGTCTGAGAAATGAAGCCACGCAAGAAGCAAGATAGGCTTTGAATATCTGTCGTCATATTCTATGACGTTATCACCCTAAACAAATGGGGGGAATATGAAAGTATTTAGTGTTGTTGTGGTTATATAAATGTAATTTGTGTCGCTGTCAGATTCCTGCTAGACCACCCCGTTAATACAGGTGCATGCGGGAGAGTAAACAGTTTTTGACCGCAGTGAAAATGTTGTTTTTGAAAGGTTAAACAGCAACAAATATGGACCAGTGGGCTACCAGTGTGCCTTAAACTTGCATTCTTTCTAATAGCCAACACGGGGCGAGTCCTCTGGTTGCAAAAAGAAGTCTCATTGTATAGAAGTCTATGAGAAAATGACCCTACTTTTCACTTGATTTATTACCTCTGTAAACATCGTAAACATGAGTTTATGGTCTCAATTGCTTGTTTCAAGTCTTTTTCAATACAGCATGATGTTCATTTAGTAAATTATGGTCCCATTTAGAGTCAAATAGACAAATAATCAGAGTATGCTTTAGGGGGTGGCTACCTTGTGATTGATAGGTTGCTACCACGGCATTGTCCGGTCTGGGAGTTTTCCGTGTTTTCATCATAGAGCTTTAACCCTTTCACAGTGTGTTGTCAGTTGATAGAAGTTAATTATAACCTTTTTGGTTGCCTGAAAATGTCTTATTCAGCTTTCGGTTGTACTTAGCTCCACCCTCTTGTGTCACTGCTGGTTGCAAAAAAACAAAATGGTTTCTCGAGGCTTCAAAGCGGCAGTACACAAACCAATGGGTGACGTCACGGTGACTACGTCCACTTCTTATATACAGTCTATGGGTTTCCCGAAGCACAGTTGAAATTAATTTATAATTTAAATACAATTTTTTCCAGTTTGTTCGATGGTTGAACTTCTCTTGTATGGCTTAAGGGGAGACACTACAGGTGAATTGGGTAAAATGTTAACTAATAATATATCACCATGAAAGTTTCCCAGTTGATTACTTACATTAAGACAAATATCTTTTGTATTACAAGTTTTCTGAAATATTATGTTTAAATATGCAAATGAGGCATCATCTTATTAAATATGAGCTGATTTGCTTACATTGCAAGAACAGAACTCTGAACATTAGATAAAGCCAGGTTTTAAATTCTTGTATCATTTTGTTGACATATCAAAGTCAAAGGTTTGTAAGGAGGGAAATTTGGATGTCTCTATTTCTACTATATATACATATACATATATACATACTGGATGTGGTGTATGAAAGTCAGAGAGGAGAAACTGCTCACGGCTCTTAAAAACAATACCACCTGCACATCACATATACTATTCAAATTGTAAACAACAGGCCAATCAATACTGGAGAACATGATGAACTCCCTCTCACAGCTCTGACACAGGACCCTGGTGTAATCGGATATATAAACATTTCAGCAACCCACTCCACCTTGGACCAAGCGCTGAATGCCACAGCTGACCGTGGGGATTGCTATATGTGGCCTTATTCACACTGAATGACAGTTCAGAGAGTAAAAAAGACATTGCTGAGTCTGGGTTTAAAGATAAAGGGGTAAAGTCATCCAGGATTATGCTGTAATCTGACACATAACCCGCAGTACTGATAGCAAGACATGTCAGCTAGGTACAGAGTATAAATGGGATGACAAGGAATTTAAATAATTAGACTTAGTGCTGAGTGCAGCTTTAGTTCGATCTCACAGCAAAGATTGCCCAGTGGAAGTGCAAACCATAAAGTTGAATGAAAACTTCTTTAATTTGATGAAATATTTTAATTCTCACATTTCCCCGCACCGTGTTGGCACAAGGACTGAGGGACAGTGCATAATACTTAACAAGCACTGCTGAGTTCGGTTTAAAAGACACTATCTGGAAAGGCATTCCAGTCTCTGCAGTAATCTGATACAAACACTGCACTGCTGACCAGAAACATTCCACCATGCAGCATAGTCAAAACGTTCATGTATTGCTGAATGTGGTTTCGGCGAGTTAGTGACAAAGCATATAAGAGATACATTTTGCTGAACGGACTTTCAAAAAGGCAAATCTGTGAAGTCACTCCAAGTTTGAAGATGACAAAGGACTCTGGTGTAATCTGATAAACAGGCTGCTGGGTACCCTGCCAAATGCCACCTGACATAAACTGGTGGTCTGCCAATAGGAGATGTACGCACACTCTATAGATGACAAAATGTTGTACAAGTTTGTACAAAGCTGGAAGCCGTCTGGACTAACAACATCTACTGTATATACATATGCTCAATTTTGTAAATGCAATCTTCCCCATTCACAGTTAAATTGAGACCATATCTGAAGGTTCACTACAATACCCAGTATTCTTTGCCAATGCTACCGGGTGTTGCTAGCTAACATTTTGTGTCAGAGCAAGCAGTTTGTTTGACAAATGTACAAATACAGACATGAGGCCTGTACTATGAAGCAGGATTTGGGGTTAGCGAGGTAACTTCAGGTTTAACGCTGGGTTTTCCGTCCTACGACGGTGGTTCACTTCATACCGGGGTAGATCGCCATGGTAACTTGTGCTGAACACCTAACCTGCTCCGTGGTAGGTTATGTTCCAGATAAGAAATCAACTCATATAAGAGCACCACCTACTGACCAATCAGAGCTTGGTGCACGGATCGTATGATAATATTAAACAAAGACGAAGTAGATTAAATCATAATCCAGGCTAAAAGCAATGTAGTTTAAACTGACAAATGCAGGGAGGACAGCTGGCTGTATGCTGTGGGTGCTTACCGCTTTGAATTATGTTTTTATATTTATTTTTTTACTTGCTCTCAAGTCCGTTTCCCACCGCCAGAGTCGGGGACGCAGGTGCAAGAAGGCTGAAAAAGTCATACACGCCACGTCTTATCCAATGGGCATAATGAAGAGTAATCTATTCTTTTATTCTGTTTTATATCACTGCCCAAACTAGACCAATATATCTGACTTTTGTCACTTCTGGTAACAAAAAACCAAGATGGCGACGGCCAAATACCAAGATGGTTTCAGCCAAAATGCCGCACTCTAGGCTTAAAAGCCGTAGTTCACAAACCAATGGGTGATGTCAAGGTGACAATGTCCACTTCTTATAGATTATATTACAGCCGACGTCATGATTACGTCACGGTGTTAGCTGGAGGCAGGCTGGCTACTTAGCTAGCTTGTTAATTCTGATTTCATGCAACACTGGTTACAGAAAATGAGCCCAGCAGTAGTGCTGGGTCGAATGGTCCCTCTGCCTCACTCCTTGCCGCTAGGAGACTACTTCGCCGGCAGGCGTTAGCTAGCTAGCTTGTCAGTCTGCGGACAAGCTAGCTAGCTAATGAGCCAGTTGTCCGCTCCTCATGAAGTAATATTAGTCTGTCAGCGGCGTAGGGGTCGGCTAATCTGGTCCCGTTGGTTATTGTTAACTCTCTCAACTATCAATCGTGGTCCCGGAGATTGAGTGACTGAACATATTGAGAGAAACTAGCATTTTCTTCAGCCATTGTTAAAAAAACAAGCCAACAAAACTTGTTAGCCAGCGTTAACGGATGTGTTCAGAGAATTATTGAAAAAATTCTATTCTAAAATATGTCATCATGTTTACGAACAGAAAAGGGGTCAATATAAAGTCTATGATAAGAGCTTGTTGTCCACCCTTCATGTTAAGCCAAGCTCTGGCTTGGGTTAATTAAGGCACCAGTGTTCCAAGAGCCAGAACAAACCCATCAATGCATTCAACTGCTCTGTCCCCAGAGACGCATGCTCTGTGTTTGGGCATTTCTGAGAACATCAGGTAGGACACTGAACGTGGGATGATGAGGAAGACGTCCTTACCAGTGTTGACTTTTCAGGCAAAAACATGAATAACAAATGTTTTTGCCGGAGGCCTTTTATACTGGAGCGCTCCATCACATGCTTGCAAATGTAAGCATGCAAAGATATTAAACATCTTTCTAAGGTAGAACAGTTTGGCCATTTTTTTAAGTTAAAAATCATCTCAACTTACAGAGAATATAGTCACTGAGTGGCTTTTGTTTGTTTAAACGCAACCTTACCTAAAGTGTACACTGCATGTAGACAGCCAATCAGTCACCCAACCCGTGAACTATAGACCTAACTGGCCAGTCTACAAAACAGAGCCAGTCTCAATGTGCCCCTGCTTTTCCCCTTGAGGCTTTGCGAGGTCTCAATACATCTGTCCACTTCCATTCATCCATCCGTCCATCTGTCTGTATGTCCCTGTGTGTGGGCCTTGGTAACCCTATACATCCCCTGTGTCCAATCAGCTCATCTGACCCAGTCAGACAGTGGAAGCACCAGGTGCCAGATGCCCAGCTATAATTGGGAAGCCAGGTTATTTCTAAATACTGTACACTACATTGTTAGTGTTAGACATGAGCCTTTCTCCACTCCACCTTTGATTCTTTGTATTTGGTGACAAGATTCAACATATTGATGTTAGTACAGCAACTTGCACAGAAAGGACACTGAAACCAATGACGATCATTGAAATAATAACGATCATCTATACAAATTTTACAAATTAGCTCTATATTACTGGCCAAGACAAACACAATGAGGTGACTTTCAGTGTTGGGTAACTCATAACTTACATTGCAGTAATGTGATTACTTTTTTCAGTAACGAGTAGTGTAAGGCAATTCTCAACCTTTTTTGAGTCAAGGACTAGTCTCTACCAAAAGAGCAATAATGCGACTCCCAGTGACTCAAAGTTGATATATTTATATGTTGTGTGTTCTTAGCTAGCTGATCCAAATAATTCCAATAACTCTGTCGTTTGAAAGTCCATAAACAAAATATTTATTGAAATAAAATAGAAGTAAGCACTTCAAAAATCCACAACATGTTTTTGTTCAACGAAAAATCATGCATCAAACCATATTTGTCAGCGTTTAATCTTTCATAATAAACTTCACTGCGGTCAGAAAAACGTTTCACTCTGCTGCTTGCCACACACAAAGGGAGGCCCACACCTGAATATATGGTGCGGTCTAAATGGGAATCGCCTTTCCTATGTCTCTACCTATGCCTATCTACCTACCACAGCCCTATACTATGCAATTAAAAGAAACAAAATAAACTATAATTAAATAATTCAACTCCTGTAATGACTTGCCTACAAACAATGTAACTAAATTAAATTATTATTTTATATTTACATAACCATAACAAAAAAAAAAAATCTGTTTTGGCTCTAACAGCTACATTTAGGGATTCTGGAGCAAGCCCCCAGGAAGAGCGTCAGGCTTTTAGCAAAGTTTACATAGTAGCCAAACGGTGGAATTACAACTTCTGTGTCTGTCATATAATGCCATTGGGCCCAAGAATACTTTTCCCCATAGAGTTATATTGGGAAAGAGATGTCTGTACATCAGCGGATCATTTTTTTATTTTGAGGTAAATCATAAAAAAAAAAACACTTTGAATAGCCCGTATTTAAAACAGTAGGTCCGAAAAGTTGTAAAATGCTCCAATAGCCGATTCCAGAGTTATTGTCCTTCCTCAGTTCATGTGAATGAGCACGAGACCAAGCAACTGGGAGGCGGGGTTAAAGGAAAACGCTAGTGTGCTTGCACTATGGACCCAATGGATGCGGAAGATCGCCGGAAGATCCGGGTAATTCTATACTAAGAAGTGAAACTTTTTTTGCTTCATGCAACACTGAGCGACAACGGGGCCCCGCCTCCGACGCTGTATCCAGTTCTCTTTATACATACATCCTGCGTCACAGTAGCTAACATTAAGCTAGCTGTTGATGGTCGGTAATAATTCCTTCTAAAATGTAGGCTGGCTTTGTGCTCAGCCACAGTGTCTCATTTTCTATTTGCACACGTTAAATACAGAATATGTCTTTTGACTGGGTTGTGCTGATAACTAAAGTCAAACAAGAAATGTAAATAATTTTTATTGTTTAGTAGTTAATAAAGTAATGTAATTACATTTTGCAATATTTAGGAAGATGTAATTGTTAATTAATTACATTTTAGTTGAGTAACTTGCCCAACAGTGGACTTTTACCATAAAAGTTCAGCTCTCATGCAGCATTAGGCCCTCAGTTGGGGCTGTTTGAGAGCTCATCCATAGCAATGCCAACTCAGCCTTATGTCTCCAAACTGAATGATATCCAACAGGACCCTGGGTAATATGCAATGCCAGCTGTCTGTCTCTGTCTTTCTGCTGCTTTCATTCACTTTTTCTCTGTCCCACTTTCATTGCATGCTGTCTTTCTTTCTAATTGTAATTCCATCCATGCTGCCCCTTGCTAGCCTCTTCTGTATGCTCTTAGTGCATTTATTCTCACTACACACATGCACACACACGAAGATATGAGAAAAGAGGGAGCGCAGTCCAACATTTAAAATCCTTCATTAGCATCTTCTGAATTACTTATATTTACACAGTGCCGGGATATTCAAGAGGAATAACAAGTTTTAAGGACATTTAAGGACACCAAAGTCCACACACACACACACACACACACACACACACACACACACACACACACACACACACACAAGCAGACAAGCAGTAATCAAGTGTCAGTTTGACCCAAAGCTTGGCTGAAACAAAGCCAAAGTCAGAGTGTCAGAGTAAACCAGCAATTAAACTTTAATGAAAGCCATTACTGTAATGAGGCAGATCTAGATGGAAAAACATCTAATGACAAAGACTGCAAGAAAACAGGCTGTGCATAACCTGTCCGTATCTACTGTCCTAATCTGTCTGGTGAGTAAAACTCATAGACTGTATATAAGAAGTGGACGTAGTCATCGTGATGTCACCCTGTTTGTGGACTGACGTTTTGAAGCCTCGACTTCGGCATTTTGGCCTTCGACATCTTGGTTTTTTGCAACCAGGAGTGACACGAGAGGGTGGAGCTAAGTACAACCGAATGCTGAACGAGACATTTTTAGGCGAACAAAATGTTACAATTAACTTTCATGAGAACTGAAGACACACTGTGAAAGGGTTAAAGTTCAAAGACATTTATCATGTATTTTACCCTAAATTGGACCATCATTTATTAAATGAACATCATGCTGTATTTAAGAAGACTTAAAACTAGCTATTGAGTCCATAAACTCATGTTTACAATCTTTACTGAGGTAATAAATCAAGTGAGAAGTAGGATCATTTTCTCATAGACTTCTATACAATCAGACTTCTTTTTGCAACCAGAGGAGTCGCCCCCTGCTGGCTATTAGAAAGAATGCAAGTTTAAGGCACTTCCACATTGGCTTCACTTTTCAGACCCTGGAGTTGCCAACTGGTAAAACTGCACTTATAGGACTGCATACACATGACTTGACTGTTGTTACATGTGTGAGTGTGTCTGCAAAAATGTCTATGGTACATGGCAGGGCAATAGACAGAAAACTGTATTCTTTACCCGTCCTCTGGTGAATAATTTTGTGGTCACGCATAAATGCAGCCTGCTGGCTCTGAGTGTTTGCTGTGGTGTTCACAGAGAACATGATCTACAGGAGTGGCAAAGGTAAGGCACAAATGTGCTGGAGAAACTTATTAATATGGATCAGTAACATAGATTTACTAAAAGAAAATGTGCATAATTTCACCTGGTATTTAATGCTCAGGGGAAGCTCGTCCTAACCTCTCGCCACTTAGCTGCAGTGTTATTTGTTAAAAGACACAGCAGGAAGACAGAGGCAAATTAGAGACAAGGTGTTCCATTTCATCATTACTTTTTCAAATGTCAGTCGAATCATTTGAATTAAAAATGCGACAGAGTAAACAGGTAATATTGTCTTTATCACTCTTTGGTGGCTTGATGATGTGAAATGAAACTTTAGGCTAAGGGTCAGTCATACAACACTGCTGTGACATGACTTGTGTCAACCCTTCATGTCGAGGCCTCTGGCTCAGCTGCAGATAGACATGACAGTCTGCTCCCTGCCCTCTGTGGTGTTGACACAGCTTGCCATGCATGTTTCACCTTGTAGGCATACACATACTGCTACTGTACACAGCACCTCAGACGATCCAACTGGGACCCATACTGGATAATTAGCCCTTTACATCCCCAACACTCTTTGAACACATTTACACAGTATGTGCATGAACTGTATTTTCAATCACTTTTCGGACATTAACAGATGTTGTTTAGCACAATGGACCCAATTGGACCTCTCCATCAGAGTCCTCCTGGAAGACCACAGTTGAAATAAATTAACCCACAATAGACCCGTTTTTGTCTTTTTTAGGGGGGTACAGGGGGTCTTTATGGCGAGATGGCAGGTCAACAGTATATGCCACATAGAAGCGGTGTACATCATCTGAAAGCTGGAAACCTGAAGATTAATTTGAGATGCAGTTCAGCATTGTGTGTCAAGTTGTTCTAGTCATGAATCAGAAATAAACATTCGTTCATTCATTCATTCATTAATCAATAGAAATCGGCTATTTTGTGAACACGTGCCAACAACAGCATCAGCAGTGTGTCTCGCGTATGGTATCCCATCATTTGCTGTGTATTTCTCGCGTGTGTTTTGTGACAAAACGTAGTTTGGAGACTTAATCATGGATTCCTCCTGGTGAAAGATCTTGTGGTGTGTGACCCCCTGTCGCCGGTCAGTCATGTGTGAACAGTACTGAGATCTGACGACGTTGAAAGTCATGTAGTGTGAACTTGGCTTAAGATAACATTACATATGTGCATTGAACATAGCTAAATTAGCTAGCTAGCTAGTGTCGGTGACATGTATTGTGCGAGACGAGAGATGTAGTTCACTGTGCGGTTTCCCACAAAACTAAATGATACTACGACAAACCTATGAGAAACTGAGACTTTCTTGACTTGCAAAATTATGTTTTAAATTGACGAACATCATATGTGGCGCAATTCAAACGGGATCAAAAAAAATATTTGTCTCTTGCCGTTGACTATCGTACATATTCTTTTCCGAAATAAGGTCCCATGGGGTCCACCGGAAGGGGAGGAACTTTGCCTCTCTATTGCCGCCCACCAAAACTCAGCTCTGGACTATCCTGATGAAGCAAACGTAAAATTCACTCATTGCTCTTCCACATACAGAAAATGTTTAGATAAATATCAAGACATATCTGGTGTGTGGCAAGCCCTTTGTTCACTTTGATTCTTTCATATAGCCTGTGTTTGAACAGCACCAAACTGAATTATACTGCTGTGCTGTGGATCTCTGATATTATTCCTGCCCTCCATCTTTCTGCCACTGTCCATCTCTTCCTTCACATCCTTTACTTTATCTCTCTACTTATATTTTTTTTTTGCTTTTTCCTGATTTTTCCTTTACTTTCCCTCTCATTTCTTTGACTGTCTCATTCTATCATCTCTCTCCATCCCTCTTCTTTCTATTCTCTTTTCCCTTTTGTCTTTGCGCTCCCTCCCTCTCTCACTGTCTATGCTAAGTATTGGTAATTACATTATCATGCGCTACCCTATGAAATATAGTTTCAGTGACATCAAGTGTGTGTGTATGAGTGTGTGTGTGTGTGTGGCGTTGATGATGGAGAGGCTGTCTGCGTTTTTAATAAGCACAACACTGCAACGCCCCACACGCTAACTGCCTTAGCATCGAACTTCACACACACACATAAGTAAACACACATAAACACACACACGGAGGCATCTGCCAAGACTAGGCTCAACTTGCAGGGAATTTATGTACAAATAATTACTTTTTAATAGCCAGTAATGTGATTTCCTGCCAAAGAAATATTCAAATGCATCTCAGGCAGTCCAGTATATTATCTGCCTGGAGCTACTGATGCGACTTAGGGGAGACGGCACAGGAAAGACAGATTATTGTTTGTGTGATAATAATTATTTTACCCTTGTCATCTGCAGAGGAAAATGGGAGATAATGCCTTTGTCTCTCTGTCTCCTTCCTTCACTTTCTTTTCTCTTCCTTTTTCTCCAACTCTTGTTCTTTCACCTTCTCAGTCAGGACTCTATCAGGGTAACCTGAACTTTTCTGTCAGTGCAGAGGGCAAAACACAGACTTCTGACTTTTTGAACAGGTAATGTGAGTCTCAGGGTCGGTGCTCGCCAATATGTCACACATTTGATGATATATTTGTCTCTCCAGTTGGGATTTATTGGGATCATAGGTTTTCTATGTCCAAGTGGACTTAAAAAATTGACATTTGCTAGATTATTTTCTTGTTCATAGGTATTTGTCTGCACTTTGGATTCAGTGAGTCGTTGTGCTGTGCCAGTTTGTGTGGCGTTCGTAAAACTAATTTGGTATAATTATAGTTGTCATGTTGCAACGGGGCTATTCCTTTGTTTACCTTTTTGCCAGTAACAATATTTGTTTGTGCAGTTGTGGTTATTGTAAGAGTTGTTATTGTGTTTGGGACTATGGGTGCAATATATTTAGAGTTACTTCGTCAATTTGAATCAATAACTCTGATTCGGATTTGATGCATATTTAATCTTTATTGAGTGTTTATATACTCTGTCTTCTTTCGGGAAGTGTGGTGTTTCGAATGTGTGAAATTGTGCAGAGTCTACCCTCAGAAGTAGCAGCATTCGACACTGGGTTCATCTGTGTTAAGGTAGTGTGGTGGCAAATGCGGGTGAAGGATTTGCTTAGGGGCACATCTGTAGCTACAGGAAGGTTGTGGGGACTGTCCATCGTTCTAACGTCCAACAGACACAAGGCTTCATCCAGGAGACCGCTGTTTGTGTCCCGTGCGTTACGTTTCAAGTTCACTTTACAATCAGTCGTTTGTTCGTGTCCCGTGTTCACAACGTCCAGTCTCATATTCACTGTAAAAACGTAGTAGTTTCAAGCCCAACCATGTTTTTTTTTCCTGAACCTAACTAAGTGTTTTTGTTTAATTCACAACATTCAGCACATGTTTATTGGGACCGAAAAGTGGCACCGGGGGTCTGACAAAGCATCGGTATGTGATGAGTTCCTCACGCAGTCTAAAAATATCAATTTTCCAGCCAGAATCTGTGTTAAAGTGTGGGTAGGCCGAACGTTTTTGGCATCATTGGGCAAAAATTCCATAATAACCTTTCAGCATATTGTAGTTCAAGTGTTCTGAGAGAAAACTAGACTTCTGCACCTCATCATGTCTCTGTTTTCAGGCTTTAAAAAAACTAGTCCGTGACGGGAGACTTTGGCCAATCACGGGTCATTTCAGAGAGAGAGAGTTTCTATTGGCTGTTCATTCTACGGAGGCAGCTGTCAATCACAAACTCCGATCAAACGGTCAGACTAGGCAGCTCTGATCGAATATGAATCAATATTCTGTTACTGTAATGCCTATTTCTCTCCTCAAATGTTTTCAGAAACATCTTGTAGTGTACTGTTTAGCTGTAAAATGAGAAAGTTTGCTCCGGCTGGTGGGCGGTGCTTGGTATTTCCTCAACTGATCTCAACATGGCAGCCGGGTCACAAGCTTTCTCATTTTACAGCTAAACAGTACACTACAAGATGTTTCTGAATACATTTTATATTTTAGTAACAGAATATTGATTTATATTTGATCAGCGCTGCCTATTTGACCGTTTGATCGGAGTTCGCGAGTATTTGACAGCTGCTCAGAGACGGCAAGGCTCCAGCTCGGCTCAGATTGGTTGTTTTCTTCCGGTCTGTGAAATCTTGCAAATGCCATTAGAAGCACCGGAGGACACAGAAGCACATGATTTTTTTTTCCAGATTACCTGTCTCATGCACTACTGTCAGGATATAGTGACCGTTTTATAAAAATACGTTTTTTTCATCAAATTTGCTCCAATTCTACGATTTCTGCTGCTTTAATTGAAGGAGATAATAATGGCTAATCACATATTTGATGTGAAAATCTGACGGAAATTGCGACATCCATCTCTCTGTCTAGAGTTAGTTTCTTTCTATTTGTTACACACTCGCACACAGGGTTCACAATATCACAGGTAAGTGACGGGGGACGTAATGTCTAGAATTCATTTTTTGCATTAACAGCTGACACCTCCCTTTGCAGGTTCAAGTGCCTAACACCGCGTGGATGTGTGAAAGTGTGAATGCAGGTTTTAATCTGTGCAGCTTGTGTGTGTGTGTGCGTATATGTGCAAGGACTGGTTAATGACCTCTGGAAGGATGAGCCCGCTCAAACTGAACCTCGGGGAGTCTAACCAATTGCTACTCTCTGTGTCGGTGTGTACGTGTCGGCGTGTGTGTGTGTTGTGTTGAGCACCAGCTAACGCACCGCTCTGTCTAATCCGCACGAACAAATCAGAGCTAAGAGCACCGTCACAACGCAACATCCAGCAGCCGACACCCCGAGAGAGAGAGAATAGAAAGCAAGGAATAATATATGTGTGAATTAAATATAGAGAAAAAGAGATGATGGTTCACTTATTTTGATTCTTGTTTGTCTTTTTTTTCTCTCATATTTTCACTTCCTCTTTCTCTATTTCTTTTCTCAGTGCACTATATTTTACGTGTACTCTGTGTATCTGTCTTTGTCAGTGTGTGTCTGTGTGTGTATTTATGTGTCAAGGGACAGATTACCGTTTCTGTGCCAGTGTGTTAGAGGAGTGCTGTATGTGTGTGTGTGTGTGTGTGTGTGTCCAGTGGTAGATGTGAATGTGTATGACAGGCTGATAATAGGACTCACTGTGGGCCATGCCACCTACCTGGAAACAGACCTTATCTGCCTCTGGGGAACACACGCACACTCAAACACATCGTATTATATCTTATCACAATGACAGTCTAGCGCAGAGAAGTCAGATCACTTACAGTGACAGATCAACAGACAGGTCAAGCACGTACACACACACTTTGTTACTATTGCTGGGTGATGTCTGTGATGTCAGCAGCTCACCAAAGGTGATCGCTCACAATCTTCCTTCTGCCTCAGTGATGTTCTCAAGCACATAGGGTGCCTTCTGCAAGTCCCAGTTCATGTAAAATGTCTACCCTAAACCTTTAGTAATTTTGTTATATTGCATATACAATATGCACTAAAATAACACAGCATCGGTATTCTGTTTATTCACCAGCCTGGTACTTAGCTTAAAGTGGCAGTAGGCAGAATGTTTTTGGCATCATTTGACAAAAAATTCCATAATAACCTTTCAGCATATTGTAATTCAAATGTTCTGAAAGAAAACTAGACATCTGCACCTCCTCATGGCTCTGTTTTCAGGCTTTAAAAAATCTAGCCCGTGACAGGAGACTTTGGCCAATTACAGGTCATTTCAGAGAGAGCGTTTCTATTGGCTGTTCATTCAACGGAGGCAGATCAAATGGTCAAACTAGGCAGCGCTGATCAGATATTAATTCATATTCTGTTACTGTAATGCCTATTTCTGTCTTCAAATGTTTTCAGAAACATCCTGTAGTGTACTATTTAGCTGTAAAATGAGAAAGTTTGCACCGGCTGGTGGGCGGTGCTTGGTATTTCCTCAACTGATCTCAACATGGTGGCCGGGTCAAAAATATTTTTTAGTTAAATTTGTTGAAATTTTTATTACATCCCGACAGCAATCAATAAATCAAACGCTCCGACAAAAAAAAAAAAACTGGTATCTGGATCTGGCAAGACTTTGATCAGCCCAAATGGCTACCTACCTACCTGCCTACTCACGCGCACTCTGCTCGTGCGCTCATTGCATGTCACCCAAGTCTTCCACAAGCTGCTAGCTTGACAACTTTGAGTTATAACAATAGACAGGCAAAGTCCCTCCCATTTGACCTCATTTCGGAAAAAATATGTACGGTAGTCAACGGCGAGAGATGAATATTTTTTGATCCCATTTGATTTGTGGCATGAATCACACATATGATGTGTATCAATATAAAAGAGAATTTTGCAAGTCAAGAAAATCACAGTTTGTTGCAGTATCATCTAGTTTCGTGTGAAACTGCTCAGTGAACTACATCTCTCGTCTCGTACTATTTACATCACCAACACTACAAATTCACAAATGAAACGTTATCTTACCTGATGTGTTTTATTTAGTAACTCCTGGTCTTTTTATCAGCTAGGAAGTGAAAGAACGAGCTAGACCCATTGCTCATGTGAGTACATCCGAAACACACAGGCATCGTAGCTTCTTCACATGCGCGACTTTTGGATGTGTAGTCTTTCTCATTACGTATTTTCACAGTCTTATTCTTCAACAGTTTTACAACAAACTTTGACTTTCTTGACTTGCAAAATTATCTTTTAAATTGACAAACATCATATGTGTGATTCATTGCGCAATTCAAACGGGATCAAAATAATATTTGTCTCCCCGTTCGCTACCATTCATATTTTTTCCAAAATAAGGTCCGATGATAGTCCACCTGAAGGGGCGGGACTTCGCCTCTCTATAGCCATGTTTGTTGTTTACATTCTTTATAATATGTTTACATTCATATGGTAATTGTGGGGGAGTGGCTTTGGAGGGCTGGAGGCCTGAAGGGATAGGATGTCAGTGTTGTCGACATTGCAAATTTCTCACTAGATTTACAGACTTCTGGAGCTAGTGCTGCTAGCTACTTTCATTGGAAAAGATTTGGCAACACTGGGCTCGTATTTTCAGTTGGATCATTTTTTAAATCTAGCGTTCTCTCGCTAGTTTCTCAACATTACCATCCCTAGCTTTAAAGGTACCCCCTGGAATTTTTGCAACACATGCACGCCCGGAAGCATGCAGTCAACGTGATTAACATTCCTGTCGCTGGATTCACTCTATTGTGAAAAACCATGAAGAACAGCACTGCAAGCTTGCAAACATCAGCTCTACAAATGTTTTATGATGAAGGCATTCAACACATTTGTTAAACCTCAAGGACACTTTGGTGAGAAACACTGAACATGATTTTTTTTTTTGTTGTTTACACAAAAACTCCACATAGCACCTTTAAAGTATAAATTGAGTTGCAAGTCTTTTTTGATTGAAAGGAAATGTTTTTTGATTGAGGTATTTTGCTTGCTACAGTCAATATAATTAAATCCCCATAAAAACAGATTTTGTACTCTACTCTATGTGCTAGTTTGTTACTGAAGTCTGGTTTTATCATGCTCATCATAAAAATAATTTCTTTATATTTTAGGCTTTCATTTTCCTTTGAGGGATTTTTCTTAATTCCCTCTCTCCACTTTCACCTTGTTCATCATCAAACCTCTTTCTCTCTGCTTGTCTTCTACTCAAACTCTCTCTTCTTCTGTCAGAAATTCCTCGTCTCTTATTTCTTGTCGTGCATCTTCCTCGCTCCACTTTTCCTCCCTGCTCTTCTTAAATGACTCTACATTGTAGGTCAATTTCTCTACTTTCTTTTTACCGTTCACCATCAGAATATCATCTTTTGCTCTACCTGTCTTCATCCCGTCTTCTTTCATCTTACAGTTTCTTTCCTCCTCTTTCTCTAATGAATCATGTTGAAGCTTGCTTTCATACACTGCTGATGGTAGCCCTCTGGCATGCGCACATATTGCATACATTCATCACTGCTACAATAGAAGTTAGACTTTGCAAGCAAACACACAAAGTAACACACATAATGATACTTCCATTTGCTCATGCATATGTTTGTGTATAAAAATGGAGATACATGTAATGGAACACATTATGTAATAAACAGTGTGACTGAATACAGTAATATATTCCCAGTAACAGATAGAACGTTGCCTTTGTGAGAATTGGAGTTAATACGTTGACCAGGTTTTGTTAAACTGCATAGAAATCAGAAATGACCAGTGTCTCCATCTGCCTTAATGGGGCAAATCAAAGAGTTTCTTGTTCTCAAGCAAGCAGGTTATTTGGGAGGGTTTTGTCAAGAAGTTAACCCACAAGTTGTGAAAACGTGCGAAAACTCTTGCGAGACTCGCTGCCCGACTGCCTATCCTAACCTAAACAATTTGAGGTCAAAGCCTAACCTTAACAATCTTGCAAGAGTTTTGCAACTTGTATGTTACCTTCTAGACATAACCATTTTGCTGGTTGATGTCTAACCAACCCGTTCTCACTCCCAACTCGTCAAATATCGCCAACTGGGCAGCGCCCCTCGGCATAGGAAACAGACACACGGAGGCACCCTTTAGCAACAGTATGTGACGAACCGGGCATTCAACTAACTCCAATGTAAACCCACCCACGGCGTTATTCGTCGGTCGGAGCAAGTGGCATAGTATTAATAGCGTGAGAGTCCCCTAAGGGCGGGTGGGAGAGTTGGTGGATGGGTCAGTCAAATAAACACAAGACTTTCAACCAGGAGGCCGGTGTTCGTGTACCGTGTGAAACTAAAAGTAACGTTGACTTATTTTGTCACGTCAGTCGTTAGTCACA
Organism: Sebastolobus alascanus; assembly: GCA_916701645.2. Classification (NCBI taxonomy): domain Eukaryota; kingdom Metazoa; phylum Chordata; class Actinopteri; order Perciformes; family Sebastidae; genus Sebastolobus; species Sebastolobus alascanus. Next base: position 691,645 of record CAKAOJ020000347.1, read on the forward strand.
TGAGTCGTTAGTCAGTGAAGTTAACGTCAACTACGACCGTTTCCTAACCGTACCTAAGTGATTGTCTTGCCTAAACCTAACTTCCTGTGAAGTTTATTTTGAAAGGACACTAAGCATGTTATGAGCGTATATTGACACGCCCTCCCTGACACGTCCAAAAGTAACGAGGGGTAAAGAGGGGGTACCCTGTGCGTCGGTCTCCAATGCCGAGGGTCACTGACCATGTGGTGGTATGTGACGAGTTGGGAGTGAGAATGTCTTTACTGACGCTTGGTCAGTGGCCCTACGCCTAATACTATGACCCTCTAGTGTCAGTTTTGGACGTGTTAGGGACGGCGTGTCAGTTCCCACTCGTTACAAGCATATTACTTCCAATGTAGGTTTACTTAGTTTTTAGCTTTAGATACGCAACAAAGCTACTTAGTTAGGTTTAGGCAACAAAATTACTTATTAGGCTAAAGAAAAAATTGTGGTTGGGGTTAAAATAAATGTTTGTTACGTAAAATAAGTATGTTTGTTTCGTAATTGGCGTCAGTGAAGTACGTAAGTAACGTCACAAAACTACGGTAAAATAAGTCAACGTTGACACGGTTTCCAACGGGATACAAACAACGGTCTCCTCGATGAAAGTCCTGTGTTTTTTTTACTCTTCGGACCTCCACCCCAGCCTACCCTAAGTGGAATTTCTTGTTCATGAAACTACGTCAGTAGCTCTGACCGTCTAATAATGCAACGGATGGGTTTATGTTGGAGTTAGTTGAATGCTACGGAGGCTAAAGGGTGTCTTGGTTTCAGACTCCGAGGGGCACTGATCAAGCATCGATATTTGACAAGTTGGGAGTGAGAATGTCTGACAGCATCTCACCAGAAAAGTATGATGATATAGTTTTGCCAGAGGTGAAAAGTCATTCCAAGCAGCAGAAGTTTATTGAAGGCTTTGTGGAAGGATCTTTAGCAATTTCAGCAATCAGCACTGTCTAGTGAAAGGATCTTCTACCTTGCACTGATGTCAGAAATTGTCAGTAGATGGCAGATGTGAAGATATAGTCTGCTACAGCTGCCTACAGTGATTCCACAATGATTTCACTGTGAGGTTTTGTCCACAAGCAGATCTTTAGTTGTTTTGTTTGTTGCTTTTGCAGGAAGATCACCTCACCCAAGACCTCTGCATGAATATCAATGAGAGATTCTGATACACACATACAAACTGAAAAATGGTAGAGACACATGTATGCACATCACGCAGAGACCGAATGTCCATGTGCACAGATACAAAGCACACAGTAAAGCTTAGTGGCATTAAACCTGTCACGCCTTAGAAAGCAACAGGTAAAAAAGGACACACAGGAACGTGACACACACAAACACACACCTGAATGCGTGGCAGGGACACACACACACACACACACACACACACACTATTTTATAAAGAAAGAGGGAAATGAGCAAGGAAATGTATTACAGTTTTTTTTGCAATTGCCAAAACAGAATGTCTGAAACTAGGGCCTCTTTGTCAAAAATTCTACACAAAAAAAAAAATCACATATACAAAATACAAAATATTTTACATTTCTTGCAAAAGCAAACACTTATTCCAAAACTATATAAACTCTTCTAAAGATGGTATTTTTGCATCACAACTGTTCACACAAACACCAAATAAATACTGTAGCTCTTTCCACATGCCAACTGCACGCTGATTTAATAAGTATAAAACACCATTTCCATTTGTAGCATGCTGTAAATATAGACTATCAACACAAATGCAATGGGGAAACAGACACATCGGTTTATTCCAGCCCAGTCGCACAGCAGTTTGTGAAATAGTCATAAAATTGAATGTATTGATTCGTGTACGTAAACACAAATTTCACGTTTTTTTCGTGACGGTCAGCCCGAAACCAATTCCAATGTATTCGACGTAATTGTGAACCAGGAAGTGTAGAGAGCAGCGAACGCCACGTAGGGAAGAGGTCAGGGTGGATGGGGGGGTCAAAAAGCTTAGGACATTTGCCCAGGAGACCGGTGTTCGTGTCCCCTGTGAAACCACAAGTCAAAGTTGATTTATTTGTCACGTAACTTCTGTACTTAAGTTACAGCACTTCCGGAGTTATTTTAACTCAAAGCGCAATCTTTTCCTAAAGCTAAATAAGTAGTTTGTTGCCTAAGCCTAACCAAGTGGATCTATTCCTTTAACCTAACTAAGTAGTTTTATTTTGAAAAGACTGGAGTGGAATTTGACACAGGCGTCACATGTTGCTGGACATTTGTAGGAAAACACCCAAAATATACGTTGTTGGAAGTCGTGCTGGGAAATTCGTGTCTATGTACACAAATCAAATAGATAAAATTTTGTGACTATTTCAGGAACTACGGTGAGACTGTGTTTTTTATTCTCAATACTCATATACTCATAGCAGTATCAGACACAATATCTTTAACTGAAGATGACATGAATATAAATACTGTATTGTGCTGAAAAAAAACAGTATATTGCAATTACACTCATCTAACTCTCTTTCCAAAATTGGCCTCCATTGTTGTGCACACCAAAGAACAAACCTGAATCCCATTCATAGTGTTCAAGCTCTGATTTCTAAGGGATCTAATTGGTTACAGGTGTTTTCACAGGTGAACTCTGTGTGCAGGTGATTGATAATTCAGTGTGGTATTTCAGTGGCAGTGTTTAGCAAACAACACACACAGGCTTTTAGTTTTGAACAATGTGCCTAATGCAGATAACCTTTTGGAGTTATTTGCAAAAAAGTGTGTTTTAGAATTTAAAACTTAGTTGAAAGTAGACAATGTGCTTATGGTTTAGCATACCTGGTCAATAGATAGGCTACATGAGTTCGTGGTTTCAATAATTGTGCCACAAGTACCAGTTTTTGTGTCTTGGCAATTGCAAAAAAACTGTGTTGGGCATGAACACAATGGGAAGGAAGAAAGACCAAGAAACAAAGCGCATACACTTGACATACAGATCAACTCATTAGCACAGCTCTACATTTTCAAGATTTCTGCCACAACCTGGAAGCTGGATACCCAATAAGAGATTTATTTTGCCTGGTTTAAGAGGAATAGAGATTATGTCCAAAGCTGCTCTGTGTATTTTATGATCTTGCAGGTGACATAAAACACCTCCTGCCATCATCACCTAATCTCTGGCACCTGTTGGTGGGTCTTTAAAAGTGTCCTCAGGCCAAAAACACACGCATTGCAGCAGCAGCTTCTTAAGCCAACGCTGTTATTTATCTTTGTTTATTAATAATTGCATTATACTTTGTTTTTTGGTTTATCCATTATAACACCCTTATCAAGCCACAGTATCCGACATGAGACACAGAGAGGACAGAGGGCGAGGGGTGGGGCCTAGTAAGAGATGTGGTTGGGTCAGCGCAGCGCCCTGCAGAATTGTCCAATATGAACACTTTTCCTTGGGAGATCAGCCTTGATAAAGGATGCGATGTTTCTATCCAAGCATATTTTTGATTCTTATAAACTAACTCAACTTGAGTAAATAATACAAATACATTTTTTCAGAAAAAAGTCTCCTAAATTGCCATGTGTATATGTGTGCACACAACACAGTCTCACAGCAGTTCATGAAATAATCATGAAATTTAATCTATTTGATTTGTGTACACAGACACGAATTTCCCTTTTTTCATTATGCTCAGCACGACTTTCAACACATTTTTAGTGCGTTTACCTACGAACATCCAGCAAAACGTGACGCACGTGTCAATTTCCGCTCCAATCTTTTCAAAAATAAAACTACTTAGTTAGGTTTAGGAATAGGTGGATTTGGTTAGGCTGAGGCAACAGAACTACTTCGTTAAGTTTAGGAAACGAGTGTGGTTTGGGTTAAAATAACACCGGAAGTGGCGTAACTTAAATACGGAAGTTACGTGACAAAAACTACTTAGTTAGCTTTACGAAAAGATCGCGGTTTGGTTTAAAATAAAACCAGGAGTGCTGTACCGTAAGTTCGGAAGTTAGATGACAAATAAATCAAATTTGACTTGTGGTTTTACACGGGACACTAACACTGGTCTCCTGGGCAAAAGTCCTGTGTTTTTGACCCACCCACCCATCCACCCCGACTTCCTCTCTCTGTGGCATTGGCTGCTCTCTATATTTCCCGGTTCACAATTACGTGGATTACATACGACTTAATTTCGTGTTGACCATCACGAAAAAAAATTTGAAATTCGTGTATATGTACACGAATCAGTTCATTACATTTCTTGACTATTTCACGAACTGCTACAGTATGTGACTGAGCTGGTGCACAAGGAGAGAAAGAGAAAGGACACACAAACACAAAGTGTTGAGACACAAACCAATTTTAACCACAGATCATTGGCCAGCTTACAACAGCCGCCTGTGACATCATCACCGAAGGACAGGTCAATACTAATGAGGTCAGAAGGAGGGGATGAAATTTGATTATGGTCTCCAGTTCATAAACAATATATTTCTATTAAAATCTAGATTGTACACAAGGAGAGAATGCCAGAGAAAGAGAGAAAGGGGGAGAGAAAGAGAGAGAGAGGAATTGTGAAGAGAATGAGACAAAAGAGAAGAAAAGAAAAACTGTTGTGAAAAAAACAAAGGATAGAAGAAGAGATATGGCTAGACAGGAGTGAGGGAAGTTGCAAAAGTGAAGTGTGTGATAATGAATCAGCAGCTTAACAAATGCAGGACCATACTGACTAACCAGATATTAGTAATTAAAACACTGGATCACTGTTGTCCCCATCAGCCCTGCTATAATAAACCTCCCCTCTCCTGCCTCCAGGCTATTATGGCTTATTTGAAAAGGAACAGATACAAGCATGAAAATCAACCAGCTGCTTTATTGGATTAAAAGTACAAGCAAATCACAAGAGCATTAACAGTCATAGACGGTGTTCAAAGTCACAGTAAAAACGCCATCATAAAGAGTTATTCAAAGATTTTGGACATAGTATAAGCACATACTCTGTTCATTCTAATTACAGAAGAGTTTCCATCCCCCCCAGACTCACAATTTAACTTTGGTTTTATATTTTTAATTTTGTACTGTAGATCTCCACTGAGGCAATGGATAGACAACACATTTTCACTCTCAGTTCATCAAATACCGCAGCTTGGTCAGTGGCCCAACGTTTCAAACTATGACACTCTACGTACCCCTCTAGCGCCCGGTTTGCACATGTCAATTTCCGCTTGTTACATAGTAGTAGTACTAGTAGTATTTTATTCAGACATCACACATAATACAATAAGTGTAAACAATACGAACAGCATTAACAAAGTCAACAGTCTTTGTATTAAGTAGTGACTGAACAGGCACAGGCAGAAGCAAAATGCTTATATATGCCTTACCTATATTCTTATCAAATTAAGCTCCCCTCCAGAAATAGAAAATCATTCACAATTGTAACCCTCAAAAATAGCTTTGTAAACATGAATACACTGTATTTTCAAAATACACTTGTATGTTCACAAGATTGGTTAGGTTTAGGCAACAAAACTATTTGGTTATGTTTAGGAAAGATTGTGGTTTAGGTTAAAATAAGTACATTTGTTATGTAGTTAAATGGGCTACGTTATGTGTAAGTTAAATACACACCATATTTGGTGGACGTGTGTAGATATGATGTCTGAGTGACCAGGATGGTGTCACGAAGACGCAATGACCCTTCTTTCTTTAATATATTCCTTGGGGCCAAGCAATCGGCCCGCTCCAAACGGGCATGCGTTCTGAACGGCCACACGCTCCTAACGGACACGCACCCCGACAAGGCTGCAAGCAGTAATACCGGGAGCCAAGCAATCGGCCCATACCAAACGGACACGTGCACTAGTTAACTACTTAATTCTAACAAATGTCAGATATGAATGACTACGTCAAAAATGCATGTAATTGTAACATGTAACATTGCTTGCAAATTCTCAAAGAACCTGGCACCCTGGCAATCATTTAACCACATTTAATCCACATCTTTTTTGTTGACCAATATTTATTGAACATTGGCAGTGAGCATTGATCTCTTTGGCAAAAACTACTACATCTCTTTTTGCTGAGGCCCTCAGATTTTTGTTAAGACTTTTGATTATCTTGTATTATATACATTTTTAGAGGTCTATAATTAGTTCTGATTTGTCTAGGAGAGGATTTGGGTATTCATGTTTTGGGGTTTTCTGTTATACTCCTTGTTTTCATGCATTCGTCTAGTGTTTCCTGTTTTATTTTGTTTGGTTTTACTTCCTGCCTTTGTGTGTTTTGATTGTCTGCCCCGCCCTGATCAGTTTCACCTGTCCCCTAATTAGTTCTGCACTCACCTCACCTGTTCTCACTTTCCCAAGTTAGTCAGTCACTATTTATACCACCTCAGTTCCTTTGTTCTTTGTCGGTTCGTCTTCCGTCAAGTATGGAATTTTGTTTGCCTGTTACCTGCTTGCATCTTGGACTCTCAGTTTGTAAGCCTTTTTGTTAATGAAATATCTTCGTTGAATCTGATCGTCTCTGCATTTGGGTCCTTCCTGACTGTTCTGCTCCCTGCATCGTGACAGTTGCTGCTTCATAAGCCTAAAAAGCATTACCTGTAAAGGCCCTGACACACCAAGCCGACGGTCGGCCGTCGGACAGATTGGGGCCATCGGTGAGCGCCTGTTGGCCCAGTTTTTTCGGTGTGTCCCGCACCGTCGGCTTGTGCCTGTGTCGGAGATTTTCCAGCTGATTCAGCACGTTGAATCGGCAGCGGAGACGTCGGTGAGAGAAATCACTCTGATTGGCTGTTCAGCTTAAATGAATCAGTGCATGAGAAGAGATATGGACGTGAGGTAAGAAAGCAAACGAGTAAAGTCAAGAGTGCACAAACAGAAGGCTCTTCTCATTTTTCATTTCAATCTCATTTGATCTTTCCAATACACGGATATTTTCACAGCGACATGGTCATCTGGAATGAAGCTAAGTGGTGAGTGAGAGTGGTGTGATTATGGTCGGCAAACGCCGCTTTGTTTCACATACGTATCATTACAACGGCTTGTATATCCGTTGTCCTCGATCTTCCGGTTTCCCCTTTTGAATGACGAATACAGACTACCACGACCTGCTGGTAGGGAGAGTTATTTCCTCTCACGCAGGCACAGAACGTACGTTCTAACTGGCCGTCAACCGTAGTCTTTGCGGTGTGTTCGAGTGCAACTTATCGGCCAAAACAAAACGACGTGAGGCGGCGCAGCTCGTGGCCAGAATGCCAACATGCAAAATTGTCTCGTGCATCCTGAACATAAACTCAGCTCTGGATCCAAGACAGGCTGCAACACACTTCTGTTCTTCTGTAGACAAGGAAACACATACGATTAATGACAAGAAAAGAAGCAAGTTAGTACAGCAAATCAAGCTCTACACACAGGTGAGAAATCACACACGAACACACACACACACACACACACACCTGTGAATATGGTTACACACCAATGTGCTCAGACATAGACACATGTATACTGTATATATTCTCACATAATAACACACACACACACTCGGATAGCACACAGCCTGTGGCAGCAGCAACTGTGGCATCTGTTGCCCACTGAGCCAGTCTGCTGGAGCTGGAGTCAATTATAAACACATTAGACTCTGTTTCCCATAACACACAATGACAGAAATACCTGTACGTGATCGCTCACACATAAACAAAGTCACATACACTCACACATACACTGCAGCAGCACAACTCTTCAGTATATCCATCATTACTTCTCACTGCATTGGAAAAGAAAGCGGAGATGATGGCAGTGAGAGAGAGAGCTGTGGAGGGAGACAAAAGAAAGAAAGAGGCAAAATGTACAAATAAAAGTGAGAAGCTGTTGTACTTTAGGTGAGCCGATCTTCACGAATAATCCAATCTCTCCTAATACACGGGGGGCGAGCGTACTTTTCACATTTGATATGAATAAAGATTGACTTCGAAACTGAGACAATCATAAACAAAATATCTGCAGCCTAGTCATCTTATAAAACTCAATTTGTTGAAGAACCCACTTGTAAAAATCACAGGCATGCATCAGATTCCCAGCAGACCCCTAAATGCTAAAAGTATCGGCGCCCTAAAAGACGGCGGCTTTGGATTAAATGTAGCTGACAGACTGAATAGAAAAGAATATCTCTTGTTTTTCTGTGGGGTTGCTTCCATTAGCGCGCTCGACAAGCCGTCACGGAGGAGGTACACGGAGGCGTACGGTGTAAAGCTGCTTGGGTGTGAGCTCGAGTGTTATGTGAATGCATGTGTGTGTTTGAAATGTACTGTATGTGGGTGTGTGCCTCTCTGAGTGTGTGTCAGAAAGAACATTTCTCTCCAGAGCAGCTGAGCAGAGACTTTTGCATTTTTTCTGTGTGTGTGTGTGTGTGTGTGTGTGTGTGTGCGTGCGTGCGTGCGTGCGTGTGGGTGTGCGCACGTGTGTGTCTGACAGCTGACAAACAAGCATCACTCTCTCTGAGACTGACTGACAGGAAGACTGAGGGAGAATAGAGAACACACACACACACAGGTGCAGATTCTAGAGATAAAGGTACACAAAGAGACAGTTATTAAGCTTGTTACAGAGGGTAGTTATCACAGCTGAAAATCATTCTCATATTCAGGTTAGAAAGACAGAATCTGTAAGGAATTAGAAAAGACGTGCACGAGCATGTGTGTGCACCAGAACAATGTGAATAAGCGCACAGAAATCCTCACAGCAAATCATCTAGCACGCACACATAGCTCGCAGCATAGTGGGTGGATACGGCGGCCTGTCGTATTTAAGAAGGCTTTATGATCACTCTGCTGTCAGCCAATATGTGTGTTTGTGTGTGTGTGTGTGTGTGTGTGAGGATGAAGGTTGAATGATCTGATAGTATTCCGTCAGTCAAAGCTGCCTCAACACAGAGAAGCTGGAGGGCTCCAGCATCTCTCTGCATGTATGTGTGTGTGTGTGTGTGTGTGTGTTTGTTTTTGACCTCACCAGTGTTTGTTCACTTAGTTTCTGTAAATCTCCAGTAAACAGCAAAAAGAAGTGTTTTTGACACAAAAGAAAGCCGGTTGAAGCCACGTGTCAGCAGTTCATTCAGCCGGAGTCGGTCAACGCCGTTTGCCAACAGCCAAATATCTCGCCATGGAGCCAGATTGACCTCAACCTTCACACTGCGGCCAGTCCTCAAGTTGAGTGGGTCACATTGAGGTTGGAGTTTACCAGCTATCCTCTTTCACTACTACTCCATGATTTCTGACTGTCCCTAACATTCCTAATGTTCCTGGTGTCAGACCCATTTCTCTTAAAGCTGGGGAAGGCAACTTTGGAGAAGCCAGCAAGAGTAAGCGAAATTTAAAAGGTATTCAACCGAAAAAAAAAAATTCCCAGTCCCTCCCTTTAGGAAAAAAAGAAGTATGATTGTATCGAAGTCTATGAAATAATGAGCCTACTTTTCACTTAATTTATTACCTCAGTAAACACTGTAAACATGAGTTTATGGTCTCAATAGTTTCAAGTCTTCTTCAATACAATATGATGTTAATTTAGTAAATTATGGTCCCATTTAGAGTGAAATAGACCATAATAGCAGGGCAGTTAAGCACAACTGTGTATTATGCGATAAAAGCAACACATTTGGCTCAGATTTATATATTATAAAAAGATATAGATATTGGGGAACTACTAATTTGGGGCCTGAGGTCCGTGGTAGCCATTTTTAAAAATGGCCGCCAAAACGGCGCTAAATATTCCAAAGTGTTGCGGAAAACTGATTTTGTGACTCTTGATGATTTTTTAAAAAAGCAGGGTATGCTTCAGGGCGTGGTTACCTTGTGATTGATAGGTCGCTGCCACGGAGTTGTCCGGTCTGTGTGTTGTCTTAGAACTTTAACTCTTTCACAGTATTTTCAGTTCATGAAAATGACTTGTTCAGCATTTGGTTGTACTCCACCCTCTCGTGTCACTTCTGGTTGCAAAGAAAACAAGATGGCGACGGCCACAATTAAGATGGCCATGGCCGAAATTCCGAACCCGAGGCTTGAAAACGGCAGTCCACAAACCAATGGGTGACGTCACGGTGACTACGTCCACTTTTTATATACAGTCTATGAGCATTGGTGACAGGAGAACAGCGCATCGTTGTCATCGCTAACCATATCCAACTACCTCATGTCTCATTCATACGTAAGAAAACACCTAACAATATCGTAATGAACGTAAACAGCAAATTGTTAGTACTCACAGCTGTCAAGCTAGCATGTAAGTATTGGGAAATTTTGTGCACTTTAAGTCAATCTCAGACCCTGTCTTCATGCCACTTGTGCCAGCAAGGTCACTGTTACAGCAGGGCAGGTATTTGTTCCCTGACTACTTCCTGTGGCTTTGCTTCATGCTGCAGCTCTCCCTCGTGGCTAACACACTCAGAAAGACAATCTCCTGTTATCTTAGCAATAATGCTAGCAGGAGCCGTGTGCCTCTTTTAGAAACAGCAAAGGTAATCCAGTCTCATGTGAGGGGTCAGACTAATGACTCCTGTGATGGGGTCGAAAACATCTGAGGAAACTTTGCTCAGAGGAGGGACATAGGGACACTTCCTGCAGCCAGGCCCGGGACGGGCAGAAGACTTATGGACTGTTCACCCACAATAGGAAGGACAGGAACTTGTAATTTGATTTGTTGTTTATTTTCTTTTTTTGGTCTAAAATTCCCTGAACAATCTAAATCCTAAATTTCATTTTGGCTTTTTCAAAGATCATATGGCTGTCCTCTTTTGGTATACAGATCGTTTCTTGCCTAATTTTATTTGCCTCTATTACGCAATCAATAATAATAATAATTTAAAATAAGAGAAGAGAGGTTACAGAAGAACTTTTACTGCAGAGGGATACTGCGTGTATGTGATATCTTGGTAAAAATATGGCATCTGCATCATGATAATGACAACCATTTTGCTGGCACTCATATGCACATTTTTTGTGTGTCTGTGTGTGTGTGTGTGTGTGTGTGTATGTGTGTGTGTGTGTGTGTGTGTGTGTGTGTGTGTGTGTGGGTGTGTGTGTGTGTGTGTGTGTGAGAGAGAGAGAGAGTCACGCAGGAATTAATAAGAATCCCTCGCTCCTATTAGGTGTCCCAGGGTGCAGCAAAGTGCCCAAGGAGAAAATAATATGTGTGTGTGTGTGTGTGTGTAAGAGAGAGCTTGAGTGTGATAAGTAATATGGCAGTGTCATAGAGGAAGCCACTGTAACCTTTATACAGCTCTTTACTCTGTCACTTCCTATAAAAACACACCTCCATCACTTGGGCGGGGGGGGGGGGGAGAAAGGGGGGAGAGGTGCAAGGAAGGAAGCTGAGACAGGGGAAGAAAGGGGGAAGGAGGACGGTGTGAGGGAGGAGAGTGATGGAGGAGAGGAGGAGGCAAAGCATGTAAGAGAAGTAAAAAAAAAGAGATGGTGAAAATTAGAGAGAAGATCGAGCTGAAGGGAGTGAGCAAAGTGAGACGGTACAGAGATAAGGACAAAGAAGAGAAAAGGAGAAAGGGAAAGATGAAGTGGGAAGGACAGATGGACAGACTGAAAATGACAAAGAGGTGACAACAGAAGGAAGAATAGAGGGGAAGTACCGAGGGAGGGAAGAGCGATTGATAGAGATGTTTCGTGTTTTCACAAGGTCAAGTGTGGAAATGGGCTCATGCTTCTTGTGCACTCTCCTGTCGCCACGTGCTGTCAGCCGGCCTTCTGCCCAGGAAAAATGAAACAAGGGAACGGAAGGAAACACAGGGAGAGCAACAGAAAGCAAAATGGTGAGTGGGTGAAAGGGACGACTGGGTAAAGCCTCGGTTATGCTTTCTGCAAGGACAGTCGCACGAGCATGAGCTGACGTGGAATAGTGACAGGGAAACCTTTGGTTCTCTTGTACTCCTTGCGTGTTTCTCGTTGAGGTAAACGACATTCTCGAAGCTCCTCAAAGTTTTTCATTGTCTCGGCCCGTCCGCGTTGTTAGACAAATTTGGATGTGCGCAGACGGGCGAAAACCTGCCGAACGGAACCCTTGCGAAGGGTTGTGTCTGATGGTTGGACGTCACTTTGGCCGTGCGGACACTCGCGACCCTCGCGGATGCGACAAGCATAAATCATGCTTAACAAGAGGAAGGAAGATGGAAGGATGATGTGAAATTATACCGAAATATAACATATTTTTACTCTTTCGAGTCATAACTCTAACATTGTCAGACAATTGCAACACACATACACACGCACAAACACACACACAGTACATTTACAGTAGCCTGCATGCACATACTAACACGCGTTTCACTTTCAAAACAGAATGAATGGTCCTATATATATTTATATATATATATATATGCTATATATATGCTATATATCATATATATATTGAAAGCCCTATATATATATATAGCATATATATATATATATACATATATATATATATATATGTATATATATATATATAGGGCTGTTAAAGTTAACGTAATAATGTAAAGGGAAATTTGTTTTAGCGCCACTAATATATTTGATGCATTAACACAATCGAACTTTCGGAGGTTGTAGCGGGCTCGGTTTTAAAGCTAGAATGAAGATACTGCTATCATATGAAACTAGAAAACCTAAAAAATCCATTGGTACATGAAAAGTTAAGGGAACACCAAAGTTAATAAAATTGATCTTGAGGAGGACAAGAACTTCCATACAAAATATCATGGCAATTCATCCAAATGTCAAAACATTAGTCTCAAAACCACAAATATGAACCTCATGGTGCCGCGAGAAGAAAAGTCTTTATTAGACTTAATTAGGATTCATCTTCTGTAAACCATGAATGTCTGTACAAAATGTCATGCTGATCCATTCTACAGCTGCTAAGATATTTCAGTACGGACCAAAGTGGTGGACCAACGTTGCCATCCATCCACATTTGTCTGTATAATTTGTAACGAAACTATAAAACCTAAGGAATCGATTGGTACCAACCAAGTCATGCTAGCTTGTCGCGAAGGAGGCTAAATAACGCTCCACACTTTCGCTAAATTTTGGCGAGAAAAAAACTGTCATGGCTATTTTCAAAGGGGTCCCTTGACCTCTGACCTCAAGATATGTGAATAAAAATGGGTTCTATGGGTACCCACGAGTCTCCCCTTTACAGACATGCCCACTTTATGATAATCACATGCAGTTTTGGGAAAGTCATAGTCAAGTCAGCACACTGACACACTGACAGCTGTTGTTGCCTGTTGGGCTGCAGTTTGCCATGTTATGATTTGAGCATATTTTTTTATGCTAAATGCAGTACCTGTGAGGGTTTCTGGACAATATTTGTCATGTTTGGTGTTTTTCATTGATTTTCCCTTTAAAATTTCCCTTTAAGGTACATTTTGAACAGAAAAAAATATGTGATTAATAACAATTAACTATGGAAAATCATGCTATTAATTGTGATTAAGGATAAGAAGATATATCTATATATAGATATACTGTATACAGTATATCTATATATAGATATACTGTATACAGTATATAGACCGTATCGACCCAGACTTCGAAAAACTGAAGAAACATACTGTATGTCTCTGTGTTTTCAAAGGACCTCACAGTATACCCTTAAACAAGTAGTACAGGAATACAGTAGATTAGAACCATACCAGCATGCAAAATATGATAAGTTACCATAATAGTTCAGGGACATGTTAGTGACAAAGCAACGAACATATAAGAAGTATGACCTCTGCTGTATAATCTGTAATCGATCTTAATTTCCCTTCAGACAGAGCGAGAGGATTGGATTTGATTTGACCTTTACCCCGCTGCACACACTGACATTCACTACGATCACACACATCAACACTTTGAAGTTATAGGGATATGGCAACCCTTCATATGACAACAGTTCTCTACTGCAGGTCTGCATCCCAGCTGCACTGACCTAAAGTCAGCTATGGTGTGTTATATTGTTATTATAAGAGTAATGATAATATCACACACTCACATATTATGTGCTACAGTTTGTTGTTGCATTTGAAAGACTGCAACAAAAGGATTGAAGAGGCGCTTAGGCAAAAGTTCAGTCAATGTTAGTCTAATGGGCGTGATGGGGGACAAAATCCATAGTCCTCTTCAGTGGCAAAATGCATTGTAAAGTTCAGCTGAAGCTAATAGGAGGCTTCAGCATTGAAATTGCATTAAGAAGGAACCTGTTCTTAGCTAGTATGATACAACGCTATAGAGTGCTCCATGAATGACGCATTTTTGTAGGCCAACCAGGAAGTTAGCATCGCCCTGAGTTCCCTTGACAAAAATCCAATGGGATTTTTCCATTTGGATTATTGCAGAAAATAACATCTGTGGCAAACACACGTTTATGATACTTACACGTTTTGTTCAGCAAGATAATCTTCACGAATGAACATCACTTTTACGATTTTTGAAGCGTGAATGCAATCGCCAGAAGTAAAAAGCTAACGTTAGGCTACAAACAAACGAGGCCACGGTCGCATGAACGCAAGTATACACAACGAGGCTGTAAAGGCTGACGAGTCGGCGTGATGACGTTTAGTAGTCTCATTTAGCCACTTGTTAGCAACCGCCTTTTTTAAGATACGTAAAAGCTTCAAAATTCACGATCATTGGGATATTTACTGACGTATTTTATTTTGTAGAACAAAACGTTAAAAACTCTTTAGCTTCTGTTAACCACAGACCTTATTTCAGGCATCTACCTAAGACCCAGAAATTCAGAAACATCTTGTAGTGTACTGTTTAGCTGTAAAATGAGAAAGTTGGCTAGTGCTGGTGGGCGGTGTTTGGTATTTCCTCAACATGGCGGCTGGGTCACAAAATGCCTAGTTTGACCGTTTGATCAGAGTTTGCAAGTGATTGACAGCTGCTCAGAGACGGCAGACTCCAGCTCCGCTCTGATTGGTTGTTTCCCTCCAGTCTGTAAAATTTTGCAGATGCCATTAGGAGCATCAGAGGACACAGACAGTCTCATGCACTACTGTCAGGATACAGTGACCATTTTATAAAAATAACTTTTTAAAATCATATTTGCCCCAATCTTGCCTACTGCTCCTTTAAGATTTATGATTTGAAAAATGCAAAGAGACATTTGATCAAATAAAGTCATTGATCATTTCCTCCGTTTTGACATTTCCTATATTTTAGGCACTTATTAGACTCTCAGCCAAAGAAACCTAACATGTTCCCACCAATAGACCCTGTCTGGCTGCCGCTCTGCCTGTCCTCAGGATGGAAAGACATGAAATAACTTCAGACGGAGCTTGGCTGTGTGATCATCATTACAGCGAATGATCAAAGCCCTGCAAATACAGGAACACAGAAACGCTGTATGTACAAGGTATCTGTTAAATTCAGCACATAGAAAAAACTGGCACCCTCTGTGCACCCTGCTAATACAATATCCTCACATGATCTTTTAAAAGCTAGCCTAGAGGTCCAAAGTATGAGTCAGCACAGTGTGTTAGAGTAAGCACCCCTTCACTGCACTTCAGCCTAAGCCCTATATGAGGAAGATAACGCACACCTCCATTCATTTCCATTTGCTGACAGTAAGAAAAGACCTTCTGCGAGCTCAGACACGTAGTTTGTTGCTCTGAGGTCCATTGTCGTTCCCTGTTATTTGCCTTCAGTTGACAAGTGTACAATAATGTTTTAATAAGCCTCTTTCCACAGCATGACAGTAAATTTTCTTTTATCAATACTTTAGACAGAAAGAAAGGATTGGCTCTGAGTTGACCTTTACCCTGCTGGACAGTTTGACATTCTTCATGATCACCCACATGACAGGACATTCAAGATGGTGGGCTTTGGAAAGACTTAGCCCCTATACTATGATAACAAATTACTCACACAAGCAGACACAAAAGGGCTCCCTTTGACATATTGCCTTTGTCTATGGAGTGTTAGCCAAGAAATATCGTCCAACGTTACTGTAAAACAGTGGTCGCATTAACCGAATATCTTCAATTCACTGACTGAATTTTTTTTAACAATCTGAAGGCCATCCGTCATTTTGACAGATTAGATCTCGCTATCCAGGTGCTGATAGCGCGTTGACGAGCTACGGACTGGAGGCCTCTTAGCGCGTCTATGACCACTACGGGTCTTAGAGCGGTGCAGAAAGAGAAGCCTGATCTCCTAAAAATTACGTTCCCATACAACGAAACTGCATTGTAAATTATGTTTCAAGGGAAACATATATTGTTACGTATTTTGTTTGTTTATGACGTACCTCAAATCCGTTTATAATTATAGTCCACGGAACTCCATGCAAGGAGGAGGTCAAGGTGGTGGATGGGTCAACAAACACCAGACTTTCACCCAGGAGACTGGTGTTCATGTCCTGTGTGAAACTAAGAGTCAATGTTCACTTATTTTAATCAAGATGTTTTTTTACTAAACCTAACCAAGTAGTTTTGTTGCGTTTTTTGTTTTGTTTCAATTTACGTTATCCATGTGTTTAAATCTGTTTAAAACCGTAATCCGGCGGTTAATACGTTTGCCTCGAAAAGTAATTGAGAATGCAGTTTAGTTGTATGAGAACATAATTTCCTCCCGGGGAAGCGAGGGCTTGCATGATCGGGAAGTCTCCCGACTTGTGGTCACTTCCCTGGGAGAAATGTTCCCTGACTTCACAACTTTGACTGAATTGGTGTTGGTAATTCCAGTCTCCGGTGTGGCAGCAGAGCTAAAATCATTCACCTGCTTCGTGTGGTGTTGACATTAAAAGTGACTGCACGATCGTCATCTCTGTTCATCGTTTCATGCCCTTATAAATGCATAATCTATAAGCTTCTTCTGTATATTAATTATTATAAAATGAAAATGAATGAATGGAAATTTAATGATATTAAATGTCTTATCATTAAAAATTTTAATTAAAATGACAGGTAATAATAAGCGCTGTCAATCAATAAATTAAAATATTTAATCATGAGTAATTGCATGATTGTCCATAGTTAATCGCAAATCACACATTTTTTATCTGTAAAAAATGTACCTTAAAGGGGGATTTGTCAAGTATTAAATACTGTTATCAACATGGGAGTGGACAAATATGCTTGCTTTATGCAAATGTATTCATATTTACACAAAACAATGACAGATATTGTCCAGAAACCCTCACAGGTACTGCATTTAGCATAAAAAATATGCTCAAATCCTAACATGGCAAACTCAAGCTCAAAAAGTGTGCTGATGTTCAATGTAGGGATGTACCGAATGCCATTGTTTTTTCATTTGAAGCTTCTATTGTGGTTTTCGAATTAAGATTCAAATGTATGTCATATTTTATGATGTCATCAACCGAACAAAATGGGGAAAATATGATTTTGTGTTTTTGTGGTTATATAAATGTTCTTTATAGTGCTGTTAAATTGCTGCTACACCGCCCCGTTAATAAAGGTGTGGGCCTCCCTTTGTGTTTCTTGACATCAGTGAAAATGTTATTTTGAAAGGCTAAACGCCAAAATATGGATTCAAGCAGCAATTTTTTTTGCTGTGAATTTTGGTAATTATTACATCTATAACTTTTCAATACATTTTTATTTTAAAGGATAGATAAAAACTTCGACCTGCTTGTGGTGCTCAATGAAAAGTCAGCAGTCATCAAAAGTGATTAGGATTCACCATCTGGAAACATGGAATGTCTGTACAAAATTTCATGGCAATCCTTCCAATAGTTGTTGACATATTTCAGATTTTAACACTCGTTGTCTCTCCTCAAAAAACACCTTTTTTCCCTCCTATGATGATTGTGATGCAGGTCGTGAACAGAGCTGATAGAAATCCACTCAGACACACAGACCTGAGGCCCACTGCAATAAAACTGGACCCTACACAGCCCGACTTGGGCCACGAATACTACGAACTGAGTGGCCCATGAAGATGCACACAGCTCTTACTTTGATCAAGAATGTGGTGGTGATTGCAAAATGTTTTACTTTGGGATTTTTTTTGTCCAGAGTTGTCTCTATGAGTCTATGATTTTTTTTTTTTTTTTTAACTGTCATCCTGACCAAATTGCTTTTGAAAGTGACTACAAAGAACAAAGAAAGAATAAACTGTTGTTTTCATCATGCCGCCTTATACTGACAATCCAGTTGCAGAGTGGAGAAGTTAACAGGACTATCTAATAAGAGCTGAAGATTTATGAATCCACATGGGATGACGTGGAAGGTGCACACCCAAAATGTTTTACCAAAAAGAAATATCGTTATCGTTGCGTAATCGTGCATGATTAATGTGGAATCCGATGTTTCCAAAAAATACTGACCTGCTGTTATAAGCAGAAATTTATATTTGTTACAGGGCCGGCTAAGAAACGGACCATATAGGCGGTCGCCTAGAAAGCCACCTTCTGGGGGGCGCTGGTCTCCCTCTATAAATAAATCAATAAATCATTTTTTTTTTTAAATGCCGGTGGGCGCCCATCCTCATTTTCTGTATTGCAGTAACAAATGACCTAGGGCTGTGAAAGTTAACGCGATAACGCGTTAATGCAATTCATTTTAACACCACTAATTTCTTTAACGTATTAACGCAACTTTTTATGGTGTAGCGGGCTCAGTTTTAAAGCTAGAGTGAAGAAACTAGAAACTAGAAAACCTAAGGAATCAAAACCATTGGTACCAAACATGTCATACTAGCTTGTCAAGAAGGAGGCTACATAACGCTCCAAACTTGTGACTTTTTTTTTTTACGAATTTTGGTGAGGAAAAACTATCATGGCCATTTTCAAAGGGGTCCATGTTATGATTTGAGCATATTTTGTTTTTGCTAAATGGAGTACCTGTGAGGGTTTCTGGACAATATTTGTCATTGTTTTGTGTTGTTAATTGATTTCCAATTATATATATATATGTATATATATATATATACATATATATATATATAATATATATATATATACATATATATATATATGTATATATATATATATATATATACATTTGCATAAAGCAAGCATATTTGTCGACTCACATGTTGATAAGAGTATTAAAATACTTGACAAATGTCCCTTTTAGGTACATTGTGAACAGATAAAAAGTGATTAATTTGCGATTAATCACGATTAAATATTTTAATCGATTGACAGTCCCAAAATGAACAAGTAAATAAAGAAAGAAAGAAAGAAAGAAATACACTTTTCACCCCTGTAACTCTCTTTCTCACACTTTTTTTATCTGCCCAGCGGAAATTATTTGTTAATAAAAGTGTAAATTGTGAAACTGACTAAACAATTTTAAGCCAACAATATCAGGGACCAGTTGTTTATTTATATTATAATAAATAGTTATTTATGAAAATAAAAATTTTGATTTTTGTCTTAAAACCATTGTGATGTCTGATGTGTGTTGCAGTTTACGGGGCTAGGGTTAGGGTTCTTTGGCAAGGTGGGGGCTCCAAATCCGAATTTCGCCTCGGGAACCAAAAGGGCTAGAGCTGTCCCTGATTCCTCATTCACATGTTGGACGAAATGGAGAATGTGTGATACAGAATCTCCCTCACAGATGGGTTTGTAAAACAGCAGTATAGGGAGAAGTAACGAACAACTCTAGATACTAGAAGATTTAAGATAATAAAAAAAAAAATCAAGATGAAATGTACCTGAAATCAAACAAGTATTTGTCATTTCACATAATAAATATACACTACATACTACTAGCACATCTTTGTTCTCTGTTGTGTGGCCTTTGCTGTGAGCTGTCGCCGTGCCATCAACTCACATTAACTACAAACTCGGTTTTATCCATCTAGATATGGAAATGTCAGCTAACACCGGATCCACTGCGTTCAACAACCTAATCAAAATGATCGAATGAGAGTTTGAAGAAGAGGAGGAGGGGATGCTGTCCCCTCCCTCCTCCCCCCTGCTTTAATATTGTACCGTACACGCTTACAAGATGCGGCGTTTGCTGCAATGCAGGTGGAATGGAGGAAGAGGAGAGGACGCAGTGATGTACACATCTGTACGCACACATACACACACGCACACACACAAAACTATAGCTACCTGTCATTCTCTGCCCACAGGTGCCTCCCAAGTGTGCCAAGACTGCTGAGAGACTAAGACGAAGAGAGAGGAGGTGAGAGAGGGAGAGCAGCTTCGTACTACTGAGATAAACCACACACACACACACACACACACACACACACTACAATATGGAGCGTGTGTGTGTGTGTGTGTGTGTGTGTGTGTGTGTGTGTGTGTGTGTGTGTGTGTGTTTGTGCATGTGTGATATGGGAAATAGACTTCCATTTATATAGCGCTTTTCTAGTCTTCCGACCACTCAAGGCGCTTTACACTATCAACATTCACCCATTCACACCCACATTCATACACTGATGGCATAGGCTGCCATGCAAGGTGCCAACTTTGCCCATCAGGATCTAATCTAAATATACATTCACACACTGATGGCACAGCCTTCGGGAGCAATTTGGTGTTAAGTTTCTTGCTCAAGGACACATCGACATGTGACCGGAGGAGCCGTGGATCGAACCACGACCTTCCGATTGGTGTACGACCAGCTCTACCCTCTGAGCTAAAGCCGCCCGTGTTGTGTACATAGACACAAATTTTGATGATGATTTGATGATGATTGACGTGATGGTCAGCACCAAATACATTTTTATGTAATCCACGTAATTAAGAAGTTATGGAGAGCGGCGAACACCATGTAGGGAGGAGGTCGGGGTGGATAGGTGGGTCAAAAAACACAGGAGACAGATGCTCGTGTCCCATCTGAAACCAGAAGTAAAAGTTAATTTGTTTGTCAAGTAACGTCAGTACTTAAGTTACAGCACTTCCGATGTTATTTTAACCCAAACCATGATCTTTTCCTAAACCTACCTAAGTAGTTTTTGTCACGTAACTTCCGTACTGAAGTAACGCCATTTTCCGTGTTATTTTAACCCAAACCGTGATCTTTTCCTAAAGCTAACTTAGTAGTTTTGTTGCCTAAGCCTAACCAAATTGATCTATTCCTAAACCTAACTAAGTAGTTTTATTTTGAAAGATTGGAGCAGAAATTGACACGTGCGTCATGTGTTGCTGGACATTCGTAGGAAAACGCACAAAAAATATGTTTTTGAAAGTCGTGCTGAGCATCAAGAAAAAAATGTGAAATTCCTGTCTATGTACACGAATCAAATAGATTAAATTTTGTGACTATTTCACGAACTGCCGTGAGACTGTGTTGGTTATCCATGTGATTTGAAGGAATGATGACAAGAGTTCATTGTCCACAGCAAATCTCTTTACTAATTCACAAGGCCTGAGATGATGGTGAAGGTTGTGAATCTATGAGTCAACTTTAACTTCCCATATTTTTTTTATTTTTTCAAGATTACTTACAGAAGCTTAACCATTAAAATAATATGAACCGTAGGATATTGGATATTGAAATGGTGGGAGCGTAAAAGTACCTGGGAGTTCACCCGCTAGCTACTTTCATTGGAAAAGAGTTGACAACACTGGGCTGGGTTTTTTGGTTGGATAATTTTTCAAATCTAGCTTACACGACATCACTGACCCTACCTTTAATGCGGGGGTAGGCAGAACATTTTTGGTACCATTGGGCAAAAAGTCCATAATAACCTTTCAGAATATTGTAATCAAGTGCTCTGAGAGATAACTAGACGTCTGTACCTCCTCATGGCTCTGTTTTCAGGCTTTAGAAAATCAAGTCCGTGACGGGAGACTTTGGCCAATCACAAGTCATTACAGAGAGAGAGCGTTCCTATTGGCTGTTCTACAACTACAAATCCGCGTGCACGTCCCTTCGGGGAAAATTCAATGGCGGAATAACAACAACTGGAATTGGAATGGAATATCAAATTTTGCCCAATAATTCCAAAAATAAACAGCCTTCCCCAGCTTTAACTTAAGACAACCCATGACTTGTCTATCACACCATAACCAAACATACCTTTAACCTCGCCTCCTCCCCTACCTTCAGTCTGATCCTGTAACAAAATGGTGAAACGACCACGTTCAATTTAAATGCATTTTTAGTTTTTCATAATGTGTGGATTGTGATGCTCTTTCATACTGTAACAGTGATTAAGAACTCTACAAAATAAAGATGGCATGAATTTATTTACTTTTCTATTACAGTGTGCTATCATCAACAGTAAATTAATTATTCAGTACATTTGTACAGTAATTATCTGCTGCGGGGACATACATGATGAATCACCACTGGCTTTAAAAGGTCAACTATGTTACCTGTGTGAAACAACTACAAATCAGATATGGCTAGATACTTTTAATTATTACATTTCCTCTTAGTTGGCACCATCCCCATACCTCTGACCTAACTGTAAAATAACAAATTTGAAGGACAAGTAATCATCTGGATCAACTAAATCAACACATAGGCGGCGCCAGGGAGGGGCTTGGGCCTACCCCTAAAATAGCCATAGTATCATAAACGTGTTTGCCACAGAGCTTATTTTCTGCAGTAATCCAAAACCCAATGGAAAAATCCCATTGGCTTTTTGTCAAGGGAACCAGAGCAATGCTAACTTCCTGATTGGACTACAAAAATACGTCATCCCCAGCAGCACTCTATTTGGGGCCTACAAGTCCAACAACATGAGTGCACTTGTTCATTGGTTTTTTTTTATGGTTATTGCTTTATGTTAATTATTTAGACTTTAGACAAAAAAAAGTTTGCAAACGAATGATAACATATTTAAGCATCATCAAATTCAACAAAAACATTACAAAAAAACATTAAAAATGTCTTGAAGTTATTTGTGTATACTGACCGATGTGTCCACTATCTGTGTTCCTGAACCCCTTACTGTATGTTGAAGGTGGCATGAACATACTGTATAAATTGTGCAGAACACAGAGTCTTTGGAATCCTAGAAAGAAGTTTGTGTACCTGTTTTACAACCGAGCAACATGCACAAGATCTAATTAAGGTACACCCACTGGGTGAGGCATGTGGAGTCACACAGGGCTTTGGAAATGTTCCCCATCCTGCAGATACACACTGTTGGCTACAAGGAAGTTAGGGACCATGCATACAGTACCATATGTGGACAACTTGGAAAGATCTCCCTGAAAGGTACCATTACTGTACAACTAGCAGCTTACTATTTAGTACACTGAAGACATGCAAAATTATATCTTAGTTTAAAGGAAGAGCCTGACATTTTGGGAATAGACATACTCAGTTTCTTGGCAAGAGTTAGATGAGAAGATTGATACCACTCTCATATCAGTCCATCAAATATATAGCCAGAGCCAGCAGGTGATTAGCTTAGCACCAAGACTGGAAACAGGGAGAGACAGCTAGCCAGGCTCTGGCCAGAGGTAAAAAAAAATCTGCTTACCAGCACCTCTAAAGCCCACAAATAAACATGCTATATCTTGTTTGTTTAATCAAAACAAAAAAATCTAAATGTAAAATAAGTTTCGGTTTCGCAGGGAATTTCATGCTAGAACGATTTCTTGGCCAGGGAACCAAGTCACAACCTGTAAATCTACAACAAGTTATTTTTACTAGGTCTGACAATCGATTAAAATATTTAAGTTAAGTTAATCGCGATTAATCACAAATTAATCACATTTTTTTATCTGTTCAAAATGTACCTTAAAGGGAGATTTGTCAAGTATTTAATACTCTTATCAACATGGGAGTGGGCAAATATGCTTGCTTTATGCAAATGTATGTATATATTTATTATTGGAAATCAATTAACAACACAAAACAATGACAAATATTGGCCAGAAACCCTCACAGGTACTGCATTTAGCATAACAAACATGCTCAAATCATGAGTAAACTCAAGCCCAACAGGCAACAACAGCTGTCAGTGTGTCAGTGTGCTGACTTGACTATGACTTGCCCCAAACTGCATGTGATTATCATAAAGTGGGCATGTCTGTAAAGGGGAGACTCGTGGGTACCGATTGAATCCATTGTCAGTCACATGGAGGTCAGAGGTCAAGGGACCTCTTTGAAAATGGCCATGCAAGTTTTTCCTCGCCAAAATTTTGCGCAAATTTGGAGTGTTATTTAGCTTCCTCTGCGACAAGCTAGTATGACATGGTTGATACCAAAGGATTCCTTAGATTTTCTAGTTTCATATCATGCCAGTATCTTTACTCGCTTTGAAACTGAGCCCGCTATGACCTAAAAATCGCAAGATGCGTACAGCTCTAGTTTTTCACCGGCACATTGCGAGTCTGTGCGAGTCCGGATGAGGAGTAGTTTTTTGCTGTTTTCAGATTCTCCGTTCGCCGTGGAGGCATGCGAGAAAAAAACAGTTTTCTTAAAGAAT
Organism: Sebastolobus alascanus; assembly: GCA_916701645.2. Classification (NCBI taxonomy): domain Eukaryota; kingdom Metazoa; phylum Chordata; class Actinopteri; order Perciformes; family Sebastidae; genus Sebastolobus; species Sebastolobus alascanus. The sequence goes on from CAKAOJ020000347.1 coordinate 715,986, forward strand.
TCAAGGTACAACAGACACACAGAGGTGTTTTCTTAAAGAATTCAAGGTAACACTTGGTGATTAACTGATATACAAATGGTCATTTTGTGGGTGAAGTTATCAGCCATTTAATCAGTGGAAACAGGTTTTGCATCCCCATCGGTGGTTTGTTTCTAAAAGTCAAAGATCATAGCGGAGACATACTGTACTACTGCTGCCATGTGTTCATTGGGTGATCCACCGGTATAGTTTGTCAACCAGTGACAGTGACAACATGATGAAGGCTTTTCCAGCTGTCACAAAAACAAGACTAACATGCACGTCAAAAACTCATACTGAGTTTGGGGTTGAAAAAAAAAAAAAAACATGCATGAAAAGGTTAAAAAAGCTTTTTTTTACCACTAAAATGTGACATGTGAGCTAAAGTCCTAATGTTCACACACACAAACACATAAATACACGTAGATGCCCATGCAAAGATACCAGAAATTAATAATAATATGACACAATATCTCAGTGTTTGTGTGTGTGTGTCTGTGTGGTGGGGAGACCCATGGGGGCTTTGAGTACAGCAGATATGAAACAGAGCATTAATTGAGCTTCAAACTAAAGGGAATAAAGGGAGCAGAGGTGTGTGCGTGTGTGTGTGAGAGAGAGAGAGAGAGAGAGAGAGAGAGAGAGATGATGTGAATAAGAAAAAGGGGGTTATGATGGTCAGAAATACAGACAGACAGATGCAGAGAGAGAGAGAGAGAGAAAGAGAGAGAGAGAGAGAGAGAGAGAGAATCATGCTGAAGGGAATAAGAGCGAGTGATGCTCATTAAAACTGATTATTAAAGCAGTAACACTGAAGAGCTGCATTCAGGCATAGCCACAACATCCCTGATGTGTTTGCGTGTGCATGCGTGTGTGTGGGTGTGGGTGTGTATGGGCGGGTGCGTGTGTGTCTGTTGTTACCATAAACAGATAGCCAGTGAAGTATTAACATTAGTGGAGTGCACACAGTTAAAACATACAGCTGATTTTCATAAATTAAACATTTATCCTGTTCTCAGATTGTTGCAGCGCAGAGTCACACTTCTTCTTGTGTCTGTGCTGTTATGCATGAGTGAGTGATGCTGTCGTATCGTCCACAAGAGCTGTCAAAGTGCACTCGGGCAAGGCACTTCAAGGCAGGCACCTCGACTGCCTCATGGTTAAACGTGGGGAAAATAAAATAAAACCACAAATGAGGCATTGTATAAATATTAGTACTTAAAGCTGCAGTGGGTAGAAATGAAGAAAATATTATTAAAAAAAGTAATTGTTATAAAACGGTCACTATATCTTGACAGTAGTGCATGAGAAAGGTAATCTGAAAAAAAATCATGTGCCTCTGTGTCCTCCGGTGCTCCTAACAGCTTCTGAAGGATTTCACAGACCGGAGGAAAACAACCAGTCAGAGCTGATCTGAAGTCTGCCATCCAGCTGCCATCTATGAGAGCCGGCTGTCAATCACTCGAAAACTCTGACCAAACGTTCAAACTAGGCCGCGCTGATCAAATATGAATCAATATTCTGTTACTGTAATGCCTATTTCTAAGTTAAGGTTAGGCAAACATCTTGTAGTGTACTGTTTAGCTGTAAAATGACAAAGTTTGTGACCCGGCAGCCATGTTGAGATCTCTTGAGGAAAAACCAAGCACCGCCCACTAGCCGGAGCACAGCCAATAGGAACACTCTCTCTCTGAAATGACCTGCGATGGGCCAAAGAGAGCCATGCAGAGTTGTCTCTCAGAGCACCTGAAATACAATATACTGAAAGATTATTAGGGAATTTTTGCCCAATGATGCGGAAATTATGCTGCCTACTGCCACATTAAAGAATTGGTGGGGATTCAGGATCCAGGGGGCTGCGTTGGTGGGCGACTGGTGAGCTCTGGCACCGGACAACGAGACTTTTGGTCCCCCGACCTTCAGGTGTTGTGGTTATAAAGTGGTAACGTCTAAACCAGGTATTGCAGTCATAGAACGTTGGCAATAATGTTATGGAAGTTTTTATTGGACTTGATTAAATGTAATCCACAGAAGACAATCCACAAATGTGTACCATGATTTCCAAATATTTCACTATCCACAAACATGAATTTTTGTATTTGTGTTGTGTAAAGTCACATCCACAAAAATACAGGGCGATTTGCAAATACGCACAAGTTACTCTGTAAATACGTATTTTAATTCCACATAAAAATGTTATGTTTACATGTAAAGTGGTAAATACGCATTTGTGCATCCATTTGTACACGTGGAATGATATTTGCACATTTGCATCTGTTGGAATAAGGAATAAATAGAAACAGGTCGTCTGAAAAAAGTTAAGCTCAAACGCGTACGCTGCGAAGCGCTTCTTTGACCAGACTTCGCGAGTAATTGACTGCTGCCTCCGTTGAAAGAACCGCCAATAGGAAGGCGCTCTCTCTGAAATTACCTGTGATTGGCCAAAGTCTCCCATCACTGGCTAGATTTTTTAAAGCCTGAAAACAGAGCCAAGAGGAGGTGCGGAAGTCTAGTTATCTCTCAGAACACTTGAATTACAATATGCTGAAAGGTTATTATGGACTTTTTGCCCAGTGATGCCAAAAATATTCTGCCAACCCCCGCGTTAAAATAGCTAACTATCCTTGAGCTCAACAACCAACAATAGATGAATAGATGAAGTCATTGATGACGTGAAGAGGTGAAAGCATTTCTTAGAAATCCACACAAACAGTGAAGGTGATGGTGTTAAACAGATTCCTTTTCAATGACTGCCCTTGGGATGATTATTTCAGAATTATACATTTCTCAGTATGACACATTGTCTGTGTACTTGTGTAGGTGTGTGTGGGTGTGTGTGTGGGTGGGCGTGTATTACCCACGTTGTGGGGACTTTTTACACACTCACACTGTGGGGACTCGCCTTCCAAATGGGGACAAAATGCACGTCCCCATAACGTAAATCATTATATTTTAGGGTGAGGACTTGGTTTAGGGTTTGGGTAAGGTTAGGTTTAGGTTAAGGTTAGGGTAAGGGTTAGGATTAGGCAAGTAGCAGTTATAGTTAGAGTTAGGGTAAGTCTCCAGAAAATGAATGTAAATCAATGTAATGTCCTCAAAAGTCATGAAAACACAACTGTGTGTGAGACTGACAGTTTTTGTGCGGCTGCAAAACAAGTACTGAAAGGTTACTGTCACTTATTTTTTCAAGTAGATGTAAAATTGTTGAGATTAATCGATTTCCTGCCATGTCTCGTCCTGCTCCTATGTGTTTTATTTTTTACAACATTCAGTTATTATATCCTGTTTTCGTTCTGTGTTACTTACTTCTCTCGTTTCAGATACTTCACTTCCTGCCCTTGTGTGCTTCCCGCCTGTGTGATTACCTACCCCGCCCCTATATTAGTTTCACCTGCTCCCAATCACCCTCACCTCCCCTTTGTATTTAGTCTGTATTTCCCTGTCTCTGTGCCAGTCTTGCCAGTCTGTGTCTTTGTCCCCCGTGTGAAGCGTTCCAGCGATTTCTTAGTGTTAGTGTTATTGTTTTCTGATCCCAGCCCATTTATTCTCTGTGGGTTTACAGGTCCTAACATTTCCCCTAAATTTTTAATTATTTTCCTCATTAACCAAACCTTTTCTTACTGTAGCAGACTGTAGAGTTGCCTCCTGACATTCTCGTCCATCCATGCAACCACACACAAACACACACACATGGAATCATTCCTTCCTGAAAAGCAAGTTGTATTCCCTGTTTGCTCTGTGTAAGCACGTGTCCCCGTTGGCTGTTCCTGGCTGCGAGCAGGAGTGTTCCTGGGAATTCTCTGTATCACTGTGAATATGAGGTAGAATATTTGTGGCTTGCCATTGTTGGGGGGAATGAATGAAAGGTATTTTCTGTAGCCTACAGAGGTGTGTGTATTTCTGTGTGTGTGTGTGTGTGAACAGCATGTTTCAGAAGAAAGCCAATATAGTCAGTACACAGTGCTCCCACAGGCATCGCCCGAAGCTGAGAAACAGGATTACAGGTGTCTATCTAACTGTCATGATGTTACCGTTATACACCTGGGAAGTGCAACATAATTTTTAGACCTCTTGCATAAAACAAGCTCTTTGCAATATCATTCCTACCTTTATACGTATATACTCTGTAATGAATGCAGTTGGATTAATGATGAGAATGACTGAATTAATGTGTTTGCTAATGATGAACTAGTAAACAGTGTTCCGGGGAATAAAAGTATGAAATTAAGCAAAATTAGAAAGAAAAAGCCTTTGTTACTCTTGTTTGTTAAAGCCTTTGATACTATATCAAGAGTGTATATTGATACTGGACTTGGACTGGACTTTTCACTAGCCGTGTTTCCGTTCAATTGTCAGGTGAATTTTAAAGGTATAATATTCAACAATTTCCTAAACTAGAAGTGTGTGGCAGTGTCTGTTTCTGCAGAGACCCTGCAGCCCTCTGCCTGTATTTTCTCTTTTCTTATTGTTCGCTTTACTCAGGGCGTCTGCAAATATCCTTTTGGCCACATGTAATATAGTGATGCTATGTCACATGTTGGTTTCAGCTTGCTTTGCCACCCCCATATGGCCCAAAATGCAACTTGGAATTTCACAACAAATTATATATACGTAAATAAATCTCTATATATTAATTATAAAATCTAAAATGTGCATGTACACTGTAGTGTATGCATGTTTTCCTGTGTATTTTTCAGGGTAGGTCACCTACAGTAGCTTTTGATTAGTATGTGCTGTCTGCACTCCAGCATGTGCCGCTCATTTATTAACAACCCAAGATATCAGCACCATATATTCATCACCAAATTATATTAATCATCTTCCCTCATGTGTGCACAGGCCCATCCCTGTGATGTCCTTTACTCTTCATCAACTATTCGCTCCCTCCCTCCTCCTATCTTCTTTCTATTCCAATTGACCCTTTGTTCATGTTTGAATCCCCACTGATGGTTGTTAACTTGGACAAGCCATTACAGCACCCGAGGAATTGAAGGGAAGCTTATGGTATTTGCTGTTACGTTATTGGCTCAGACAGAGGAATGGCTGGTGTACAGTACTGTTTAGGATTAAATCCACTGGAAGAATCACCAATGAGGTGTATAATTTCCAAATGGATGGGGGACAGAAAGCACTCATCTTCAATTGAATTGAGTGATGCATTAAAGCACATATTTGGATAAAATGTATTTAGCCACACTAGCAGCGCAGCTCTATGGATGGCAATTTAAAAAAAAAAAAATATTTTGTCAGTGTGACATAGTACAGACAGATGACAAATTATACAGACAAATGTGGATGGATGGCAATGTTGGTCCACCTCTTTGGTCCGTACTGAAATATCTATGGAATGGAATTTCGTATGGAAATCCTTGTCCCCCTCAAGATGAATTGTATTAACTTTGGTGTTCTCTTAACTTTTCATCTTGCGTCATCATCAGGTCAAAATTTTTAATTTGTCCATTACTTTGGTTAGACCGAATACCTGCTAGAAATGGTGAGCATGGTAAACATTACAGCTGCTTAACATCAGTATGGTAACATTATCATTGTGAGCATGCTACGTTAGCAATTAGCTCAAAGCCCAGCTGTAAGTACAGCCTAACAGAGCAGCTAGCATGGCTGTGAACTCGTTTTTTGTTTTTCTTTTAGCATTGATAAAGTGTTGTCACTGGTCCACAAGACTCCAATAGCTACTCAACATTTTCTGATCTACTCCTATTATTAATGTACGGTTACGTTTGTGCTTCACTAGCAAGGACTCCACCACAACAGCGTTAAAGGTCTAATGATGTAGAAGTAATGTTTGTGGGGAGGATGGATGCAGGAAGGGGGATGAATGTGGGAAGAAGAAGGACTTTCAATTTTAGTTATGATACGACAGTTGAGTTTCACACTTACACCAAAAAGATACTTCACCTTGAGAAACAAAGACATTTTCTTACAACATTTTTTATTTGGCAAAATAAGCCAAAGCAGCAACCATACAAAAAAACTATATTTTTATGCTAAATGCAGTACCTGTGAGGGTTTCTCTTTCTTTTTGTGTTGTTAATTGATTTCCAATAATAAAAATATACATATGTTTGCATAAAGCAAGTATATTTGCCCACTCCCATGTTGATAAGAGTATTAAATACTTGACAAATGATTTTGAACAGATAAAAAATGTGCAATTAATCATGATTAATCTATGAATCTTTGCCCTCCTCTCTGCTCATCCCTTGTGTTTTTCTGCACTTAACTTTCATTTACAATATTTTTTAACGATAATTTCACTTTTTTTTTGACAGCATTTCCCTTTCAGCATTTGACAAATACTGCACACATGCAGACATGAGCCTGATTTTTTTCATTTGTCAAACGGATCATCAGCCAAAAAGTGGGTGTCCCTTTAACCAATTGCAGAGGTATTTTCCATAACAACTAATCAGTTATTACTTAACACCACACACACACACACACACACACACACACACACACAGCTGTAGAAAGCCGCATCTGCCAAATAAAAAAAGATGGCCAAAAAATTGAGGGCTTTGTGAGTGTAAAAAAAAAACTCTGTACGCTTTAAGCTTGAAAACAGCAACAAAAGCTTTTTGTGGAGAGCTGAGCAAAATATGATGGTGAAAGGAATAGAAAACAGGAATGCCATGCATATCCCCCCCATCACCCCTCCTCCACCCTGACTGCGTCCCTCCCTCTCATCTGTCCATTCTCTCTCTCCTTTTCTCTCTCCCTCTTCCATCCCCATCTCTCTGCTCAAAAGGTTAGTAAATGTCAGATGGGAGTTGTCATCATCTTCAATGGCGTCATCTTTCTTCATAGAAACACTGTCTATCTCTGCCCGTGTGTTGTGTGTGTATGTGTGTGTGTGTGTGGAAGTTGAAGGGAATACAATTGAACAGAATGAAATAGAACAGGATATTGAAAATGGGAAATTACTGCTTGCATCAAAGGGCGGACGCACGCACACTCAAGAAAGCAGAAAGACTTGAAATAGAGCTGAGGATGTATACTACTTCGTGCTGCACGGCTCCGTCTCTGTCTTCCCCTTTTCTTTCCCCTTTAGTCTGTCTGTGTTCATCGTAAAGAAACCACAAAACTTCAGAGAACAACTTAGCATCAACGTTGCTGCCTGTGACTTATCAAATCCCCACACACACACATTTTATCTCTCTCCGTCTCGCTGCTGCGTCTTCATCACAGCCCGCGTTTGCCTCTCTATATATTTTATGACTAATAGAAGGAGCAGGCCTTTGTGGTGATGACAAATCCCCACACTCAGACAGTTTTACAGCCCCTAAAGAGCCCTTTGACAAACGACTAGGCTGTAAACCTAATATTCTAATGCTACGTGTTATTGTAATGGTGTATGTGTGCGTGAGTGAATATTTAGGAGATGTTAAGCATTGCTTATCTCCGCCAATTAGAAAAGTGCTTTAGCATCAAAAAAACAAATCTCAGTGCAGACACATACATTCAAGCACAGAGTGTTTTATATACTGAGGACATGTCTGTGCTAATATGCATGTGTTCAATAATACAGTATGTGAAATAATGCATGCATGTACATAACAAGGAACTGTTAGGTAGCTTTTTCCTGCATGAGAGAATTGGAAGAAGAGTCTAAATTTGGGCACTTTGGACAAATGTACAAAATATCATTCATCCATTGGTGAAGAAAAGAGTCCAGGTAAAGATACTCAGGGCTCCGATTTCATGAAATATGTTGCAAGTGCAAATGGAAATGCCTGCGGGTGTGTGACCACAGGTGTCCAATGCAATCCCGGTACAGCATGGAGAGTTTTGGACAAGAGGTCGGAACAGGATGAGCAGGACATTACTGATAATAGAGGTGGAACAAGCTTCAGTACTGGCAAACGTCTCACGGGAAGGCGTATAAATACCACGTTATTACACAGACATTCCGTGTGTCATGAGTCATGTGATTTCTACGTCATTTTTCAAATGTTATTTGTACGCCATGCAAATGTCCACAATTAGGTTCAGGCAAGAAAAACATTTAGTTAGGGTAAGGAAAAAACGTCATGGTTGGGCTTAAAATAAGTACGTAAACAAAGTAAAACACATACAGAAACAACTACGGAAAACACGTCACAAACTTCAATAAAAAACGTGACAAACGTCACGTCACTAACGTAACTTACAAAACAAACACCGGTTGACAACGGTCTCGAACACAAGTCTCCTGGTTAAAAGTCCTGTTGTTTGTTTGTTTGTTTGTTTGTTTTTTGGGCCCATCAACCTCCCCACCTTCCCAACGTAAGTTGCCTTTCTTGCTTTATATTCTACGTCACTAACTTTTACTGTAGCATGCATACATGGATGCGTTTACATTGCAGTCAGTACATGATACATGGCGTACAAATGACACGTGGGAATCAAGAAAGGTGTACTTATTGCACGCGAAACACCTAGCGCATTATTGTGGCACTTATATGCCTTTCCCTGTAAACGGGCTGGGCAAACTGGTCAGTATTACATATGTGTTGCACCAAGTTTTGTGTATTGAAGTGATTAAAAAGGGCGTTACCATAGCAAACAGTTGCCTTTGCCATTTATAGCAGACGCAAAGCAACACTAGTATTCATTTGAAGTTGTGTTGTCTGTCTCACACTCTTTGCAACCACAAAAAGCAAGCAGGCTAAGAAACCGAAGTTAAGTGACGTGTTCTGTCTGTCTGTCTGTCTATTGATCTCCTCCGATCCGTTTTAGTACTACGGACAGAGCCACACCTACACCCACACCACCAATATCACCAATACCGTCTGGCTCGTTTAAGTACAAGTTTTGAAAAAAACACATATTTCTGCCTTTTATTCGTAAAAATATCATATCAGACTCCAAAAACAGGGTTTGAGATAAAAGAGGTTGACATGCGGTGTCTTCCCAAACACAGTGTAAGCACTGTCATGTTAATTTACCAAAAGGAGAATTATTTGATCTAATCTCAGTGAATTGAAATACATGGCTGAGTGTTCTCTTGGTGATCACGGAGCCTTTAGTCAAGCTTCACTCCGACATAAAGTACACAGTTTGGGTATGATTGAACCTACCTAAAAAAGGTGTCCACTCATGATTTGCTCGTCAATAGTGATAGAATATTTTTATTTGAGGTGAAATGTGAATTGGCCCTGTCATGTTAAGACTTGATAAATCATGAACTCCGCCAGTACGTCGATAAGGCCTCGGGGCCCCCGCGTTCAATCCTCCACTTATACAGTCTTACATTGCATACGTCTCAACATCTTTTCTTCCTTTACTCGTCCACAATCCCCTAACGGCTACACTCTGTTATTTCCCCGGAGGGCCGGTGAGCCGCGCACTGCTGCGGGAATGCATTAAATTCAAGAGTTGTTGACGCACGCTCAACGGAAAGCAATAACCTGTGCAGGTCATTTTTTTTCCCCCCTTTCCTTTCATTTTCCGAGGTCGAACAGAATTGCCTTTCAGTGCTAGTGTGATTATGTTCCGTTTAACATGGGAATTATAAGAATTACACACATAAGTGTAGTGCAGCATGTCTCAACAAGATTAAAAACAGCTGCTCTGGGAGGGAGAGAGACACAAAGGACGGAAGGGAGGGGAACACCCAGAGTTAAAAGATAGACATGCAGCTTTACAGTTTTAATAATATCTAGCCTTAAACTTTTTTGAGGATGAGTTATATTTTTAGGATTGCAATCATCAATCCTGTGCGGGTTACATTTCCTGACTGCAGCCATGAATGCAAGACATTGACCACTAGCTATTTAAAATAAAATAAGAAATAAAAATAAAATTAAATGCCTCAAGTCTGTTGTTGGGAGCATATATTTTATACTAACAAGATGACAACTAGAGACAACAAGATTTGACTAGATAAAACTACGAATTTAGGCTAAATTTTGGCGAGGAAAAACTGGCATGGCGTTTTTCAAAGTGATCCCTTGACCTCTGACCTCAAGCCCTTTCATTGTAGTGAGACCATTTTTTGAAACTTGACATCACTGTTTAAAATGACCTGTTGTGACCTCTAGGACAATCACAGCCTCATGAAACGTCACGGCCACAAACTAGAGACCCAGAGTATTCAGAGGATGGATAGCTTTCCTATGTAGATTGACAATAAGGGGGTTTCTGAGCAACAGAAGTGCTCGCCATCCAATAACCGAAAAATGCAATTCCTGCAGAAATCTGAAAACGTCAAAAGTTTTTGATACCAAATCACAGGATGACTCTTTCTATGGTGTTCCTTAAGGTCTTGGTGCCTTAATGTGGTATTTTGGAGGGATTATTGATCATTTCTATCAATTCTCGATTGATAAAAAATGGTTAAATTTAGCATCAAATCTGTGTAACAAATAGTATCAACCCAAAAATTGTTACAAAAATTTATGAGATCTAATAGAGCATGGGAATGGCCATCAAACACTTCCATTAAAATGTTCTAAGCCTCTTTTCAAAATGTATTTAAATTAAGTTATTCATACTTATTTCTGATTCATGACTAGAATAATTTGACACACAGTGCTGAGCTACATCTCAAATTAATTTTCAGGTTCCCAGCTTTCAGGTGATGTACACCACTTCTATGTGACATCTACTGTTGACCTGCTATCTCCCCCTAAAGACCCTCCTGTACCCCCCTAAAAACGAGAAAAATGGGTCCACGCTGAAAGGCCCACACAGGCATTTGGCAATTTGCAGCCCCAATCTGTGACCCCCACTTTGCACTGGATCGTCGATAAACATGGAAAACGATGGAAATTGCCCGCTTGTTACCATATTGTGAGATGCTGCCTGGAGGAAATCACTCTGGAAGTCTGGAGGGCCAAACATCAGCGAGAGGGGGGATCCCTGGTAACATCACCCTGAAAGGCATGAGCCATGTCCCCTCTTGGCCTCGACAGGGAGCAGCCAAATTAAACGGCTGGTGAAAATGGCTGTAACTCCCCTCAATCTGATTTGGACTTAACTTAATTATCAGAATCAGAAGAGGAGGTTTTCAAGCCGCCGGCACAAGACAGTTCATTAAAGACCCACCGCCGCTTCGTTACCCCGGCAACTCCCGGGGATCGATGCGTAATGCGCTTTTTGTTTATGGAGATGGAGGGAAAGGGGGAGGAGAGAGGACAAACTAATTGAGCTCTTCCAATTATTATTCAATAGCTTCGTGGCCTGCTTGATCGCGAGCCCGGCGCGGCGGCGCAATCCTACCTGTGAGCAATTATAGGTGCTCAAATCTGTCACATGGGATTGAGTGTAATTGTTCCCGACAGGCAACTTTGTGAGTGTTGACAGAGTGGTGTCACAAACTCGTCCGCCTCTTGTCAGCAGAAAAATTAAATCTCTTTTCTTTATCTCCTTTCCTCTATAGACAGCCAATAGACTCTAACGGCAGGTATAATTGAATTTTACCATCTTCATACTCACAAATAGCCCTCTCAGCTGTTAGCGTCTGAGTCCAAATAAACAGCAATAATATGGTGTCTCACACAGTAATTACAGAACAATCTGTTGTGCTTCTCCTGTTTTCCCTTTTAATTGCTCCTCTCTCTCTTTCTATCAATCCCTTCCTCTTCTTCTTCTTCTTCCTCCTCCTCCTCTGCCCTCCCTCCATCCCAGTCTGTCGCCACTGCATTTGAAGAATTAGCCGCGCTAACGCAGGCCCTAATTGGCTGTCACTGTGTGCTCGCAAATGTGAAGCCACTTCGATATAATCATGTTTACACGCGAGCGCCGGGTGCCAGACTGCTGGGCTTGTCTCTATCGAGCTTGTTTAGGGAGTAATTTACTGTAAAATTGGCTATGATAGTCAGCCACAGAAAGAGACAGGGAAAGGAACTAGCTCAGCGTAAAATGGGTGTCGTCGAGACGCAATGACTTCCTCAGCGTATTTGTTTTCCTGCTGTTGATTCGGAGGAAGGGGGTCATTCTCCGGTATCAGCCTGGTGAGCCTCATTATCACCGTTATTTTAATCAGTTTAATAAAGTAAAACCAGTTTAGCAGCGTATTACAACAACTAAGAAATTAGATGAATTACAGGCCGTCCAGTTCTAGAAACAGGCAACATAATCATTTTGCTGGCACATTTGTTTACACGCATTTTCTTTCCCCTGCTTCAATTTATCACACTAATTGGAGGGGATAAAACATTTGAAAAAAATAACAAATCAAGACGCAACTTGGATAAAAAAAAAGAAAAGCACACAGGCCCATAATTCATCTGCCGCTGCACTTCCGTTCGGTATAAAAGACCTTGATGGCGAAGCGATTACTTCAAATAGAACAGCCAAGCCTTATCCCTCACTTCTGACAGTAAAGGCGTAGTTTTCCATAAGTGTCAAGAGTATTTCAGATTAAAAGCGTCTTCATTTGGAAGCGCGGTGACCGGAGGGCAACTCTCCCAGGAACACATTCCTTATTTACCGGCCCCGTTAATTCCCATTCCCGGCACAGCGAGGGCTGGGGGGCCACTTGAGAAGTCTGCACACTGTGAAGTAGACCTGACATTTTTCTCCTCTAATTGTGTTTTCTTCTCCCTTTGCTGGATCGCAATGTGTGTGTGTGTGTGTTTGTTTGTTTCACTTTGTGTGCGTGGCTGTGCAACAAAAACTGCATTTGCAATGTCTGTGTGTGTGTGTGTGTGTGCACGTGTGCAGGCATACTTATTCATCTCTCTGTGTGCGTACAGCAACAGTGTGTATGTTTTTTGCCAATTAGGCACTCAATGACAGGACATGTGGTGAAGCAGCTAGCTGGGCTATTCATGGATCAGCAGTTATGGGAGGAAAATTCAAAATACCAACTGGATACACACACACACACACGCTCACACAAACACACAGAGTCACAGAGCTCCAGTAATTTCCAATGTTCCGCGTACGAAGCTGATCTCAGTGGCTCAGACAGCAGGATGCCGTCTGTCAATGTATCATGTGTTGACACAGTTGTCGTCCTCTTGTGTCACTTGTTCCTTGGGATTCGCACATTTCTCAAGTTTTGACACGTGGCGTCAAACAGTGTTTTTATTTTTGATACACTGAGTTAACATTTCGACCCCCCTTTCAGGTTAAAAGGAATAGTCAAACATTTGGGGAAATTAAATACACGTTTGGAATCTTAAGGCCCTGACACACCAAGCCAACGGTCGGCCGTCGGGCAGTTTGGGGCCGTCGGTGAGCGTCTGTCGGCCTAGTTTGCCACCTGATTTGACTGTTATCTGGCCATTAAATAGGTGTTATCAGTCGCAATAAGCACCATAGATGTGTGACATTAGGGGCCTACTACGTTGTAAAAGTGAAACTTAAAAGTATCAAGTTCTAACATCTTGTAAAACTGAATAAAACTTTACATTTTGAACACAAACAAAAAGGCTTCTTTAGGTTTAGCCAAAAAAACTACAACTTCTTTAGGTTTAGGCCAAAAAACTATAACTTTAGGATGTCAATTAAACTACAACTTCTTTAGGTTTAGGCAATGAACTTACAACTCCTTTAGGTTTAGGCAAAAAAAAAAACTCAGTTAAGTTTGGGGAATAACATCGTGTTTTGGGTTAAAATAACTACAAATGCAAAAAGACAACTACACATTGTTGGTTTCGCACGGGATACAAACTCTGATCTCCTGGGTGAAAACACCCCTCGACCCCTAATGGAGTTTCACACTGTCTATACTACAAGGTCTGAATTCAACCTCTGCTCCTGTCAAAATTACTATGGTCGCTGTCATGTTCTTTTGTACCTTCTTTCAGTGATCCACCATGTGAATAGATTATAAAACCTACTAGTAGGTGTAGTGGGCTCCTATTGACCCACATCTATGGGGCTTATAGCGCTGATAGCGCTGATAACGCCTATTTAATAGCCTGACAACAGTCTAATCGGCTGTTTTTGCGATGTGTCCTGCAGCGTCGGCTGTAGTCTGCCCGTGTTTGAGGTTTTTTGGCCGTTTCAGCATGTTGAATTGGCGGCGGAGCCCGTTGGTGAGAGAAATCACTCAGATTGACTGTTCAGCTTAAATGAATCAGTGCACGAGAAGAGCAACGGAAGTGAAGAAAGCAAGCCAACGAGGGCACTTACAGAAGGCTCTTTTCATTTTTCATCTTCATTTCGTCTGAACATTCTAATCCACAGATATTTTCACAATGACATGGTCATCTGGAATGAAGTTAAGTGGTGAGTGAGAGTGGTGTGAAAATAGTCAACAAACGCTGCTTTGTTTCATGTACGTATAACAACGGCTTGTATATCCGCAGTCCTCCGTCTTCTGGTTTCCCTTTTTGAATGACGAATACAGGCGAATACAGACTACCATGACCTGTCAGTATGGAGAGTTATCTCCTCTCAGGCTCAAAACGTACGTAGTAGTTGGCCGTCGGCTGTTGTCTTTGTAGTGTGTTCAAGTGCAAATTGTTGGCTAAGACAAAGATGACGTTAGGTGACGCAAAAGTTGGCCTTCATCGCCACTAGTTCTTTGATGTCGGTTTGGGGTGTCTGGGTCTTTACCCCTAGTCAAATAAGAAAATTGATATTAATTGTATCTTTCAGTACAGGTCTGGAATGTCTTTAGCTTAGCTTAGCACCTAACTCTGTCAAAAGGGAAAAATACACCCGGCCCCAAAACCCCAAAAATGTTTACTGACATGCTGAAGTAGTTGTTTAATTAGGGCTCTATTTCAATACCATTTCAAATGTTTACTGCCCTCTCAGTGTTAACCAACATGCGCTTCAATACTAAAAAGGAACATAAGGTGTTGAGATAATTTGGCCAACAGCTACATGGTCCGTGCCCTTTTCTCTAGCATTTGCAGCACAGCCAGAGAGGTACCCCCCTCTGTGGAGAAGCTTGTTCTTGCCTCTGGAGTTGCTGATACTTGAATAGCAGGCCCACAGGTGATCACTGGTTTTATAAGCCAGGAATCCCTTTGCAAAGAGGGATGCCAATCTATCCACGGGATCTCTTGTCATCACCACAAGAATTTATCCTGTTTCGTACCAAAACTGACCAAACAAAATATAAAGCGGATGCCAATTTATTTATTTAAATTAGGATTTTTTCAGGTACTTAGGGAAGTTATTTTGTCCAGTGTTGCTTGTTACATATTTTTTACTTTCGTCTTAGCTGCTGTATTTCATTAGGCGTGATCTCATTATCAATAGAGAAATCTGATAGAGTACTTCTCGTGCTATTGTGACCAACCCCGTGTTACCTTGAATTCTTGAAGAAAACTTTGTTTTTCTTGCATGCCTCCACGGTGAACGGAGAATCCGAAAACGGAGTAAATCCTTAATGAATTGAAGTAAATGGGGTCCAGGTTTAACAACAGCAAAACTATATCAAAACATCTGTTTACAAACTCTCACACAACTCGTTCAGTATAATCCAAGTCTTGGTTATCCAGTCGCATGCTCACTACTTCAAAACACATACATTTTTGCCAAAATCGAACTTTTTAAAAATGCTTCCACCACTACCGTCTCATGCTTGCGCATGTGCGCTGCAAGTCCTGGCCTGACCTGGCCTCCATTTACCTGAATTAATTTACTTCAATTCATTAAGGATTTACTCCGATTTCAGATTCTCCGTTCACCGTGGAAGCATGCAAGAAATTTTCTACAAGAATTCAAGGTAACACGGGGTGAGTAATTGATATAGTATATATGGTCATTTTGTGGGTGAAGTCATACTTGCCAACCCTCCTGATTTTCCTGGGAGACACCCTTTTTTCAATGCCATCTCCCAGTTTCCTCCCGGGGTCACAATTCTCCCATATTTCTCCAGGTTTATGACAAATGTTCACACCTTTTTTTTTTCTTTTCGTTATCTCAACCTGTTTCTGCCACTGTACAGTGTGTAAAAGCCCTACTGTTTCCTCCCGGACAACAATACAGTAACACCAAATGTCGTTTCCTGGGAGAAGAGAGCTGCTCGCGGCTTTGAGCTGCTCGCGGCTTTGAGCTGCGCTCGCCGCTGGGTTCAGCACAAATCAGTGCACACTGCACCCAAAGTTTGGCTTTGCTCGATGCAGTAAAAAGTGATCGTGGCGTGGTGCTAGCCGTTGGAAATGAAATTGTGTCTGAAAGGACGTAGAAGGAGAGAGAAATGGAGAGTAGGAGAAATAAATAGGCCTACTCAAGCAGAGGCAGAAAATGAATGAAAACTGATGATGTCAGAGATTCACACAAGTTCACGATTGAGACACCAGTTCACCACTTGACACCAGTTCACCACTTGAGTTCACCACTTGCGTGGGCCTCCGTAGATGGCACGCGCACTATAAGCATGCACAGAGGCGTTTATGCTCAGCGCGTGTTCGTTGCAATATCCTCCGAAACGCCAGGAGGCGTGTAAACAAAATATTCTGTGGATAAGCAAGAAAACAGCGAATGGTACCGGAAAGGAAAGTAAGCTGCCTGGCGACAGTAATAAACACTAAACACCAACGTACGTAGCGCCAAACATTGCATTTGTGTACTGTAATTATTACTGTCGCTTACCTCCAAGTCAAAATTACTTTCTTTCTCTCGGTGCTTCCGCTCGGGTCGCCACTCTTTCCATGAGACCTTTTTTTTAGCTTTTACAAAACGATCTCTCATATTCTTGCAGCAAAAAGCCTCTTCTTTCCCCAGTGTGTTGCCAATTGCTTTCCAAGAATTAAATGACATTTGACTGTCCCTGTGGTCTCTCAATGAACAGTCGTAGAGATGTCTGTACAGGCGAACCTGCTTGGCCAGTCTTCCCTCGAATGCATCCATGTTGAAACAAAAAGGGAAGCGCGCGCAGTCGGCAAGTAGTTACAAAAATTCAGAGGTGCATGACAAACCACTGCGACAACTTGCGGAGCCTTCGCGCACTACGCGAAAGCCGTGATAATGTAATTTTCTGGCGCGCGCACCTCGCGCCGGTTTCCCTACGGCGACCATAAACCAGGCTTAGCTCGGGCTTAACTGTTGGCTGTATTCATTCCTGAGAATTTAAAGCAGGCTATTTAACATAAAACTGCGGTTGCAATGTACTTTATCATTGTAAATATTTTTGCAATTCTCATTCTTTAAAAGTCACCAGAACGCAGATAACAAAGTCAAAAAAAAAATTCTGGGGGGCATTGATTTCTCAATGTTGGCAGGTATGGGTGAAGTATTCCTTAAGAGACTCTTGTAACTAGGATGTGTGAACTCCAATCAATGAAATACAGTATATACAAGTAAAAATTATTGTTTAGACCACAGTCACCATGATATACTGTAGGTGTAATCGCAGCCTCTGAGCAGTACATGAATTAATTTGGGCGGTTGGGACTGGATCCAGACCCTAATCATAACTAGGCCTTTTTATTGGAATTTTGTGACTGGACATTCCAGACATTCTGGTTGTTGTGTCTTGTCCTGCTCCATTTTCTACAATATTCAGTCATCATTTCCTGTTTTATTTTGTGTTACTTACCTCTCCTCTCGTTTCAGATACTTCACTTCCTGCCCTTGTGTGCTTCCCACCTGTGTGATTACCTACCCCGCCCCTATTGGTTTCACCTGCTCCCAATCACCCTCACCTCCCCTTTGTATTTAGTCTGTGTGTTTCTCTCTCTGTGCCAGTTCGTCTTTGTCCTCCGAGTCAAGCGTACAAGAGATTTCTAATGTTAATGTACTTGTTTTTTTCTGATCCCAGCCTGTTTTTCCTGACTACATTTTTTCCTTATTTTTTGTTGGCTCTGGTTGCCTTTATCTGGTCAGATGGTCAGCAAGCCTATACAATCACATGGTTATAATAACATTTTCTACATCTAAGCAAGTAAAAGTAAACTTAAGTTTTCTGTTGGTCTAAATCATTTATTCAAACAGCCAAATAAGCGTCTGTGTGTCTCTATTTGTGTGATACTCGTTACTACAAGTTCTGTTTTATAATGTAAAGACAGCTTAATTTTTGGCGATAAAATCTCTCCACATCATTTTTTAGTAAGAAGGCTGTAACAGACTCCCCTCTGTGTGCGTCCAAAAGTACAACAAAACGAGAAAAAGGTTGCAACTCTTCTCTTCAATAAATGGTTTTCTGATCAAAGAGCTTACTGGCCGTTGGATTGGTGTGTTCCTTTCAATGTAGAAAAGAGAAAATTATGGGCAAGGACATGAGAGAGGAGATGAGCAATTGTATGAAATTATGATGAGCGGGGCGGATAAGACATGAGAGGAACGAAACAAGAAAACGATGGAGTGGGTTGAATTGAATAATGATCACTCCTCTTCAGTGTCAGCTTCACTGGATTAAACAGAAGTAAAATGTGCTTTACACTCAGTATTTTTCTCTTATTTATTTAGGATATGAAACAATCCATCCAGTCCTGAGTGGACACTGTGTTGTAATGGTCACCCAGTGGACCGAATGCACACTCTTCCTTGATCAATCATCTTCGTCCTCGTCTCCTGAAGCGATGCCATATGGCGTCTCTACCTCTCTTCTCTCACTCTGTTTTTGTCCTGTGAAATTTCTCACCTCCTTGTCTTCTCTCTCCCTTTCCTCTCCTCTCGCCTCTGCTGCCTTTCTTCGTGTGGTTACTCCATCTCAGTCCCTTTGTCTCAACTCTAATCATTTCTCTTTCCCCTCACTTGCTCAAACACACAGATGCACATACAGACACTGCCCAGCTTGCCCTCCTGCCACCGGTCTTTCAGGGCCAGATCTGTGCATGAGCGAAAGCGCTGCCAGTGGGCACCACATCTCTCCATCTTTCTCCCTCCCTCCTCTTCCCGCTCCCATGTCTGCCTCCATTTCTTATTTCTCTTTCTCACCTGTCTCAGCTGCGTTCAATCCGCCTTATTGGGTTTTAGATCAATACAGCGGCAACAGAACAACAGACTAAAAAAGCTAAAACTACTACGGAACAATTATATTTTTTATTGTGATTGTGTGTCTGTGTGGACTGCACCTGATCAATACCACAGACTGTATATATCGGCCGGGACAGACAGGGCACGTCAGCAGTGCGTGGCAACTGCCTCGCTGAACTGCTGCGTTTCTCACACGTGTCTCACACGTGTGGTGTCCACACTGACAGCGTTTCTGCTGCAGCTGCTGCTGCCAGCCCTTTCTTTCTACATAGAGTTTGCCTTTCATAATGGCCATTTCATTTCATTTCATTATAAATGTCATATATATTTATTTTAGATAGAAAAAGATTAAGAGGCGTGTCCTCATTTGTAAATAATAGTAATAATCTACAGTTAAAAGCCGGTAATTTATTCATGCATGGAGCCCTGCAAGTCCATGCATTGCCTACAACACTGTCAAATATTTCAGAATAAAAGCCTTGTGTTGACAAATGAAGGAATTCTGCTTGAGGGCTTTTATTTTGAAATGAAAGCAGGAAGTGCTGATTTCAAAATAAATCTTTACTGTTTTTCATGTCCCAGACATATTGTACAGATACAGACATTGAAACTGTAGTAATGTTGATGGTATGATGTCAATATACTGTCAAACAAACATTTTCACTGTCTGCTGTTGCTGGGAACCGTGCGCAGCTCACAGAATCTCTAGAAGAGACGCAACTGACATGTAGCCAAGCTGCAGTGTGGCTGCTCTAACCTGTGAACATGGACACCGAAATAAAAGACAACATGTTCTGCAGCCGACACGCGGTGCTGACGTTCCAAGTCTGGCCCGGCCGTTAGAAGTGGACGTAGTCACCATGACGTCACCCATTGGTTTGTGGATTACGGTTTTGAAGCCTCAAATTCTGCATTTTGGCCGTCTCCATTTCGTTTTTTAGCATCCAGAAGTGACACGAGAGGGTGGAGCTAAGTACAACCGAATGCTGAATAAGAAATTTTTAGGCGACCAAATGTTACAATTAACTTTCATGAACTGAAAACACACTGTGAAAGGGTTAAAGTTGTAAGACGAAAACACGGACAACGTCATGGTAGCGACCTACCATGACTACTAGCCACGCCCTAAAGCATACCCTGATTTATGGTCTATCTGACTCTAAATGGGACCATAATTTACTAAATGAACATCATGCTGCATAGAAGAAGACTTGAAACTAGCGATTGAGACCATAAACTCATGTTTACAATGTTTACTGGGGTAATAAATCAGGTGAGAAGTAGGGTCATTTTCTCATAGACTTCTATACAATCTGACTTCTTTTTGCAACCAGAGGAGTCGCCCCCTGCTGGCTATTAGAAAGAATGCAAGTTTAAGTCATTTCTGCATTGGCTTCACTTCTCAGGACCGGAGGTTGACACCTAGTCAGTACAAAGGTTACACACTGCATAGTTGTATAATAAGCCACTGAATAATGTAAATGTTTTGAGCTTTTTCCTGTCCTCACCCAAGCACCTCTGTGATCATACAACTGTCTTAATGACGTAAAATGCTCACAAGTCAGGAACATGATCTTTCATCATCTCTATCATCCATCCCATATGACCTGAATGCTGCATTAGTGGCACACACAACAGGAGTCTAAGCTCAGTGATTTGATATTTCTTACCAAAATGCTCTTTGGGGAGTTATAATTTACTTCTCTCTTTAAATTTCCATGTAAACAGGCTTGTACCTTTGACTTTTCATCAAAAACTTGATATTTTACAACAGTTGCTTATCTATTGTTTTATGTGTTTAATTTAATGCCCATCCAAGCTTTGAAAGAGTTCCACCCACCAGTCACCTAACATTGTCTATATGCAGAAAATAAATAGGATAAAATAAACAGGACTTTTTACTGTGGAAACACTGGATGCCCAAAAAAACTTTACTACTCTGTAGTACACTACTATTAGTACTATTAAGAGACATGTGAGTTTTGAGAGTATTCAAAGGGATATACACAACATGACATGTCACTGAATAAACAGACGTGATGAAGATGGACGTTTTCTATTATTGACCTAATTTGTCATAATGACATAATCCATCTGATTCGACTGTTATCAGCTCATTAAATGTGGATTTTCGGTAGCTATAAGTTTAACAGATGTGGGTTAGTAGGGCCCTACTACGTTGTAAAAGTGAAAGCAAAACTTTCTAACACATTATAAAACTGAATGCAACGTCACGGTTTGAACTCTTTTTACCTGACTTAATAGGCTAAATCTTCTTTACACCGTTTACAAACTTAAACATTTACTCTTAAATGCTGCTGCTTGGCTCTTGACACAATTTAACAGATGGTCACATATTACACCTGCTAACCTCTCTGCACTGGCTTCTTATTAATTTTAGAATTTATTTAAAATTGTTGGTGCTCACTGATAGAGTCATGGACCTTCTTCACCCCCACACCATGAGCCGAGCTCTTAGGTCCTCTACTTAGGATTTTGTGAGTGTACCCTGGACACGTTTTAAGACTCAGGGAGATCTTGCTCTATAGTCGGCAGCCCCAAAGCTTTGGAATAGTTTCCCAACATGCTCGAGGTCTTTGGACTCTGTGGACTCTTTTAAAAAACTGCTAAAAACCCATTTGTTCAGACAGGCATTTAGGTAGCATTTGGTATTTTACATTTTGTCTTGTGTCTTGTGTCTTTTTTCCCCCTGTATATTTTATCTGGTGTTTTATTTATTTGATTTTATTTCCTTGACTGTGGTGTCTGTGAAAGGTATAAACTTTGCTTGCTTGCTTGCTTGCTAATTGAGCCTTCGCATTAACATTTTTAGGGTGTAAACACAGTCATTGACCATCAGTGTTTCTATGTGTGTGGCGCTAGTGTTTCTCTCTCCGTCCCACAGTTAGCCGACCAGACTTGGCGTCTGTCCAAGCAACACACCTGCTGGATGTCGCAAAACACATTAGTCTGATATGAGAGCCTCTCACTGCAGCCCCCTCTCCTCTCCTCTACTCTCGACTGTCCTCTCTCATTTCCTCTCTACTCCTCTCATCATGTAACCTCTCCCACTGTAGTTTTTTTCTCTCTCGTTTTTCTTCTCTCCTGTTTTCTCCACGGCTGCTGTACTCAAGTCCAGTCCTTTTGTCTATAATCTCAGACTTGTCTTGTGGATGTTTTGACTTGGACTTGTATTGCTCATCGGTCTCGTCCAGTGCAGTCTTTAGTGTTGAGCGTATTGAGACCATAGACTGTAGATCCTCTTCCTCCCACTGTACAAAAGTGAAGCCAAAATATCCCGGATACGGGAGCTGCCATTTTGATTTTTGACGTCATTTGGAGCCAGAGTCTGCGCAGTAGTGATCTGGGGGCTGGAGCCGTGGTATCAAAGTCCCGCCCACACACCCACCCGAGCCAATCACGAGCCGAGCACGGCCGCAGCTTGCTAGCGTGAGCCACCTAGCTGCTACGTTAGCACCAAGGTAGCTGTTTGGCTAGAAAGACACAACAACTAATCCTAATATCTCTATAACTAAATTTATGATCAAATCGTCACATGTTCTATTACACAGACTCGAGACGGTTATGGAAAGTTAAAGTTACACCTCCTCTCTGGTACAATGCCCGAGCCTCCAGAGCAGCTGTCAATCACAACTGACAATCACAACGTCTCACCCCCTTTTTATAGCATCAAATAACTAATGAAAACCAAACTTATCAGAAAGAAATGAACACTTGAACATACATCAGCGTGATAAGAACTACCTAAAATGACAGAAACCATCTTTGGGAAAAATTTTATGTGTACTTTGACTTTTTAGTTTTGCCCATCCGCTAACATGGAGGGGGCGGGCTTTATGACCTATACTGCAGCCAGCCACCAGGGGGCGATTGAGATGTTTTGGCTTCACTTTTGGGGAGCTGTCATGTCGTCCATCTTTATACAGTCTATGGCACAATTCCAGTCCGGCCCCTACACCCTCCCACTCCGTGGTGGAGTGAACTCCTTTTGTAGTCACACTCACAGCTGAATGAAGCACCCTTCTTTAAGGTGTAGGGTATAAATACAGCAGCAAGCTTCAGGACAAACTTCCCTCCCTCTGGCAAGGAAATAAATATCAGAATCAGAGATACTTTATTGATCTCCAGGGGGAAAATGAGTTACGTTTTCCTCCCATTCTAGAATATATATATATATATATATATAGAGAGAGAGAGAGAGAGAGAGAGAGAGAGAGAGAGAGTGAGAAATTCTAAGAAAATATAAATAAATATGTATAACAACAGTGCAACTAATAATGCTGAAAAATAGGATCTATACAAATAATATAAATGTATGCATAAATAAAAATGCAAGAATATTATAAAAAAAAATGAGAATATTAGTTTAAATTTACTGTATAAATAAATGCAGCAAAATGCTAGCGTAAACCAGCTTAATTATTGCACTCAGTATTGCACATTTGAAGATATAATAAATTATGGGGTTATAGCTGCTGATAGGGGTAGAAAATAATATATACATGTGTATATATATATATTTATATATATGTATGAATATACAACACTACAATCAAATGAACATGTTTACTATTTTCTAGACTAAACAAAAGTATATTTGATCCTACAATGTATTTACTTTAGGTTGACAACGTCTGTATGACAATAAAGTAGAATAAATTAAATGTCTATCTTAGTTTGAGCAGTTTACAAGTAAATGTTTGTACCGGTAGTCGCACAGAACTTATATTGGAGTATGTTGTTTATGTTTGAAAATCTTGAAGACATCTTGTATTGCAATCAAGGAGTACTTAGTTTTAGTTCATGGAAGGACTTTATGCATTTTAAATATGTATTAACATTCATGTAAATTGAAGCTGGCCTCTCATCTTTGGCTGTGTTCCTCTACTGTCTGGCAATCGTCTCTGCCAACTTTTGCGCCTCCTCCTTCAGATGAGCCTGTATAACCTCATTTTTCTTAATGCTACATCTTCATCTGATGTTTTAGCAGACTTCTGGTTGGTCTTGGTTGTACGTGTGGATTGATTATCCCACTCTCTGGCTAGTCAGTCTCACTCGTTTGGGTTTCCTCCATCTGTATATTCCTCACGTCTGGTCAGCTCTTCATTTGAGGTTTCTGGCAGCTCTTCAGTTAGACGGGCTGACAGCTGATTATTGATAATGTTGCCTACAGACTACAAAACCTAAAAACCCAGCACACTGTTAAGGCAAAAAGACGGTTCAAATATATATTTCTAGACTAGCTTGAAGAAGAAGATGAAGAACAGCTAGAGACAGGGATCACAGAGATTGTTTGTAATTAAGTGCTACTGTATAATAGTCAAATCTCGCACTCTGTTTCACTTGTTTTCACAGCATGGCTATCATGGTTCCAGCAAGAGAAAACTTCAGGCAACGCAAGCGAGGTGATGCACTTTATACCTCAAACATCACAAACCTGGTAACCATGATTACTGATGACAGCAAATCCAAATTGGTGTTTTTAATTCCGGCTTGCACTGACTGCAAGCTTCAGCTCTTCTTAGTTTTAGTGTTACATTAGCAGATATATTAGCAGATAAACTCTAATAACTTACAGTCAAGATTAAATGAAAAATGCCTTTTTAACCCTTTTAGATCACATCCCCGGTCATATTGTGCACCTATTTGACAACATATGCAAAAAAAAAAATATATATAATCATATTTGTAAATCAAAATCCAATCATCCTTTCTTCCTGTAAAATAAATATGATATGTGCTTACGTAAGCTAGTACCAACCAATTTCAACCAATAATATCATGATATCCATCGATCAATCAATCTGCAACTTTTAGCGACAAGGGAGGTGTGTTTGGAGCCCATAGGCTGTAGGCTATATAAGAAGTGGATGTAGTCACTGTGACATCACCCATTGGTTTGTGGACTGACTTTTTGAAGCCTAGAATTCGGCATTTTGGCCGTCGCCATCTTGTTTTTTTGGAACCAGAATAGACACTAGGGGGTCGAGCTAAGTACAACCGAACACTGAATAAGACATTTTAGGTGACCAAAAGGTTTTAATTAACTTTCTTGAACTAAAAACACTATAAAAGGGTTAAAGTTATAAGACGAAAACACAGACACCTCCCAGACTGGACAACGCCGTGGTAGCGTCCTGTCAATCACAAAGTAGCCACGCCCTAAAGCATACCCTGCTTTGACTCTAAAGGGGACCATAATTTACTAAATGAACATCATGCTGAAGACTTGAAACTAATGATTGAGACCATAAAGTCATGTTTACAATGTTTACTGAGGTAATAAATCAAGTGAGAAGTAGGGTCATTTTCTCATAGCCTTCTATACAGTCAGACTTCTTTTTGCAACCAGAGGAGTCGCCCCCTGCTGGCTATTAGAAAGAATGCAGGTTTAAGGCACTTGTGCATCGGCTTCACTTTTCAGATCCGGAGGTTGCCCACTGGTGGAGACACAGTCCTCTCTAGCTCCATATCGCGGTACATTCTAAGCCCGCCTGCTTTTTAGCGGTCCAATCAAATGTGAAGGATTCGATTTAAATCCCCCTCGTAACTGTACACTGCTGAAATATTCTGTTTCACTGGGGAATACTAATACTATAGAAGCTAAAGACACTTTAACTACCATTTAAAAGTCTATACTTTTATCATAAACAATGATGTTCTTTGCTCAGTGACATTTGATGTAAACTCAGTGATAATGTTAAAATTAGCAAATGAAACTAAAGTAACAGACGCACAGATTCGTTCAACAATTGATTTGCCAACACATTCTCTCTCCCAACTCGTGAAATACAGTACGCTTGTTACATGCATAGTGTCCTTTCAAAATAAACTTTTCACAGGAAGTTAGGTTTAGGCAACACAACCACTTAGTTACGGTTAGGAAAAGGTCGTGGTTGACTTTAACTTCACTGCCTAACGACTCATGTGACTCACAGGACTGACAATACCGAGTCACATGACTAACAACTGACGTGACAAAATAAGTCAACGTTACTTTTAGCTTCACACGGGACATGAACACCGGTCTCCTGGTTGAAAGTCTTGTGTTTGTTTGACCCATACAACACCCCTCCCGTCCGCCCTCAGCAGACTCTCACACTATTAATACTAAGTAATTTGCTCCGACCGTCGAATAATGCCACGAGTGGGTTTACATTGGAGTTAGTTGAAAGTCCAGTTTGTCACATACGTCGGTTTCCGATGCCGAGGGGCACTGCATAATCAGTGGTATTTGACGAGTTGGGAGTGAGAACGGGTTTGATTTGCTCAATTGTTCTAACAGTTTCTGTCGTCATTGTCCTCCTCTCCCTCTTCTTGCCTAATACATTCATCTCTTCTGGATGAAATGCCACTATGTTCAGGCTCTGTATCATGCCTTTTCTCTTTATTTATGGTGTGAAGGCTATGTTTTTTACCAAGTATAAAACATTTCTTGGTGTGTTTTGCAACACTTTGTGATGTATGTATTTTCAATATATAGCTTAAAGACAGTTAAACATTCAAAATAGCTTTAAAGTGTACTCAGCACCACAGGCAGCAGACATTAAGAAGCTCTCAACGGCATGCTCATGCTTCCACTCTGAAGTGGGAAGCGCTTGTAGAAATTTAAGAAAACACTCTTAGAAAACGATCATTATCGGGAAACGGGGCACTGCTCTTTTGTGTGTAACTGCAAGTTTTTGGATAACAGTAGAGTTCTATTGCACTGAGGCATTAACTGGAGCATATCAGGCTTTGCCTACACTGGTAATACTTGTTAGAAGGTAAAATTCACTGGCGGCTTTGGTGTGGTAGGGGAATTGGTTTAAGTAATGCCTGTGCTACCCTTTAAAGGGACTATTTGTAACTTTTCACTCGCATAAATCCTAACGGGTCGGATTCCCATGCGCGCTCGCGTGTGGGTACGCTCCTGCTGCCTGATGCCTGCACACCGCGCTCGGCTCACTCCAACTCCACGTGAACGCGGGCACACTACACACTGGAGAGAGTTAGTATGTGCAGTGGACGTTTTTGCAGAAATAAATGCTGCCGCTCCTCCAGACCAACAGAGGTTTCCCGTGTCTTGTGAAGTGACGGAGCTCCGCAGCGAGTTACGTTATCGTCCCGACCGGGTGTCGCTGTCTCCCCCCCCCCCGACCGGGTGTTGCGCTCCCCCCCCCCCGTTCCCTCCGCGGTCGGCGGGCTGAACAGGAAAAGACAGCACTAGAATCAACATTGATCCATGGAGAGACCTTCGTCTGGTCAGCTAACATTACTGCCAAGCAGGTGAAATACAGAGTGATATTGTGTGTTAGCTGACGTGTGTCGCCTCACTGTTTAGACCGGTGCTCGTTCATGTCAATGTATGCGCGAGCACAAGCGCCAGCGCGAGCAACAGGACGCTGACTTTGGTTGACATTGCGGCCACAGGTGTCGCTGTGAACAAGCAATTTCTGATTCTTACATATAGCCTCTTTAAGTGTCATTTTGTCCTAAAATGTTCTTTTATATCAAATAACTTATTGCAACTGAGGCAAATAGCATATTGATGAATCAGAAAGACGGTGTGTGTCTCACAAATGATTGCACTGTTCAGCTGTCTTGGTTTTTCACACATTCACGAGGTGCTAAAATCAGTTCACCGTATGGTTCCCAGTAAACAGAAAATAATTTGCACAGTTCTGTCTTTCATTGTGTTGCAGGAAATGTTAATTAATTATTGTTGGTGTTAGCCCGCATGGTGTGGTGGGAATACACAGAAATCGAATGTATGGCAATAGGTTTAGTTTATTTTTACAGCAATATCTGGCTGGATCTGATAGATGTTTGACAGACTGCGCAGGGAGCACGTGGCTCGGTCAGAGTCAAGGATGTGAACTTTTGTATCATTGAAAACAAACACAAAGAGTTTTTTGAAAATTGTTGCTACATACCGCTCCTCTCTGAACATTATTGCTGAATTGCTGTCAGTGTTCATATAGTCTTTTCTTTGCTCTGTGTTATGTCTATCTGTAACTCTGTGTCCTGCTTCTCTCACCTGAACTCCCCCATCGCCTCAGCTCGTAACACAAAATCAACACAGTCAGGATCTGCTTGCGACACTACATCCACATATAGAGAAGAGTCCAACATGTTACATTTGTCCGTTCTCTCTGCTAAATTGTATAGTACCTGCCAATGTATTCAATTTGAACCCAGAGTGGTTATTTTTTTTACGTGAATATAAAATGTCATGAAATGTCCATAAAATGAATCCACTCATGACAACATCTGTGAGAGGGGATGCACTGTCACATAGTCCTTTACTATCAGTTGAGTGCTTTGTTAAAACTGTCATATGCAGTCGCATTGTCTCGACCAATTGCAAGTTATGCAACGCTTTTGTTTTAGCAAAAATGTTGCCGCAAATGTAATATGTTGTGGGACGCGCAATAAACAACAATACAGAAAACGCATTGTTGCCAATGTTTTTATTTCAGTTGGCTACGGTCAGTTGCTGTTCTCTCACTACACAGTTATGAGATATGACTTTATGCATAGCCCATGGGCCCAGGCCAAAAAATTCCAATCAAATTATTGGTACCACCTGAGGAAGCAAAGTCTAGTAATGATTTTTTGATCCTCATATGTGGGACATATTCTGATATTATAACCTTTGCTTAGTTGTAGTTAAAGGTATAATATGAACGAACCGAGAGGGAGAGAGAGAGCAGTGATGGTCGAGCAAGCTATAGAGTGACTGAAGAGAGAGAGCGGCGTTAGTAAGAACAAAAAAGCGAATCAGAGAAATAAAACATAATTTTCTGATTGTTTCCTGGTGTTTACGTTCTAAAACACACAACTATCTCCACACAGCTCTGCATAACTCTGCAGGAAGGTGCTGAGTTGCTGGATTTTGAATGAATGCAGGCTTCCTGTCTGCTGGCTGTGGCTCAGCGCTGCTCTCGTCAAACTACAGACACACACTGATCATAGCTGCACTCACAGTACAGAGATGAGCAGGAGGATCACTGGGCACATGCACATAACACAACCCGTTCTCCTCTGTGAAATACGGTCGCTTTGTATATGGAGACTTTTGCCTCGGTATGAGAAGCCGAGGGACGTGACACAGTGACAGTATTTGACCACCTGAACGGGCTGCACACCCTTCGCGCTGTTATTGGCTGCTGGGGGTTACACCCCCACGTGGGGCCCAAAGGCTGTTTGCAGATGCCCAGAAGCGCCTGAGTAAAGCAAAATAAGGAGAAAATACAGGCAGAGGGCAGGGTCTCTGCAGAAACAGAAACCACCACACACTTTTTGTGGGCATAAGTGATGATTGAGAGGGATTACTTTAGTACCAGTCTATACGTTGTTTTTTAGTTAATTCTTGCATATTATACCTTTAACATGACTTGTATACCCACTAGTCATTGGGCCATATCAGGTACCACCCAAGGTTGCAAAACTTCAATGGTGCCATTTTATATGTTCCACCAACAGAAGTGAAATCCAAAGTGTCCAAAGTAAAAAGACCTTTTCCATGAAGTGTGTATGTGAGAACAAATCTAAAGTCAGGTTTTGTAATGGTGTCATTGTCCACTCGACTGGCCGCAGGAGCTTTGTTGGATAGTTGCCATGCCAATTTGCTATATTGTTACTTTTATACATGTAATCGTGATTTTTTTTTTGTGCCCATACGCCTAAAATATAGATTTCTGAGCAAAAATTATAAGGAAATCCAACATTTACACAGTAGATGTGTAATGGAGACTCATAAAATTAACATTATGTGATACTACAGTATATACTTAGTTTTCTTTTGATGTGTTAAATCTAATACTGTATTCATACATGGGATGTGTAGTTTTAACTTTGAAGAATGATTTCCAGTTCTTTAAAGAGTCGCTATCCATATACATACATGATGTTTTCACTTTGCTTTGAAACAAATGCATAAACTAAAGTATTGAAACATTTACCCTGAAGAATTTTTGTCTCTTTCTGTCTGAAAATGCTGTTTGAGTGACAAGGGGTGAGACGAAGGGGAGGGCCTTAGGGACTCGGTGTCAGATGATCTAAAAATGGTAGAGAGCAAGCTACCATGGATGTGTCTGCATTTGTGTGAGTATGTGTGACCTGAGGAATGGGTGAGCTGGGTAGAGGTCAAAGGTCATCCGTCATTGGGACAAAAGAATTGCTGGTCTGTTATTTTTTCCATCTAGATGTCAGTCTGACTCGCTCTCTACTGGTCTGTCCTGTTGACTGTCTATCTGCCCTCATGCCCATCTGGCTGGGGTGGGGGGTATGGCAGCAGGAAGTGTGAGTGTGCTCTTGGCAACTGTAAATAAGTGTGAGCACATTTCCATAGAGCTGAAAATATAATGCTGCATCAGACCCAACTGTCAGCTTTCTCTTGACATTGAGAGGGAAGAGGAGAGGGGAGAGGAGGAGAGAGGAGAGGAGAGGAGAGGAAAGAGGAGGAGAGGAGAAGAAAGGAGAGGAGAGCCAGATACTACACACATACACACTTTATTTGCTATGTGGTGACCTGCTGCAGACAATTATGTCTCCCTCACTCTCCCACAATCAGATTACTGTTGGAGGACAAGGCCTCTGGACCTGCTGCTGTGAGGGAAATGAACACACATACACAAACACACACTCTCTCATACAGACATTCCACCCATACACCCACACGGTTGTAAATTTTTAGCAGGTAATGCTGCAAATGAGTTAAAGCAGCAGTGGGTAGAAATGGAGCAAATATGATTAAAAAAGTTATTTTTATAAAACGGTCACTATAACCTGACAGTAGTGCATGAGACAGGTAATCTGAAAAAAAATCATGTGCCTTTGTGTCCTCCGGTGTCCTCCGGTGCTCCTAATGGCATCTGCAAGATTTCACAGACCGGAGGAAAACAACCAATCAGAGCCGTGCTGGAGACTTGCCGTCTCTGAGCAGCTCATGAATCACTAGGCAGCGCTGATCAAATATGAATCAATATTCTGTTACTGTAATGCCTATTTATCACTTTAAATGTTTTCAGAATCATCTTGTAGTGTACTGTTTAGCTATAAAATGAGAAAGTTTGTGACCCGGCAGCCATGTTGAGATCAGTTGAGGAAATACCAAGCACCGCCCACCAGCCGGAGCAAACTTTTTACAGCTCATTTTACAGCTAAACAGTACACTACAAGATGTTTATGAAAACATTTGATGCGAGAAATAGACATTACAGTAACAGAATATTGATTCATATTTGATCAGCGCTGCCTAGTTTGACCGTTTGATCGGAGTTTGCGTGTGATTGAGTGATTCAACAATCACCACATTTGAGTAACCAAATGTACTTAATGACAATTAATCATCAATGAAGTAGCTACACAAAGTGGACAAACATTCTTTACAAAGAAGGTCGAAAAGCCGTTTCACACCAAGCATGGATTTTCGTCTGAAAAATTTGCCCAGAAATATATAAAAACTGATTTCGTGGGTTCTTATGAATGTTTGCACACGCCTGCCAAACATTCATGCGGGGGAGAAAATATTCGGACAGATCTCGATTTCAGCAGATTCCCACCTGCGTAAATATATGTTTGACCAATGAAATCCTTTGTTCCAGCTGATCACCGTCATTCTGCATAATAATTAACCATGTGCTTCTGTTTGTTGCACGGAGAATGTGTATCTTCGGAACAGCGGGAGTTTGTTTTTTCGGGGTAATGGACTGTCGGACAAAAGGGCTTTCTTTTTATCCAATTGGACATTTTTGGACCATCGATGTTTTGGAATAGAGGTGAAGTCCCGCCCCTTCCGGTGGACCACCATGGGTCCTTATTTCGGATATATATTTATGTCGGAAAAAATATGAACAGTATAGTCAACTGCAAGGGACAAATATTTGTTGATCCCATTTGAATTGTGGCATGAATTACATATATGTTTGTCACTTTAAAAGATAATTTTGCAAGTCAAGAAAGTCGCAATTACCAACTGCCTTAACAACCAAATAAAGGACAATATATGGCTTGAGATCGCCCAGCAGCTGGTATACGATGAGCATGGCAATGTAGCTGATATGCACTTGTCAACTTTATGTTGGTCACAGAACAGGGCTAGCCACAACAGCTAACGTTAGCGTTAGCATCAAATTTGGTTTCTGGATAGGCTTTTGTTGTAGACACAGGTACTGTTTAGGAGGAAAGTATTGAGCCTTATCGACGAAAATGGAATACAGACCCGGTGTGCATAGCTGTCATATGGAAAATTCGCAAGTCGATTTTTCGTATTCCTGATCCGCATTTTCGCATCGCACTGGTAAGGAACGGCTTTAAATCTTTGTTTATTACAGAGTGGGTAAATACCCATGGAATGATATACCTCTGAGCAAGATTTATTTATGATATTGTTAATTTATATGATTTAATTGTTTTGGATGGATTATGTGTCATGCTAATGTAATTGATGGCAGAGCAGACTCTGGGAGTACTCTTGATCAAGACCTAATGTCCAAACTGTCCTGTACTAACTGTACTAAATGTTTTTGGCAGCATCAATTGAGTGTGTGCGCGCCTTAATCTAAAATAATTTAACTTTATTACCACGGAAATTAGCATTAGCCAGTGTATTCATGTATTGACCAACCATCTTGGAAACAGACAGTTTCACAAAAGTGTCTTCTATTTTTCCTTTGGACAACTATCGTCCTCTTAGAGTTGAAACAAATACTCAATTAATCAATTAATAGATAAACATAAAATTAGTCACTTAAGTCATGTATGTCAAATACATCTTTTATGTCCTTTAGAGAGAATGTCCTGGATGTTAAAAAAAAAAAAAAAAAAAAAAGCAGTGAGACAAAAGAAAGAGCAAAGGCGAATATAGAAGAAAGGAAGTGACATTAAGACTGGTCTGAGCAGAGGGGGAGAGCACAGCAAGTCAGAGATTGGCAGCAGAGGTGTGTTGAACTTGAAGGTTGGGGTTTCACAAAAAAAAAAAATCTAGAGGAAATGTAATGTGTACAACAGAGGCTTTATGTACATAAAAATGAATAATCAGGCACCAGCAGGTGCATTTTTATATCCCGATTAATATGCCCAATGAGTGATGGAATATTGCGAGAAAATAGAAACTGAACCCACACAGTAAACCAGAGATGAGCCTTGCAGGTCTGTTGATAGACCTACAGTAGGCTACCCGGTCGTGTTGGATACCATATATGTTAAAACACAGAGAGGTCTAGTGTATTGGGGTGCTGTGTGTACATATTATTCATAACTGAATGTGACGCGAGCATCAGCGACAAAATCAGTTTGCATTGTTTTCTATTGGAATGTCCTAACTGGCCGTGAGTGACTTGCAGCACGATGTTTGGAGCTGAATTTTTGTCGGACGCTGTTTCTATTTATTCCTGTCTCTCGCGTTGAAAGCACCACAATGGACGAGGAACGGCAGATTCGTGAAGTTGAAATGAGGAGTTATTTATAGGCCTACGATACCTCCTCATTTCACTACAAAAGTTTCCTACTTGCTGTTGGCTATACTGTATATTTCCAGTTAATATCACAATGTAAAACGTGTGTTTTCTGTTTAAAACGCAGGAAAAAAAACCTAGAAAGATAGCAAATACTATGCATCTTTTAAGTGGTTATGTCTCCAGTTTGATCTCAAGCACACAGCTGATAGGTACGTGGTTTGTTTACGTATGACGTAAAGTTCATATTCAACGGATTCCGTGTTTATGTTATTATAAATGAATAAAAAGACCACAAAAAGTTATCTTGTTGGTTTCTTATACTGTCAATAAGAAGACACAACAAGGTTGATATTATTCATCATTACATTAATTATTAGTTCTGTGTTATTATAAAATATATAGATATTTAAATCCTACATGCATTTTTGTCTACGGCCACTAGGGGGGTTCATGGACACCCCTGAACCAAAAATAAAACTGCACCTATGGTCCTCCCCCAAAAAACGGCTGTATAGTTCATCTGTGCAAGCAGCTTATTACGACCCATATTTACATTCATTGTTAGGCGGCGACCTCTAGTGCCCATAGTTGTTATTATGACAAGAGCAAAGGAGGAAGTGAAAGTCTGCGTATGGAGTGGGAGGGAGTGCTTTAACTTACGTATCTAAGTTAACTTACGTAACGCGCTTAACTTACATACGTAACGTAAGTTGTGTAACAAACGTACTTATTTTAACCCAAACCATGATCTTTTCCGGAACCTAACCAAGTAGTTTTCTTTCCTAAACCTAAACAAGTAGCTATGTTTACGGTTAACCACGTTTTTAAAACAGCGACCATTTCACAATGTGCGCCTGTTGCTGTTATCCAACAGTCACAGATGTAATTTTGGGAGTCATTGGCAAAATACCCATTCTGTCATTTAGGTACGAGGACCTGTTGAGACGAAGATGTGTAGAAAAGGAAGGACAGGAAGGAGAATCAAGCGGCGGGAAAGCAAAGCATAAAAACAGGAAATGAAGTCAGATGAAGGGGGAAAAGAAGAAGAGGAGAAGGAGGGAGGGCAGGAGGAAGGAGGGATCTGGCGGAAAAGAGGAGATGATGTTGATGTTTGCTTGTTATTCCAGCACTAATTTTCCCCCCGGAGCTCATTAGAGTCTGGAGAGAAACTAACCACAAAACCTTAAAAACCAACAGAGTGGAGAGACAGAGAGAGAGAGGGATGAGCATCCAAAGGAAATAAAATGTAAACAAATTGAAAACGAGGCATGAGAGAGAAAATTTATCAAGACGAGGAGAAGAGAAAGAGGGACAGAGGAAGCAAAGAAACCAAAGGAACCCTAATCGATTGGATTTAGAGAGAAAAAGATGAAGAGATACAGTGTAGAAGTGATTGAGTAAAGATCCGCGGAGAAAGGAGGAGACAATGACAAGAAAGACACATATAGTGAACACCACCCACCATTACACACATCATCAAACCTGAGGCCTGAACTACGTAGCGAGTTCAACATACCCAGGGTATCTTCTCGTTATCTGGTTTATATAACACTAGCAAACGCGATCTCGCTTAGCGGTCCTACGACGTTGGTTATCAACTCGGTAAATCAACCCAGGGTTTCTCAATCTGGCTATAAGCACGCTCTCATAAAAGGGGTGGTGTTTGCAGCATATGACCAAACAGGAGAGCGGCAAATTTTACAAACCAAGAGCAAACTATGATATTAGACAAATACGAAGAAGTTAAACACATTGCCGTTGTGGGTGAATGCATAAATTCACAGACTATCACTGTCCCATCGAAAGCACGAGTAGATCTGACTAAAATTACTTTGTGTATTCTGTTAAATTAATATGTGACTTATAGACTAGAATAGAAGAATAGAAGATACTTCATTATTCCCTTTGTGAAGCAAGACTTGCGGGGAAATAAAAAAATTTAGGGCTGTCAATCGATTAAAATATTTAATCGCGATTAATCGCATGGCTGTCCATAGTTAATCGTGATTATTTGCAAATTAATCATAAATTTTTTATTTGTTCAAAATGTACCTTAAAAGGAGATTTGTCAAGTATTTAATACTCTTATAAACATGGGAGTGGGCAAATATATGTATATATTTATTATTGGAAATCCATTAACAACACAAAACAATGTCCAGAAACCCTCACAGGTACTGCAGTTAGCATACAAAATGTGCTCAAATCATAACATGGTAAACTCAAGTCCAACAGGCAACAACAGCTGTCAGTGTGTCAGTGTGCTGACTTGACTATGACTTGCCCCAAACTGGATGGAATTATCATAAAGTGGGCATGTCTGTAAAGGGGGGAGTCATGGGTACCCATAGAACCCATTTTCATTCACACATCTTGAGGTCAGAGGTCAAGGGACTCCTTTGAAAATGGCCATGCCAGTTTTTTCACGCCAAAATTTAGACCAAGTTTGGAGCATTATTTAGCCTCCCTGGCAACAAGCTAGTATAACATGGTTGGTACCAATGGATTCCTTAGGTTTTCTAGTATCATCACTCTAGCTTTAAAACTGAGCCCGCTACAAACTAAAAATCGCAAGTTGCATTATTATCACGTTAACTTTGACAGCCTTAAAAAAATATATATAAAAACATGATTCAAAGCGTAAGCAGGCTTACCTTTCATATCTTATAATCACCCACAGCATACATAAAATTACCGATAGCGAAGTAACGCAAGGCAATTCATACAATCTGCGGGACTGTAAACGCATGACTGACATATTTATCTATTTATTTTGTATTTGCTCCCTAGGTTTCACATCGCAGTGGTTGCAGCTGAAAGAATGAAGCTAAAATATTGTCATACATGCTATAAGAAAACGTAGCATGTTAATTTAATGGAATACGCACATGTAATTATATCTATTGTGCTCTAGATGGGGCAGTGATATTATAAACCTATTAATTTATACATTCGATTTTTTTGCCAGCTGTCCTTCCATTTGACAATTTACACTGTTGCTTTTAGCCTGGATGTTGTATTTAACTTCTTCGTATTTATGTAGCCTAATATTATCTTACGATCCGCGCACCGAGCTTTGATTGGTTAGTAGGTGGTGCTTTTATGCGAGCTGATTTGTTATTTGAACATAATCTGCTCCAGAGCAGGTGAGGTGTTCAGCATAAATTACCATGGCGATCTACCCCTGGTAGGACTGAAAACCCAGGGTTAAACCTGAAGTTACCTCGCTAACCCCACATCCTGCTTCGCAGTACAGGCCTCTGGGCCTGTGTATGTTTCTGAATGCTTTCAGAAGTTATGTCAGCTTCAACAAAATAAACTGCCAGGCCAGGCTGAAAGTAGGTTTAAGAAAAATAAAAGTACCATTTAACTTTTATTGATTTCATCAGAGCAAATAAATAAGAAAACAGTAGATAAATTGATTTGATTGACTGATAATAATAATAATAATAATAATAATAATAATAATAATAATAAATGAGTAAATAAATAAATAAAAGTCCTTTTTAGCTGTAGGTTTTTTTTACAGAAGTAGTAGTCTTAGCTTTTTAGCCACAACTTGGTTTGACCCAAAGCAAAAACAAGAAGCATGTTTTTAATCAGAAGAGCAGAACGGCAGCCTCAGATTTCCACACACAATCACTAGTAAGTTTCTCTTAGAATATTTTTTCTTTTATATAACACTGAGGTACGGAAATACAGATATTATAGTCATCAACCAGATTCAGTTTTCAGTATTAGTATCATCATTATTATCATCATAATACCAGTAGAATAGAAATGTTGGCTTAGATTTCGATATATTTATATATCCATTTGTATATATACTGTGTAAATGTATATATATATATATATATATGTGTATATATATATATACACATATATATACATATATATTATAGAGTTCGTGGTTTTAAGTTGGTTTCAGTGTCCAAAGTCCAACATTGAAGAAAAGCAAGGAAGGATCCGTGCTGGGAGGCAAACGAGTACAGCAGCAGATAAAGTACAGACATGAGAAAAGAGAGGGAGATGGACCGTTGAGGAAAGGAAGAGAGAGAGTTGAGTGAGGGGATAACAGAGGTATACAAAAAGGAAGAGAGAAAAATCTGCACTTGTGGGTAAACAGCATAGTCGAAGAGAGAAGAGGATCCTGAAGAGGGAGGGGTACAAATCTGTAAAATACAGCAGCGGTGATGGAGGGAGGGGGGGATGAAGGTGAGGATGGTAGGACAGGATGGAGGTCGATTCGAATGTTTGTGAGGCTGCCAGAGAGATGATAAAAACACAGAAGGAGCAAGGTATAGCAATACTTTCTGTGTGACTTGTATCAATACCAATATTAGGTTCATAAGATATAGTCACAAGAGAGTCACGGCACGTGGCTGGAGACCGGATGGGGCTTCTATTACATCTACATTTAACAGGTTACCTGATATTCTAGTTGTTGTAACCTGCACTATATACTTCATACTTGACATTTTCAGTACGGTGGAAATGTAAAATTTGTTCTATAGTGCTTTTTTTAAGATTGTGCTAGCTAGTAGGGGTGGGAAAAAATTTACTGCTTTTATTGTTGTAGTCTGAGTAACTTGACGTCATATCTGTTCCGTATCCGTCAACCAAAACAAACTGCAGCCGGCTGCAACGACAAAAGTAGAAAACGTCGGCGGGTCCGCGTGGATACGACCTGCACCCTCCTAATTTTAAATCTAAAGTGTTAAACACTACACATACAGTAAAGTATGGAAACACTTTGGGTTTCACACAAAGCAGAGCTAGACATCATGGCTAAACCTGCATGCTAACTCTGTCATGGACAGGTAACGTTATCGTTTTGCGGTAACATGCGGTGAAGCCTGCTGTGACTCTAAACTCCGTGGTCAGCCGACGCTACATCTCTAGCGCACCCATACACTGACATTTATTAAATCCATTCAAACGGCCCCGATGGAGCTGACCATGGATGTATAAAGAGAACGGAGCTGATGGTAAGAGCTGGCGCAGGATTTTGCAAAGTTAGCGCAAGTATACAAGTGTGACTATGTCCGGTTTTCAAAATAAGGTGTTAACAAAGGGAACTGTACTGTATATACAAAATACATGTATGGAAATAAGATTGATTGGATTATATTCACCAGAAGTATAAAACATCACATGGACCTTATAAATTAAAAAGAAAATAGCACTAATTTTATGAGGGAAATGTCTTTATTCTTTGATTTTTGGGTCGCTGAAAAAAAAAAAAATAATAATGCCTGACAATGACTGATATATTTGACTTCAGGACATGAAAAACAAACATTTTAATGTATTCATTTAGATATTTTCCAAAGTAAATGTCCCTAGAAGTGTATGATATAACTTTTTCCAATGGTCTAGTGTTAAAAAGGTTAACAAAAATCGCAATAAATCGTAATATGGAATCGCAATACTTGTAAAATCGCAATACTTAAAAATCGCAATACATATCAAATTCTCACCCAAGTATCGTGACAGTATTGAATCAGGAGATAGGTGTATTGTCCCAGCCCTACTAGCTAGTAGCGAATTCATTTTAAATCTTGTAGACACCAGACAACAACAAACTGTCTTGGTATCAGAGATTTTTTTTAAAAGCCAGTAATTACTATTATGTTAACTATAAAACACAGCTTTACAGGGAATGTACATGAAGCACCCGATTTTGTGATCAGAGTTTAGTATTTCCCTTATAAAAATTCTAGTTTGGCTTTGGGGTTGAGGCTGATCCAAAATCAATGCAATTTATGTCAAGCATGGAGAAAAAAAGACTACAACAGTAAATGGGAGATGTGGGGAGAAACATTCGTCGAAGCTTACGTTGATAGAGATAGATGAATGAATGATTGAATGAATGTGGAGGAAGGGAGGTTGGGGGGGGGGTTACACTCAGGCTTTAGAACACTCTGGAACATATAAATGATCAATTGCGTCTTTCAGCAGAGAATAAAAAAAGTTTTGGCTGTCCAATGCTGCAGTTGAGCCACAGAGAAAACGGAGGGAGGATAAAGGATGGATGAAAGGATGGATGAAAGGAGGAAGGGAAGTGAAGAAGCTGGCCATACACTTCCACGTACTGGCTTCATAATTCTTCTCTCATTTTACCACTACATCTCTCTAACATCTCTCATCCTTCCTCTTCCCTCCTCCCTCTGCAGCGTCCCAAACAGAGTCTGTTGTCACATTGCCCTCTTCTTCTTACTTCCATCTCATTCACGTCCTTTTCTCTTTCCCACACCCCTCTTGTTCCTCCGTCTGCCTTTTCATCACACTTCCCATCTTCCACTGGCTCCTCCTCGTTCGTTTCCACCCTCTGCTCCTCCTCCTCCTCTTCCTCTACCCCTTTCTCTACATGGGGAACACCAGGAAGCCGGAGAAAGTGGAGTATTTCCATCCTCCCATTAGGTTTCCTCTCTCCAGTTTGAGGTAGGCCCGGTCTCCCTTCTCCATCTGGATCAGAACACCATTACTGGCCGCCTCACGCGTCACATCTTGGTCGCCGGCAAACGCTGAAATCACCGGCCAGCCGTTGTGCATCAGGCTCACCTGGATGAGGCGGAAGAGGACAGACAGTTTACAGAGTGAAAAGGGAGGGAGGAGAGAGAGACATTTCCCACAAATGCGAAGAAAAGTAATAAATGATTTTATTGAGTGCTTAGACAACAAACAACATTGTGCAGCCCTTTTTATTGATTTATCCAAGGCTTTTGATACTGTGGATCACGCAATATTGATACAACATCCCATTAGACTGTAATCAGGCTATTAAATAGGCATTATCAGTCGATAGAAGCCACATAGATGTGGGACAATAGGGGCCTTCTACACTCAATAGAAGGTTTTATCATCTATTCACATGGTAGATCACTGAAAGTAGGTATAAAAGTACACAACAGCGACTGTAGTAATTATGACGGGAGCAGAAGTGGAAGTCAGGCGCTGTAGTATAGACAGTGTGAAACTCCATAAGGGGTGGAGGGGTGGGACGATGTATGGGATACAAACACAGGGTTTTCACTCAGGAATCCAGAGTTCCCATCCCGTGTGAAACCAACAATGTGTAGTTTTCTTTGTGTTTGTAGTAATTTTAACCCAGAACACGATGTTTTTCCATTACCTTAACTGTTTTTTTTTGCCTAAACCTAAAGAAGTTGTAGTTTTGTTGCTTAAAGCTAAAGAAGTTGTAGTTTTGTGTGAAAACATATGGGTTTTCACCCAGGAGACCAGAGTTCGCATCCCGTGTAAAACCAACAATGTGTAGTTGTCTTTGTTTTTGTAGATATTTTAACCCAAAGCACAGCGTTTTTCCCCTAAACTTGTAAGAACGTGTTGCTTTTAAGTTTCACTTTCATTTTTACAACGTAGTAGGCCCCTAATGACCCACATCTATGGGGCTTATAGCGACTGATAATGCCTATTTAATGGCCTGATAACAGTCAAATCGGGTGGATACAAAGACTTTTCAGTGTTGGACTGTCTGTGCAGGCAGAAGGTATCACTTCCAGCTCTCTTAGTGTAACCAAGGACGTGCCACAGGGATCATATTTGGGACCACTTCTTATTATTATATATAACAACAGTCTTGGTCAGAATGTTTCCAATGTAAATTTCCACTTTTATGCTGATAACACTGTGATTTACTGCTCTGCGTCTTCACCAAACCAGGCTCTCTGTCAGCTACAACTTGCTTTTAATACTGTACAAAGTACTCTGTGTGACTTAAAACTGGTTTTAAATGTTGAATATTGATTTGATCAGTGCTGCCTAGTTTGACCGTTTGATCGGAGTTCGCGAGTGATTGACAGTTGCTCAGAGATGGCAAGGCTCCAGCTCGGCTCTGATTGGCTGTTTTCCTCCGGTCTGTGAAATCTTGCAGATGCCATTAGGAGCACCGGAAGACACAGAGGCACGTGATTTTTTCAGATTACCTGTCTCATGCACTACTGTCAGGATATAGTGACCATTTATAAAAATAACTTTTCTTAATTATATTTTCTCCAATTCTACCCACTGCTGCTTTAAATTAAAAACGAATGTAGGGACATATATTCAGACTTCTTAGTTGAGCTGCAAAATTAAAAAAATCCTTATGTACGTCATGAAGAAATATGCAGCAATGCACGTGGTTACGATAATACAACAGAATATTATATTTGCTTGGAGCAGCTTTGTGCTGTGCAGTCAGCACATTATCATTGGATATATATCGTGTGTGCTTCCCTTTTTTTTCAATTACGGCTTGGAGAAGATTTAACAATGACACAGAGAGACATTCACACACAAACACACACAAAGACACAGCAAACCCACACTGTGTCTGACTCAACAAATGTTTCAATGGGGAATAACATATTCTCCTTACAAAGAGAAGTAGCTGTCAGTGATGCATCCCCTCCCTTTCCAGGCCAGCCGACACACATGCTAGACAGCGGCTTTCATCACTTCTCTTTTGAGCAACAGCAGAAACACAAGCGCTCCCTGGATTTGTTTCCCCCGCATGCTTCACTAAGGAGTGGCTTTATACCACCCCTGGCACAGATGCAGCACTAAAACAAACTGAAATGAATTTTGGAGAAACGTCTGTTTATGCAGGATCACACTTTATAAAGCCTGTGAGATTACTGGCCTTCCTGTGAGCAAAGTCGCTGTACCTTGATAAGAAAAAAACGCACAACAGCATCAGGAAAGGGAAAATATGATAACCATTATGTCATCCTGCTTTGTAAAATTGAGGCTCCTATTCCTTTTTTAAATGTGATAAATTATATAAGATGGTTAAAGAGTGCCAAAAAGCACAAACTATTTACGAGGAGTCACTAATCTGACAGCTATGTTATTGTCTGAAACAGAATACACTGAAGCAGCTAAAATGTTCAAAAGTGGCCTAAATCCCAGCAGACTGTTGTACACAGATACAGAGAGGAGGAAAGATGTTCAGTGAAAATATTTATATAGGGTTGTTTGTCCATGCCCTCTAGACCGACAATAGAATGTTTTCTGATCTGACGTCTCTATCGGCAAGAGAGACTGTGGCTCAGTGTCCGATTGCAAGACGGGCGGTTCGAACCCTCCTCCCACACTGGGCCAGCACTTTGCATGGTAGCCTGTCGCTATCGGTGTGTGAGTGTGAATGGGTGAACGAGAGGCAAAAATTGTAAAGTGCTGTATAAATACAGTCCGTTTGCAGTGTCTATTTATGAAGTTTAAGGGGAAAGCCCTGTTTTTTGTTCCCTTTAATCAGGGTTTTGATGTATGATCCAATCCAAAGATGGCGAGTCAACGTTCCAGAATCCATTGTGATGACAACTGATCTCAAGAGAAATTGAAATTCTTTGGATGGTCTTCAGTGGTAGGATAGACTTGCACGTCACTGCTCCTCTGCATATCCCGCTAAGGAGAATACGAGATTTTAACACTGAAACCTCACATTTTAATGGATAATAGATAGAGACTGGTTAAAATGACTACTGTACTACGTTTAGGTTAGGGGACATTTGTTGTCATTGTTACAATAATAAACACTTGGTTATGTTTAGGGAATGATCGTGGTCATGTAAAAAAACAATGTTAAGTCGCAGTTGGAAATGGGATACAAACAGTAGTCTCCTGTGCTTAAGGGCATTTTCATATTAGGTACAATTGTTTCGTACCGAATACGATTGCCCCCCCTCCATTGCTCAGCTTTCACATTAGTAATGTTGTTCCGTACCCGTGTACACTTGCATCATCGTCTACATTACATTTTTATATGTTGTTGCTACAGTGTAAAAAAGCGCTACCCAATCGTATAATCCCAAGCCCATACGAGACCTTTCCATTATGCCGAGTGTTGTTTATGTTTTGGAGATAAGAACGAACCTCTCGCCTGCCTTCCTGCTTAATCACTCATGGCGGTGCAGTTCAGAGGATGAGATTGATGCGTGTTGCATGCATATGCATATATCAGAGGTGACCGGCAGCCCTGAAAAAGCCTGCCCAAAACTACTCGCTGACTGGTACTCGACTGGTAAATTGCAGTCCACTTCTGTGTTCTGGTACAGCTGGTTTTCACACCTGATGCAAACCGTACCCGAGTACACATGAACCGTACTCAAGACCACCTTTTCTAAGATCGACAAACCCTGCCTGTGCACGGTACACAGTGTTCCCACTAATGAAACAAACTGGACTTTGGGGTCGAGTGTACTCGGATCTGGGCCCAGGTCAAGTACACTCGGATCCGGGCCCGTGTCCCTGATGTGAAGGCCTCCTAAATCTGTTGTTTTGTTTACAAATCCATCCATATTGACCGCCTCCCTATGCTCCATAATAACATCACATGACATCCCTCTTTGCTCCCATCATAACTTCTGCTGCCTCTATAGGGCTTTGTCACTTGAATGTAAACATATGGCGTTTTTGGATTACCTTGCAAGGCAGCTGGATTCTTGCGATGTCATGAGATTACGCAAAAGTCGCGGGATCACATATCACACGAAAATCCATCTTGTCAGGCTTCAAGTAATGCATTTTTGTCTGGCAAGCCAGAGTACGGACATAGTGACGACACAGAGAGGCGACTTTTCGTTCTAAATAACAATGGCGGCTCCGAAAGAGGTTAGCGTAGCTGCAATAGCCTCAGCTGTATCAGAACTGGAGAGTATTTCTTAGCTGAAAGAAGAGCAAATAACGGCACTTAAGGCTTTTCTCAATGGAAAAGATCTTTTCGCTCTTCTCCCGACTGGCTTCGGCAAGAGTTTGATTGACAGACTGTTTATCCAATCACCTGCCAAGTATTTTTTTGAAAGTGCCTGCCCTTTTCGAAACAGTTTCCAATGACGGCAAACCATCTGGCAGGTCAGGTTAGTTTTGGGCCATCGCTATCATTCTTCTTGAGAGGACAGTCTCATTGTATTGGATTGCTTACATGGATGGATGGATTGCATTAGACAGTATAGGTGTTCATAATGTTGTGTCCACTACCTGTAATCCCTCTACTGTTTCCTGTTGGCTTGTGGGACATTTATGTCATTTATTTTAACATCAATGATGGCACAGCAAACAACCTCTGTCTCCTCTACAAAGAT
This sequence comes from Sebastolobus alascanus, assembly GCA_916701645.2. NCBI lineage: Eukaryota > Metazoa > Chordata > Actinopteri > Perciformes > Sebastidae > Sebastolobus > Sebastolobus alascanus. The sequence goes on from CAKAOJ020000347.1 coordinate 760,378, forward strand.
AGAACCATTACATACCCTGATACCATACCGACATCCATCTTAAACATAAACAAGATCTGCCTCACAACAAAGGAGTTTTAACACTTCTTATCCTTTCTTCTTTGTGCAGTAGTGTGTTCTTACCATTTTATAAAAGACAACAAAAAGCTGACTGTGATTTAAAACAGTTTAGAATCCCGGGGCAATGCTTTCACAGACTTCACCCATTTGTCTCTTTACATTATTTACACAGAATGCAGGGTTTTCGAGTTCAGACAGAAATTCACATCTGAGCTCTAAATATATAAAAATATTTCTGCAGCCCCTGGAAGTAAGTAATGTAAAACTGTTGCTAAGTGATGGAACACAGTCATAAACATCCCATAATTATACACTTATCCACCTCATTCTACCTGATGGTCAGGAGAGAGAGGGTTTGTGTGTGTGTGTGTGTGTGTGTGTGTGTGTGTGTGTGTGTGTGTGTGTGTGTGTGTGTGTAGGAGATGGAGAGCCTGTCAGAGTCAAGAGCTCTCTTGGCCCAGCACTCCTCTTAATAGCAAACTGAACATAGTGATTCAGACTGTATGTGTGAATGTGTGTGTGTGTGTGTGTGTGTGTGTGTGTGTGTGTGTGTGTGTGTGTGTGTTGCTCTGAACAGCCAGTCTGTGAATTTGATGAAAACACTCAGACTGTACTTACATTTTTCAAATTATCAGGGTGGAAATATAGCACAGGTCGTGGCAAAATAAATGTAGTTAAAGCTGCAACAAATTTAATAAAAGAGGTTGTGCTGTATTTTATATATTATTATATACCTACTATTCATGTAAAGTATGCAGTTTATGTACAGTAGCCTTTTCAAATGTGAGATGAGAGAACACTGTTTTTGCTGTCTGACCTGAACACATCTTATACTCTGGGGAAAATAACTCACCTCCTCGTACATGTTTATTCAACTACCACTTTTCAGTTTGACAGTTTCTTACTCCCTCTTCTGACCCATATTCGTCCTCTCTCTGCAGTCTGGAGCCAGCAACTAGTCACAGCCTTACATAAAACACTACTCATGGGCGTGGAGAGGTTACCAAAGCCAGCATGTTTCAAACTGTATACTTGTAGCAGCTTTATAGTGAATTTAAAGGTGCTATTGATAACATTCAGCCGATAGATGTCGCACTCTCCCTCCCCCATTTCATTGCATTTACTTCACAACAAGTGGTTGCCAGTTCATTGCACAACTTGCATATTTTATGGTCGAGAGGAATGAGACTCAGACAGACCGTCATGTCAAGTGATGAATCTTTTGTGGTAGAGTAATGAAGTCATTTTGAAAAAATGTAGCAATAGCCATACATTAGGTTACTTTGTGTGGTGGTGTTTGGTGTTTAAAGATTCATGTAACATAATCTATGGTAATCTGAGGATATGGCTATCTAGTTTTAATTAGGGCTGTCAATCGATTAAAATATTTAAATATAGTTAATCGTGATTAATCGCAAATTAATTGCACATTTTTTGCCCACGTGTGAATGCATAAATTAACAGACATTTATATCACTGTCCCATCAAAAGCATGTGTAGATCTGACTATAATTACATTGTGTATTCTGTTAAATTAATATGTTGGTTGTAGACTAGAATAGAGGATACTTCATTATTCTCTTTGGGGAAATTAAACCTTGTTTCAGCTGCGTCCCCGACCACGTTGGTATGAAACAGACTTGGGAGCAAATAAAAAATATATATAAATAGTAGGGCTGTTAATCAATTAAAATATTTAATCACGATTAATCGCATGATTGTCCATAGTTAATCGCGGTTAATCGCAAATTAATCGCACATTTTTTAAAATCGCAAATTGCGTTAATGCGTTTAAGAAATTAGTGGTGTTAAAACGAATCTGCATGAACGCATTATTATCACGTTAACTTTGACAGCCCGAGTTTTAACATTAGCTTGTCATCTAAGAAGTGGTGTAGTGCAGAGTATACCTACTTATTTTCAATTGTCCACCCACATCTCAATACCCTCTGATGCGCATCTTCATTATACATTGTTTAAGGGAACTATAACTAGTTAGGTAACAGGATGCAACCGTCCCTAATGCTGACGTAGTTTCTCAGGGATTGAGATGTTATTTTTCTCATTTTGACAATGTAACCGGTGACACATCGTCTAAACTAACTAACTAACTAACTTAACTAACACATTAGTTAAGGTTGTAAGGACTATGGCTGTTGGTAGTTGTTGCTGGTTTTATCTAAATATGCCGAATTGTAATTTTATGGATTAGTGTTGTTCGGACGATTAAGCTAAGATAGCTAATATGTGCTAACTAGGGCTGTCAAAGTTAACGCGATAATAACGTGTTAATTCATGTTCAAATTCGTTTTAACGCCACTATATATATATATATATGGATATACCACGTGATCCCAACATTGTTTTTCTATTGGCTCACAAGCCTTGTCTTAAGTGGTAACCAAATGGCAAATATCTTCCACAGAGATAAACAAAACATTCATTTTGGACCCGCGAAAATTTTTTAAATGATTAATTCACAATCATAATAATTATTTTTAGGAAAAGCGATACTTTCATTCGGCATCTTTCTAAAAGCTCTGTGGATGTACTATTTTTTTTTAATTATTTGTTATTTGTCTACATGAAAATGTTCAAAAAGATATTTGCCGAACATGCTAATGTGTGGACAATCTTGATGAAGCAGCTGCAGTGTAAATAAGTGGTTTAAATAAATTGGTTCATCACCTATTCCTATATATTGTAGGGATGCACAATATTGACATCTTTGCAGATCATTTCCCTGGATTATTCAGCTGAAAACGATACCATTAAAACCAGCAATACCACCATTTAATGTAACTGCAATAATTAGTAAAGGCTTCTAATAGTAAAAACACTACTTAATTAGGATCTATCTAGATTGCTTACAAATATTACAAAGGAGAAGGAAATGAAGGAGATGAGCACAAATCACTTCAACAAATTTGAAACACAAGATCTGGGTCTCATCCTGCTGTGCAGCCAATCAACAATAACACTGAGGCGAATGAAGGAAACAAGTACATAATTACGTAAAACAAACAACACACCCTTTTCATGGAGTCTTTTCAGGGGCAATGTAGCAAGTGCGATAGAGACAGAGGGTTTGTAGTGTGTTTGAAATGATTCAAAGTCTGTTTTATCTCTTAAAAATCTTGCTTGATGACTGCCAAATTACTATAGTTACAGTAACTACTAAGTAAAAACAGATTCATACATAAATGCACAAACAAACATCATATTTAAAATCCACCTCTTTCTTTCAACAAATCAAGCAGAAAGACTCAAAGGAGGCCAGTCTAAAAATATCAAGTCCTTCCTCCCCCAACCCAAAATGTCAAGCTGAGCGCAATATTCTTACAATAGAGATGACGGACACTAAAAAGAACATCGTATGTGGTGAGGCGCTACCAAAGACTTCAAGTTAGCCTCATTAACCTCCAGATCATAATATCAAATAGACGTAAAAGGAAGGGAGAGGGGAGACGAGACGGGGAAACAGAAACAATTAGGCTAATAGATAGAGAGAGAGAGAGAGAGAGAGAGAGAGAGAGAGAGAGAGAGAGACAGAGAAAGAGAGAAAGGCAGACAGAAGAGGGAGACAGGGAGAGGGAGGGGTGGGAGACGTGGTTCCTGTCCAGTGTGCATGTAATGCTTCCAAACAGAGACAGAGATGGCAGACAGAGAAAAGCCAACATCACTACATCACTCTGTTACCCTCAGATGCGCGCACACACACACACAAACACACGCACACACCGACTTTGCAGACAAAATCCACCCTCTCACCTTTCCAACCATTCACCCAAGTCAGTCATGTGGAACTCACACTTACTGTAAAAACCTTCACCCCTTCCCTAAACCCACATCTTTTTCTCCTCCGTACACACATAGCACACACAAACTCTCTTTCTTCCTTTCAGTCAATTATTTAAACTTACGTTTGCGTACATTTAGACCTGGAATTTGTGACATCTGTTAAAATAATGGTCTTCTGGCACGTTGACTCTGTTAAAACATGTTGGGACTGTTAACAGACAGTCACAGTGCTTGTGTGAGTTTTGGCTGGACTTCATGTATCATATAAAAGTAGGGCGGTCAATCAATTCAAATATTTAATGGCCATTATTCGCATAATTATCCATAGTTAATCGCGATTAATTGCAAATTAATCGCACATTTTTTATCTGTTCAAAATGTTTTGTCAATGAGTGGACAAATATGCTTGCTTTATGCAAATGTATGTATATATTTATTATTGGAAATCCTTAACAACACAAAACAATTACATGACTTGACTATGACTTGCCCCAAACTGCATGTGATTATCATAATGTGGGCATGTCTGTAAAGGGGAGACTCATGGGTACCCATAGAACCCATTTTCATTCACATATCTTGAGGTCAGAGGTCAAGGGACCCCTTTGAAAATGGCCATTATTCCTCACTAAAATGTATTGTAGGTTTGGAGCATTATTTACCCTCCTTCGCAACAAGCTAGTATGGCATGGTTGGTACCAATTCCTTAGATTGTCTAGTTTCATATGATGCCAGTACCTTCACCCTCACTTTAAAACTGATCACAAGTTGTGTTAATGCGTTAAAGAAATTAGTGGCGTTAAAACAAATTTGCGTTAGCTCGTTAACTTTGACAGCCCTATTTAAAAGACAAAAGATTGTTTACTGCAACATCCCACTAAAATGCCCTGTTATATTTGGTGCAGGGAGCAGGTAGAGCAGGTCTTCAATTTAAGCATCACACCAGAGTCCAGTTATTTTTTCCACAAATGTAGCTCACACGGCAGTCTTTAGAGTCAAAGCTGCTGCTTCAAAAATGATCGCCGTGATCAAAACGCAGCATTTATAACTATGTATCTCCTGATTAGAATCCATAATCTTGCGTCTGTTTTTACTGGCAGTGTGACAGTTTTTATTCATATCCAAGCGAATTGCCAGAATGACATTATTGTCAACATGTAACATTGGCAGAGTGTTTACAGAAAACAGTGCAAGTCTGAAAGGGATTCAAATCTCCTTCTCTGTCTCTCTCACACACACAGAGCCACACTGGGTCAGTGTGTGGTCTGTGCCAGTGATGTATAGCTCTAATAAAGCTGTGACAGTGGCTTTGGAAGGATGAGACCATAGTCACCACACAAACTCTCTCTCTCTCTCTCTCTCGCACACACACACTGTAAACTACACCCTTACAATTACCAACCATAAATATAAAAGCATGATAATAGGGCTGCACATCGTGTCAGGCCTCGATCGATCTGCATTCATTAATGCATAAGCACCAATTAAGTGGCTGAGTAACGGAAAGAGAGAGAGAGATAATGTGGAGGCAGAAAGAAGATGAAAAGAGGGAAAGAGAGAGAGAAAAGGGGTGAAGATTGAAAGAAAATCTGGCTCTCGATATGTAAATAGAAGTTTGCTGACGTCTCGGTGCAGCACTTAATGCCAAAGACATGATGACATCCTCTTATTGCATCATCAATTCCTGTCCGGTCGACTGTCTTGACATGACAATGATACTTTTTGTCCTATTTTTCTTTTCTTTTTCTCTCGCCACATCTTATTTTCTTTTTGATTTCTCTCCGTGTTCCTTCATCTTTCCTTTGCTTTCCCTACTCTGATCTCTTTCTTGTCACCTCTCTTTCCTTTTCTCCCTCCGTCTATAGTTTTTCTCTACCATCTTTCTCTTTAAGATTGAAGCAGATAGACGTGGTGATGGATGCATACATAATGGTGTGTCTGTCTGGGGCCAGTGACACCCTCTGTCTTTAAAATGTCCAAGCTTTATACGGTGGACGTTTTATAAAGTTTGTAGCAAAGTTACTCCGGGGTAATTCAGGAGAAAGTACAAAAGCAGACCTCTAACAGGAAAAGAAGTGTTCCCGGGGAAATCGAAGACTGACATCAATGGATGTGAGACACATAGATTGTATTTTCTTACTCCATGCGGAGACATCCATGTCAAAGTGAAACGTAGGCCTTATCTTACTAAATATTATAAGATGGTAAACTTCTAGAAACTAACCTGACTAGTCACCACTTCCTATTCTTGTTTCACAATAAAGGCTTAATGTTTAAACCACAGACTGTATATAAGAAGTGGACAAAGTCACCGTGACGTCACCCATTGGTTTGTGGACTGCCATATTGAAGCCTAGTGTTGTGCATTTTGGCCGTCGCCATCTTGGTTATTTGCAACCAGAAGTGACACGAGAGGGTGGAGCCAAGATCAACCGAACGCTGAGACCCTTTTACAGCCGACGTCATGTTTATATCAAGGTGTTAGCTGGAGATAAAACAAAGGAAAGACTGGAGGAAAACACGAAGCACCTCAGAGTAGTCGGCTAAAGTTACACATCTAAAATGTCATCTTGCTGTGTTGTTGAGTGCCAAAAACGATATCACATACATTTCACCGCAGCCAATGGCTCACGGCTGCAGTTAGCAGAAGGCCAAACTATTAGCAACCTTTTCTCTCTATCTGTGAAACGTTTTGGCGATATTGTACAGACTTTACTGCAGGACAGTTAACTATAGGCATCCAAAGATTTATACGCTCTCAATTGGTCTTTACAGCGCTGCCGTTGGCCACCAGCCCGCTGGTCGGATAGCTGGCTACTTAGCTAGCTTGTTAATTCCGCCATGCTTCATGCAACATGGTCACAGAAAATAAGCCCAACAGCGGGATGGTGGTGTTGGGTCACGGCCCCTCTGCCTCACTCCGCTTGGAGATTACTTCGCCGGGACGAGAGCAGGCGTTAGCTAGCTATCTTGTCATTCTCCGGAAAAGCTAGCTAGCTAACGAGCCAGTCGTCCTCTCCTCCCAAAGTAACATTAGTCTGTCAGCAGCGTTGGGGTCGACTAATCTGGTCCCATTGGTAAATGTTAACTTTCTCAACTAACACTTGTGATCCCGGAGAGTGAGTGACTGAACATTGAGAGAAAGTTGTATTTTCTTCAGCCATTGTTAAAAAAACAAGCCAACAATGCCGTGGTAGCAACCTGTCAATCACGAGGTAGCCACGCCCTAAAGCATAACCTGCTTTATGGTCTATTTGACTCTAAATGGGACCATAATTTACTGAATGAACATCATGCTGTATTGAAGAAGACTTGAAACTAGCGATTGAGACCATAAACTCATGTTTACAATGTTTACTGAGGTAATAAATCAAGTGAGAAATAGGGTCATTTTCTCATTGACTTCTATACAATCTGACTTTTTTTTACAACCAGAGGAGTCGCCCCCTGCTGGCTGTTATTACAGACCGACTGGCCAACATTGCTATTCCTAGAGCTATGTCGCTAACATGGCTAAAAATGAGTTGCCCACTGGTTAAAACATCTATTTATTGTGGAAACAAGCAATATTTGAGCTAATATCAAGATGATGTTTACTCATCAGCAGTAGCCTACTGCAGCAAATGAGTGACAGGACCACTGGTGAAGAGTGATCAATATATTATGCGCGGGATTGCAGTGGTGTTACTTTTAACGAATTTGGAAATATGGTGATGCCAGCTAAAATGGTATTACCAACAACTAGTAGCCTGCTGCCAACAGTTTCAATGTGGAAACTCATAATTTCTAGTAACATGCTTTGCTTTTCGGGCAAGAAAAAAAAGCTTTTTCAGCTGCACAAGCTCTCTCATAATTAGAATCTGGAACATCTGGGCTGGCCAGGAGACTTTATTTAGGTCAAGTCTAGGTGTCTATTTTGGTTTCTACAAGATTTTTGATTTTCAGATCTATGTTCTTTGTTGATGCACCTTTTGAGCAGCTGTTGTGGGAACCTACAGTAGTTGCTTTCTAGAAATACATTCCAGAAACACAGTTGCCATCCTGCTACTGTCAGTGGGCAGTAGCTGTGTGTTTTTTTCATTTGGGATGGAATTAGTCCATAAATCGTAGACAGACTTAACATGTTAGAATGCCTGAATATCCTAAATATATTACAGTAATAGGGTGTTTGTGTGCATTGTGTCTGACTGTCTGCACTCTACAGCAGTGTGATGATATTATCACTGCAGTGAGAATAAAGAAAACCTAAGGGGACTTCACACCTAGTATAACTATTACATAACAGCATTAGTAAGTACATACTGTAAGTGATTGAAGTGAAAGAAGTTATTGTCAAGGCAGCTCCACTCTGGTTCCGCTATTTATTTATGTGCTATACCGTGAAAGTCATTGTTACCCCAGCCAACATCATTGCAGACAAGTGTTGTATATGGCACTTGCATTTCAGCAGATTCCCTGCAAGCACTACATCTTAGAGTCTCATTGTAGAGAGTGCTACTGCAAACCAAAAACAGTCAGTGTTTCTTCAGTCCTCTCATCCTCCATCAGTGCCGCAGTGATCGCTGCAGCCTCTTTAATCTGAGTGTGACAGACGTTAATCTGTATGTTTACCTCATTACAGCTTGTTTGTTTATTACCAGGAAATCTGAGTTCATTTGAAAACACTTAACATCAGTCATGAGAGAAATTACTCACTTATCACTCTGATTGGCCAAAGCGGGCACAGCAGTGAAAAGAACTTTCAAAAGGATGCACGTAACGCCATGGTCATGCAGCCTAATTGTTTACTTAAGTTTGCTGCTTCACCTCGCTGCCCCGCTGGGAGCCAACACCAACGCCACGCTGCTGGAGGCCCAGGCCTTATTGCTGTGCCCGCTCGAGTGAAGGGAGGCACGGGAGAACCAGAACCAGGACTTAGTGGGGCAAACTGTCAGACCCTGCTGCAGTAAAATGAGAGGTTTCTAAAGGGAGTCCAACACGTTCTCAACTCCCGACTCGTCATATACTGACGCTTTGTCAGACCCCTAGGCGTCACCATTCAGTCGCAGTAAACTCATGCTTAATCCTGCAGTAGGCAGAATATTTTTGGCATCATTGGCAAAAATTCCATAATAACTTTTTAGCATATTGTAATTCAAGTGTTCTGAGAGAAAACTACACTTCTGCATCTCCTCAGGGCTCTGTTTTCAGGCTTTAAAGAAAATCTAGCTTGTGATGGGAGACTTTGACCAATCACAGGTCATTTCAGAGAGAGAGCATTCATATTTTCTGTTCATTCAATGGACGCAGCTGTAAGTCACTCGCAAACTCCGATCAAACGGTCGAACTAAGCAGCGCTGCACAAATATGAATCAATATTCTGTTAATGTAATGCCTATTTCTCGCCTCAGATGTTTACAGAAACATCTTGTAGTGTACTGTTTAGCTGTAAAATGAGAAAGTTTGCTCCGGCTGGTGGGCGGTGCTTGGTATTTCCTCTACTGATCTCAATGGCTGCCAGGTCACAAACTTTCTCATTATACAACTAAACAGCACACTACAAGATGTTTCTGAAAACATTTGAGGCGAGAAATAGGCATTAGAGTAACAGAATATTGATTCATATTTGATCAGCGCTGCCTAGTTTGACCGTTTGATCGGAGATCGCGAGTGATTGACAGCTGCTCAGAGACGGCAAGGCTCCAGCTCGGCTCTGATTGGTTGTTTTCCTCCAGTCTGTGAAATCTTGCCATAAGGAGCATTGGAGGACACGGAGGCACTTCATTTTTTTTCCCCCAGATTACCTGTCTCATGCACTACTGTCAGTATATATAGTTACCGTTTTATAAAAATAACTTTTTTAATCATAATTGCTCCACTTCTACCTACTGTCACTTATCGGTCGCAGTAAACACATGCTTACTGTTGTCAAGTGAACAAAAACATTTAGGTTAAAGCAACAAAACCACTATAGTTAGGTTTAGGAAAACACAACACGGTTGGGCTTAAAACTACTACATTTGTACAGTGAAAATGACACCGAAAATTGTGCACTAGGGAGACGAATGAACAGCTGATTGTAACCCTGACGTATGGGACACAAACAGCGGTCTCCTGGATGTCTTTTCGCTCTTAAAGCTATGTCACCACTCCCGGCGCACTTTCCCTGAGCATTTAATATTGACGCGGATGGGTTTACATTGTAGTTCATGGAAAGCACGGTGCGTCTCACACCGACACTAAAGGGTGCCTTAAGTATCTAAGTATCTAACGCTGCAGGCCGTGACAAAGCGTCGATATTTGACACCCTGGGAATGTTGGTAGGAACATTACCGCTTTTGTCCACATGACCGCCAAAATCAACACAAAATTAAAGTTCCTCGTAGTAGCTTAAAAAAAAAAACAAGCAGAAATGATGCTCAGGGATGGAGGCAATCAGAGCAAAGGTCAGACGTTCAATGAACTATTTACATTATGGGCACAAAAAACGATCTTACAAATGTCAGTAAATCTTTGCCAGTCTTCATCAATATTGCCTCAGGGAACAACATCATTAATTTGAGTGAAACCACTTGGAAGCCTTCACCCGTCATATTTCTTCTCCGGTGAAAAGCAAAACATGCAACTCTGAATCTGCTGCCAAATGTCAAAACACACCAAAAGAGGACAATTAATTAAGATAAGCCAGTTGAGAACTTCAACGAGAACAGATGGCCCTTAATAGCATTTACATCGAACACACCAAAAAACCTAGAGGAATTAATTATTTAATGCTGAAAGCAGGCCCTGACTGTGGTGGGCTACACAGCACGTAGACAAATAAAAGATAGTGCTTCATATTTCTCTCTGTCAGCTGAGAATAACATGAATCAAATAATGAAATGAGTAATTGTAAAGTAATGTTGAACATAATATTGTCTTTATCACTGCTTTATTACTTTTGAAAAAATAGGCACCTCAGACCAAGGGTCAAGTCTTACCATAATGCTCTGACAAAACTGGCGAATCACAAACTGCTCTCTGCCCTCTGCAGCAGTGACACATCCTGCGATGCAAGTTTCATTTTGTAGACACACACACGCAGTTCGTACAAACACACACTGCACCAGCAGTTTTCTAACAAATTTCGTCAAACACTGCTTACATCAGAGTGACTTGTGAATGCTTAATAAGTGAGTGCCAATCACAGCTGAAGAGACAATCTAATGAAAGGCTACTGAATCATGGGGTTTTTAGAAAACTATTTCCTCCAGATGCTGGTTGACAAGATCTCTCCATCAATTGGTTTGGAGTGAATAAACTCGGCTACAGCGTAGTTTGGCCAGAAGTTGGCGCTATAGGCTACATATGGCTGCCAGTAAACAGAGTAGAAGAAGTAGAGGTATAGCGAACCAAAACAAGTCGCCTTGGTCATCTAACTATCTATGAGAGAAAAATGGAGAGAGGTCTTCAGGAATTTCAATTGGGCAAGTTTTAATTGTTCTTTCATGTCAGCTAGTATTGACCATGTTTCATGTTGTACGGAGACAAAGACAAGCATTCGCACGTTATGGAAATATCCGAGAAGATGCCGACAGTGGAAACAGCTGATCAGTAATGTGACTTTAATGTTCGCTACGTCAGAATTTATTTGGTAAAGGCCTTTCCATAATCCATTTTCCGCATCAACCCTTTTTGACAACGGTAAAAAGAACCCGGTCTCACTCCCAATTCGTCAAATACCGCCGATTTGACAGCACCCCTCTGCATCGGAAAGCAACGCACGGAGGCACCCTTTAGCGACAGTATGTGATGAACTGGGCTTTCAACTAACTCCAGTGTAAACCCACCCGCGGCGTTATTTGACGGTCGGAGCAAGTGACGTAGTATTAATAGCGTGAGAGTCCGGTCAGGGCGGGAGGGGTTGTCGTGGATGGGTCAAACAAACACAAGACTTTCAACCAGGAGACCGTGTTCGTGTCCATTGTGAAACTAAAAGTAACGTTGACTTATTTTGTCAAGTGACTCGTCGGTATCGTCAGTCACGTGAGTCGCTAGTCAGTGAAGTTAACGTCAACCACGACCGTTTCCTAACCCTAACTAAGTGGTTGTGTTGCCTAAACCTAACTTCCTGTGAAAACAGAAGTTTATTTTGAAAGGAGACTAAGCATGTAATGAGCGTATATTGACATGCCGTCCCTGGTCCGTCGAAAAGTAACACAAGAGGAGTCCCCGTGCGTCGGTCTCCGATGCCGAGGGACACTGACCAAGTGGCGGTATTTGACGAGTTGGGAGTGACAATGTGTTGGCAAAAACCACCTCAAGCGAGCATAAAAAAATGTTTTCGCAATTGAGGAAGTTTTATCAAATGTTTCCGTTCATACAGCTTTTCTAATGCGATACTTCAAAATGCACTTAAACTATGTGAATGGAAACACAGCTACAGTTTTTGAAGCTGTTAGCTACACACAGATAGGGACTGTGATGATTTGTGTGACTAACTGAAAGACTTCTCAATGCTTTACACTAAAAGCACATCCTTTAAGGCCATATGCCTGTTTAATACATTGTTAGGCTTTCTGAAAGCCTGATGTCAGCACCATGTTTTTACTTTCATTACACAAAATGAGGATTCCTCTTACTTTTACAAGCAATTAAATATTCACCAGAGACACTTCAGGAATACTTATTGCATTGTCTTCCTGAAGTGTCTAGGATGTAACTTTTAACAAGTATTTTTGTAATTATTGATCAAAGAATGCAGATAAAATTTAAGTGATTACGTTAAACATTACTTTAGGCCAAAAGAGCAGTTGGCAAGAAATTTAAATGTACTTCTTTTTTTTAAACTATCTCTACAGTCCTCATGACTCATATTTGTTGGGTCTTTGTAATAATCTTGTTCAATTAAAAGACAATGAATAATCAAAGACTACTTCCTCTCACACCTCCTCTCTTTCTCACATGGGCACAAACCAGCGCAGCTTTCTATAATGTTCTGCCAAACTGAAGGAGACTGAGCACAGGTGGATAAAAATGAAATCAAGCATCTGGCTTGCAGACTCTGTGTGTTACTGTATGTGTGTGTGTGTGTGTGTGTGTGTGTGTGTGTGTGTGTGTGTGTGCAGACAATGACATAAATTGTAAAAACAGAAGATGAGAGGCTTCATCTCTCATAGAAGCGAACTGTGCAAAACAAAAACAACGTACAAACACACAGACATGCTTCTCCACTAGATAATTTACACATTAATATATCTATAAGTTTACATTCATACCAACAGCATTGGGAGAAACATGTTTCAACAAATATATTCAGTATATTTCTTAGTCTTTGCACCCGTCACTGCTTAACACCCTGACTTAATATACTTCACTTAGGAAGAACACACACTACATATTCATCTGCCTCACACTTACTTTCATTTTTATTTTATTTTATTCTCATCATTATTTTATATTTCATTTTTATATATTTTTTTAATTATCATTATTATTATTATTGTGAGCATTATAATTTATATTTGCACATTATTTGTCTTTACACGCATTATACATATGTTTTGATCTGTCCATTATCATTTTATTGTTTCAAGTGGGTAGCATTCTCAGGTCACATGACCCCCTGATCATATTTAAATTTGAACACCTGTTCTCACCAAACTGCAAGCTCTGATGAAGGCTTGTTGAGTCGAAACGTGTTGGTGGGTGTTATCCATGTCTGATTAAAGGATTTTTAATTCACAATCAAAGTGCCTCGAATATTTTCCAGATTGCCATCCTGTACCAAGGACTTCGTTTCAAAATAAGCTGGACAGTCACTGTTCTTTATTTCTATTTGACACACTATTCACTTTTTGTCTTTTTTTTTTTACATAATATGTGCCTGTGTGTTGTTAGATAATGCTGCTATTAATCATAGTGCATGTCTTTCTTATGCAATTGTCATATTTATCTTTTTAGTTTTTGTGTGTAAATTAATTGCCTGTGTGTATTTCTGTTTGCACGCTATTATTTTGAATTGAATTGAATGTTTCTACACAGATCCTTCAGCTTCTGACAATGGATGACTTTAAACATGGGACCATAATTTACTAAATGAACATCATGCAGTATTGAAGGAGACTTGAAACTAGCGATTGAGACCATAAACTCATGTTTACAATGTTTACTGAGGTAATAAATCAAGTGAGAAGTAGGGTCATTTTCTCATAGACTTCCATACAATCAGACTTCTTTTTGCAACCAGAGGAGTCACCCCCTGCTGGCTATTAGAATGACTGCAAGTTTAAGGCACTTCCTCATTGGCTTCACTTTTCAGACCAGGAGGTTGCCCACTGGTGGCAACAGAGGTTCATCCTCTGGGGACCATTAATGTCTGTACAAAATTCAATCCACCCTGTTGTTGTTGAGACATTTCAGTGGTGGACCGACTGACCAGCCAACATAGCTATCTCTAGACCCATGTCGCTAACATGGCTAAAAATGACTTTATACCTCAGTACAGCAGAATTGTCTATACTCGCCCTTGAAACAAGCTCACAAACAGGTAGCTAAGATACAGAGCCTCTGTGTGAGGCCTGACAACTCCCAGAATATACTGTCTCTCTGGCCAGCTACAAACCAACTCCATTATCCCGTCTTTTTCCTCCCGCTTTCTCCTTCCACCATTTTAAAGGCAAGAGAACACAGGAACAGATAAGGTGTTTATTTATGTGGCTTTGACTTGCCTCTCATTCCCCTGCATCTCCACTGTACAAGATGAACACTGTCTGAGCCAGTAGCAGAAGACTAGGGTATTTCTATTTTTTCTTTGTCATAGCACATTTCATGCTGCTCCTACTGTTCACACGTCTTCATGTGCAACAAATCAGCACGCCGCTGGCCACTCACTTCCCTCAAACGCACAGCTGCAGTATGTTGGGAGTGTAGTGTGACACATTCCAGTATTTTTTATATTCTCTCTTTGTGCTTTTGGAATAGGTCTTAAACACCATGAGTAGTATTGAGGTGGCCACAGATGATGCTTAAAGACCAAAAGACACCCACTTTTCTACATGGATGATGGGGATCTTGTGTTTTTGTCACCACTGTGGAACTGACCACTGTATGTCCGGCAGATAGCAGGACAACAGCAGATAGATAGAAGCAGATAATCCGAAGACCATTAAAAAATGATTCTCACTGGGTAAAACAACATTCATTTAGAAGACCATGCCAAAAGACTTTCACTGATTTCCCACAAAAAAACTCTAAATCCAAAAAAGTGTTTTTGCCTTGTTTTGCCTTGTCCTTGGCCTTATTCATAACATTTTTATGTGGATGAATATTTTTTAAAAAGTAATACACCCACAAAGCTTGTAGAAAGGTCCAGAATAAAAGAATTGCTTTTCCTAAAAAGAAAAATATTACGATTCTGCATTAATCATTTAAATTTTTTTGACAAATGAATGTTTTGTTTGTCTCTGTGGAAGATATCTGACGTTTGGTTCCCTCTTCTTCCAAGGCTTGTGAGCCACTAGTATAACGACGTTGGTATCACGTGGTATCTCTGGGTCATCAGCGATCAGGTTGCCAGTTAGTGTGGCAAAAAAATGGCTGAGTTTGACAGTGAGTGCCTGGCAATCAGTTGTTGTGAAGTGAATGCAATGAATGGAACGGGAGAGGGAGAATGTGAAACACGATCTTAAACCAAATCATCAAATAACGCCGCTTGGCCAATGCACCTTGGCATCGAAGACCGACGCACGTTACTCTTGCGTTACTTTTGGACGGACCTGGGACCACGTGTCAATATATGCTTGTTACATACATAGTGTCCTTTCAAAATAATCTTCCGTTTTCACAGGAATTTCGGTTTAGGCAACACAACCACTTAGTTAATGTTAGGAAACGGTCGTGGTTGACGTCACTGACTAGCGACTCACGTGACTCACAGGACTGATGATACTAATGAGTAACGTGACTAATGACTCACGTGACAAAATAAGACACTGTTACTTTTAGTTTCACACGGGACACGAACAGTGGTCTCCTGGTTGAAAGTCTTGTGTTTGTTTGACCCATCCATCATCCCCCCCACCATTCCTGAACGGACTCTCATGCTATTAATACTGCGTCAAACTTACCAAATGGCGGTATTTGACGAGTTGGAAGTGAGAACGGGTTGGAATGCAACATCTAGCGGCTGAATGATATCAATGTTACCAGTTATCAAACAACTATTAGCTATGGAGTAATGTCTACCTGAGCAGAGAATGAAGTTGATTTTTGTGTTTAGTCAGAGTTTAGCAGTCTGTTGGCTGTAGTGGAGAGCTGCATAGGGAGTCAGACTATATTAAATAAACTGTTTGATGATATTTATGTCTAGAAGGGATATGCTAAGTTTCATCTCAGTGGTTCTATACACGTATCAATCTTTAAAAAGTGTATGTGTTTTTAAAACAGAATTTGCCAGCACTAATGAAGTGGTGCTTATACGGCGTGAGCACTTTGTGACAGCACTACAAGCATTTTAACTGGAGAGCGGCCTCATGGTATAAGTCCCACAACATTCATTATAGATTATATAAAAAGTTGAAATTACTTAGCTAGTCGCTTACATTAAAGCGGGGGGTAGACAGAATGTTTTTGGCATCATTGGGCAAAAACTCCATAATAACCTTTCAGCATATTGTAATTCAAGTGTTCTGAGAGAAAACTAGACTTCTGCACCTCCTCTTGGCTCTGTTTTCAGGCTTTAGAAAATCTAGCCTGTGACGGGATACAATCACAGATCATTTCAGAGAGAACGCGTTCCTATTGGCTGTTTATTCAACTGGCAGCTGTCAATAACTCGCAAGCTCCGAGTTAATCAAATATGAATCAATATTCTGTTACTGTAATGCCTATTTCTCGCCTCAAATGTTTTCAGAAACATCTTGTAGAGTACCGTTTAGCGGTAAAATGAGAAAGTTTGCTCCGGCTGGTGGGCGGTGCTTGGTATTTCCTCAACTTATCTCAACATGGCGGACGGGTTACAAACTTTCCTAATTTACAGCTAAACAGTACACTACAAGATGTTTCTGTAAACTTTTGAGGTGTGAAATAGGCATTACAGTCACAGAATATTGATTCATGTTTGATCAGCGCTGCCTAGTTTGATCAGAGTTTGCGAGTGATTGACAGCTGCTCAGAGACGGCAAGGCTCCAGCTTGGCTCTGATTGGTTGTTTTCTTTCGGTCTGTGAAATTTTGCAGATGCCATTAGGAGCACCGGAGGACACTGGTAGCACATGATTTTTTTTTCCAGATTACCTGTCTCCCGCACTACTGTCAGAATACAGTGACTGTTTTATAGAAATAACTTTTTTAATCATATTTGCTCCAATTCTACCCACTGCTTAAGTTGTACTTCATCTGTATGTTAAAATGTTATGCCACACTAAATATACCTGATAAAATGAACTGCATAGTAGAGTGTTACACGTCTCTCTGTGTTCTGTTGTTTTCCTTGTGTGTGTCTGTTCTATGTCTTTGTGTTCTAGGCGCAGCTCGCTGACTGCTGATTGAGAACACCTGTGTGAAGCTGTGGGCCGGGTCTATATAGGTGGCTCTGCCCCCACACTGTCTCTCAACTCCCTGACACAAGGCGCAGCTCTTTGTGGTCCATTATGTTAACCTTCTTCTCTGTTTTGTTGTAAATAAATGTTGGATCATTTTGCGTCGAGCCCCGTTGTGTGTCCCTCGTTATGTTACGGCTCTCATGCCAGTCGTAACATGACTTAAACCAATGACATTTTTAAAAAGAACACTGATGCTAATTGAAATTATATTACACGACTTTGGTCTTACTAACAATCTTCTTGCCTTTAGTATGCACTACAATTAACAGAGGTGGCATTTGCTGTTCTGAATGAACTGCACGGCATTTGGAAAAAGAGCATGTTTACTATTTCTCAGGAGTGAAATGCCTCATTACAACATGGGAAGACCCCAGTGACCCAAGATAGAGAATAAAAATGTGTGTATTGGAAACCAAAGCACAAACATGGGCCGGTACTGAAAGAGCTGAAAGGATTCTGTTTTGTTGCAGACAGATGCACTCTGGGTCAAAATGTAAAAAAAGTTCTTATAACCTAAAGAGCAGTACGCAAGAGGTAAAAGCAAAAGGTAAAATCTCTTATCAGAGCAGTGTGCTATCAACGGCTTGAAGCATTGCCTCCAGGTTTTCTTCTCTCAATGGGAAAATTATAGTAACAGAAAAGGCTTAATACACACAGAGCGAGGCATTTTAGATTTGCTCCTTGTGTTGCTTTCACCCCTGCAGAGCTGCTGTGACCCGAGGCTTCATGAATGCCATTTCTGAATGCTAAGGTATTCAAAATACTTGTGTTATACCACTTATTCACAAAGCAAAACCACAATAAACGGCAATGAAATATAACATTTATTTCTCCATTCCCATGGCTAAAAAAGTTTTTCTTTCAGTTATCTTTCTGAAATTTTCTGGAGGCCATTTTTAAAACTATATCATGATCAACTTAAAGGACCAGTGTGTAACATTTCGGGGGATCTATTAGCAGAAATGGAATATAATATTCATAACTATGTTTTCATTAGTGCATAATCCCCTGAAACTAAGAATCGTTTAGTTTTCGTTGACTTAGAAAGAACCCTTCATATCTACATAGGGAGCAGGTCCCCTTCACGGAGTCCGCCATGTTGCTCCGCCATGTTTCTACCAAGCCCCCAGGAGTGCCAGGCTTTGAAGAACATTTTTGTAGTGGCCAAACGGTCGTACTAGAACTTCCGTTTCCGTCACGTGATGCCATTGGGCCCAAAAAGACTTTTTCCCATAGACTTACACTGAGAGGTAGTAAATCAACTTCCCAGTACAAACACTTGAATAGCCCTTATTTAAATCATTAGGTCCTAAAAGTTGTAAAATGCACTAATAGACGAATCCATTTAGTTACTTCCCTTCCTCCGTTGATGTGAATGAGCCCCAGACAGATGCTGGACTGTGGGCTGGGAGGCGGAGTTAAAGGAAACGCTACTGCGCCAGCTCTGTGGGCTCAATGGATGTGGAAGATCGCCGGATGATCCGTGTACTTTATCACTCTGCAGTAGAGCCATTTAGAGCAACTTTCATAGGAATGAACGGGCGCCTGCCTCCAATGCTGTGTCTAGTTCTCTTTATACATCCATGGTTTCTACAGTAGCCCAGAACGGACAAACCAAACACTGGCTCTAGAGAGAGCCTTTCACGTTTTTACGTTACCTGAAGGCCACCATACGAGCTTGTGAAACTGCGGTAATACGAGCCACAGAGTGCAAAACCGTGGTACCGCCAGCTGCCGTCTGACTTCCTGCTGCTCTTAAAGTAGTGTTAGTATGGTAAGGATGGCCTCTGAGCGAGGTCAATGGCAGAGGGATACGACCTGCACCCTCACATTTCTCATCATTATTCTTTGATTTTTGGGTTGCTGGAAAAAATGTGATAAATAATGCCTGACAATGACTGATATAATTGACTTCAGGACATCTCCGACTACATACATGCTGAAAATTAAACATTTTTACTGTATCAATTTAGATATTTTCCAAAGTAAAAGTCCCTAGAAGTGTATGATTCAATTTTTTTCCGATGGTCTAGTGTTAAAAAAGTAAATCAAATCGCAATACTTGGAAAACGCAATACACAGCGACACTAAAGTAGTGTTATTATGGTAAGGATGACCTCTTACATTACCCTCTCTCACATTACCACAGACTTGGAAAGGGAGGAGTGAGCGGAGGAGTATTCAGTTGGTGGCAATCCGCAACATCACGACTAGATGCCTTAAAAACCTACACACTGTACCTTTAACAGTGACTGGCTATTTAAGTTGCCGCACAGTGCTTTAACAGAAGGCACATTAACCCTTGTCTAATACCTCAGTTTATTTACAATAGACAGTATTAAGGTCTTCAAAAGACAGTGGAAGAGAAACTTGCAATTTAAAAGCCCCATCTATCCAGAGAGTACCTCGCATTGTTGAGTATTGATATCCTCCCAGCGCCTCGTCTGTTTGTCTTTCTGATCTGTGAGCTCTCTGTTCCAAGCTGCAGGTACAACATGTTCACCAAGGGATATGGAATTCATTTGTTTCAATTTGATTTCAAATCGAGAGCAGTGGCACATGTAAGAAATGTAAATAGCTGCACCTGAAATGAAACCCCCGTGACAAAAGGAAGTGTTTGATATGTATATTGTGAGTTTCAGAAATAATGCAAGTAAGCTATCCATTAGTGGAAGTATAGGCGTAGCTGATGGGTGGCATTTTGGGTAGTGTGATGAAGTTCCCTTTAGATCAGAGAATATACTGTATTTAATTTGCAATATTTGTATTTAATTGCTAGGCAAAAAGCAGAGAGAGGCAGGTGTGTAGCTGCACCCACATCACTCCTCTCACCCCTCGCAGGTAGACAGACAGATCTCCGCACAGGAAAGGACTGATGAGAGATGGAGCAAACTGTTTCTCCTTCCCTTTTGTACATCCACCCAGCATCCACTGATCAATAGTTACTCATGATGTCTGGCTTTCTTGCTATCTCTCTCTTCGCTCTGCCTTAACCTTCTTTTTCTCTTTCCTTCTTATCCATTTTTTGTTCTATATCCCTTTTCCTTTTTTCTCCTGTCCCTCCCTTCAGTCTTCAAAAAGGCATACACATCAGCCCAGTAGTACTGCAGTTTGTGAAATAGTCACGAAATTCAATGTATTGATTTGTGTACATAGACAAGAATTTCAAATTTTTTTCATGACGGTCAGCATGAAATCAATTCGTATGTAATCCAAGTAATTGCCGTAAATTAACCGCAAATTATATAGAGCAGCGAACGCAGCGTAGGGAGGAGGTCGGGGTGGATGGGTGGGTAAAAACACAGGACTTTCGCCCAGGAGACGTCACTTCCGGTGTTATTTCAACCCAAACCGCAATTTTTTCCTAAAGCCAACTAAGTAGTTTGTTGCCTAACCCTAAATCAGTAGTTTTTTGCCTAAACCTAGCCAAGTCGACCTATTCCTAAACCTAACTAAGTAGTTTTATTTTGAAAAGACTGGAGCAGAAATTGACACACGCGTCACGTGTTACTGGACATTTGTAGGAAAACTCACAAAAAATATTTTGTTGGAAGTCGTGCTGAGCGTCACGAAAAAAAAGGAAAATTTGTGTCTATGTACACGAATCAATAGATCAAATTTCATGACCATTTCACAAACTGCTGTGAGACTGTGTTGATGCACACACATCCAATCCCAAAAAAGGGGTGCAGTTGCTGAGATTAAAGTGAGCAGATCAGTGAATAAACAAATAATTCCTCCCTTCAATCCTCCCACCTTTTCAGCTCTCCATTTGCCTTCCATTTTTCCATTCACTTTCTTTTTTTCTCCATCTCACTTCCTACCTCTCTGTCCCTCGTTCCATCCTTTCTCCTCCCGTGTCACGGTTTTACATTTACTCTCATCCCTTCCTCTCCATCCCATCCCCTTCATCCCCACCGTTCTCCTTTCCCTGCTGTCTCTCATCTCTTGCATGCACCACGGTAGGTGCCTCTAAGGCAATCAAACAGTGGGAGTTTTCAACACAGCAGATGCGCTGGATGGATGGGAGGATGAGTGGAAGAGGTTGAGGGTGAGCAGCACACACGGGCTGGAATGCTCGGAGGAGAGAGGACAACCTACACCTGTTTCATGTCACAAACGTGACAGAACATGCAGCTTTTCCTAACTGCAAACCAAAAGTTTCTAAATCAGTTTTGAAATGTTATTATTTAAAGGGTAACTTCAGGTATTTTTCAACCTGGAGCCTATTTCCCCATGTTTTTGTGTTTAATAGGCACAACAATTTTTGAAATTGGTTCAGTATTGAGGGATAACGCTGCAGCCACAAAACGAGCTTCAAGGGCAAGTGAGCAGCATCAAGTGTAACATTACATCCTCTACAAGTGCTTGCTTTTGCCACTGACAGGCTCAGATTGTTATTATAAGTGTCTGACAACATCATGGAAAGGACCCTACAGAGAAATAAAACATTTTCCTTTACCTTTCACTGGGGGTGTAAGAAAATATCGAGTATCGCGGTAATATGTTTGGTGATAATGTATCGATTCTTAAAAACACTGTATTGATTATTAATTAATAGTTTACATGCAAAGATTAACTAAGTCAATTCTTTATTTCATTTGCAAATAGATGCACCCTCTCAGTGTATGTGCCCTGTCAAAGTACTGCTATGATGTTGGATGTTACAGGGACTGCGATAAATGCAAATGCAGGTCCCACTGTTCTGATTGCATAAGAAGTAAACTTTTTTTCTTTACTCAGATTGTATGCATATGGCGGTGTGTTCTTTATATAATGACAGTTTTCCTAAAATTGATTTAAAAAATCCCAATAAATCCCAATATATTAAATCGTATCCCCTGTATCATGATACGTAACGCCAGATTATTTCCAATACACAGCCCTATAGCCGCTTACTCTGGTTCAAATAAATACGGGAGGCCATCCGATTCAAAGACCTCATCCACATTGTGGAAATCATCTAAATATTCAGCCATGACATTGAAAATATTTTAAGATAAAATTGAGCTACGCTTTCTGTACTCAATAAACTGCACAATTAACTGTGCCCGGCTGGCACTTGCGCTTCCACCAAGGATACTGTATATTCCACTATTCCACCGTTGTCTTCCGGCAACACGTATCTTGATTTCAGAACGATACTTCTCCTTGAGAGAGACTTATTCCATAATGTCAGACACTTATAATAACAATCCGAGTCTGTCATGGTAAAAACAAGCACTTTTAGTGGACGTAAATGACGGTGCCAGCTTGCCCCAACAGCACCATATTGCGTTCTGTGTGCAGCTGCCATCTACAGCGCTCTCCCTCAATACTGGACCAATTTCAGAAATTGTTGTCG
The DNA here is from genome assembly GCA_916701645.2 of Sebastolobus alascanus. Taxonomy (NCBI): domain Eukaryota; kingdom Metazoa; phylum Chordata; class Actinopteri; order Perciformes; family Sebastidae; genus Sebastolobus; species Sebastolobus alascanus. Next base: position 783,144 of record CAKAOJ020000347.1, read on the forward strand.
CTTAGACACAAAAACATGTTAAGTTAGGGTCCAGGTTGAAAAATACCTACGTTACCCTTTAAAATTATTTAGGGCTTCTATCCTAAAGATTCTATTGTAAAAGTTGGTCGGTCAGGAGATCATCTCTTTTCCTTTTAGTCCATCTTTCATCAAATTGGCACATTTAACAGCACTAATGGTAATGTGACAGGACATTATCACCATTGTGTTCTGCATGGTATGACAGACATAATTACCTCAGTGGCATGAGTCAAGTGTTAGCCATCCACGGCTTATTTGCGTTCAGTCTCACAAAGATGACTGGGAGTACATAGCTTCCCCCCCCCCCCCCTCACATATCGCCCGCCCTCCTTGTTGTTGTTATTGTTTTTACTGCTGCTGCCATGCTAATTAATTCAAGACTCCAATAATATAGTGTAAGTAGCAAAACGCAATGCCAAAGCTCCGGGGAGCCAACGGCATAATTACACAACAGTTTAATTAGCAAGAGATACATTGTAATTAACGCCGCGCGGCTTGTAAAGCGTCATCACGTGCATGTTAAACGCTGGAAATGGGCTTTAAGACTGTTCAAGTGCTTCATCATCACTTGACACATCAAACGAACACGGAGAGGGCTTCTAGTAGAAACGAGTTGTTAGTGGTATGAAAGGAGGGCTGTGATGCTGCAGGCCGTGTGAGAAACAAACAAGTGGAAAATTATCATTTCTACATAAAGAGTGTGTTGTGTGTAAGAGAGGGGAACATTAAAATCTCTTGTTTGCTCTGCTCAGAACGTACTTAATGTTTTAATCTTCTAAATAATTACAAATCTTAGTGGGGCCTGCTGCCTCGTTTTTAATGAGAGGAGACGGAGGGAAGGAAGCGTCGCTGTCCATGGTGCTGAAAGTAAAGTTGCTGGAGCCGCGTGTATTGATTGATTATGATCGGGCCGGCGGGTGGCGGGCGGCCGACTAGCTTTCATCCGTTAACGCCCGCCTCAGTCGGTGTCTCCCAGGTAAAGACATCTCAAAACATCTACAAATTGACTTCCAGTTTGGCAGATGTGCAACTTTTGTGGGGGGGGGGGCGCGTGGTGTGGTCCAAGACACAGACAGGCAGGCACACATACACACATAAAAGACAGACGGAAGAAAATGCGCTACCTGTATAGTTTGGCGGTTGTAGACTTTCACTACGTGGAAGTTAAAACTGTAAATCCCTTTGCGCGGTGAGATGAAATTACTTCTCTCCTCGTCGAAGTTCTTTCCGATGTTTACTAGAACCTGAAAGAAAGAAAGAAAGAAAGAAAGAAAGAAAGAAAAAAGAAAAAAAAAGAAAGAAAGACATTTCATTGATAAAATTGCTTTATCCCGCTGGTGTCTTTCACTGTATTTGCACTCAGTCACTGCTGGATCACATGGGGTGCATAAAGAATTTATTACAAACGAACAAACAGTAACACCCAAAGGTGAAGACAATCCCAAATGTTTTCAACTAACCTAATAAACAAAACAAAAAAAGATGCACATTTAGCCAAAAGTCTGACAAATGGTGTTCTCAGGATTTGCTTATTTCGTATAGAATTATCTAATTTACAAGCAACCTGTTTGACCCGAATTGCACATTTTCTTTTAGGAATAATTTCTAGAATATTGAAATTGATAGGCTATCTCACTTCTTTTTTTAGATAGAGGACTCTAAAGGGCCCCTCTGCCCCCCCCGGACCACACATTCAGATTCACCGGTGTAGCGGAATAACTCTCTGCTTTTATCTAGGCTTTTTCTCCCTCTGTCAGAACTTCCAAACTTCACGGGAAATGAAAGAGAACTTAATCAATCTTTCAAATGGAATTTTCAATTATGCATTCCTAGAGCCAAATGTCTGGTTTTATGGGCGGAGGCGAACTATGGCTTGTAATTGAACGGCAGTTTGAGAGAGAATTAACCTTTAACGGCAGGCGGGTAGGACCGAGCCCTCGCGACCTGCCGTTACTAAATTATTTGGCGAGATGTCAGTTCCCATATCGCATATTGTCAGCTCAGAAAAGTTTAAATATTCAGAAAGGGGCTTGCCTAACAGGTTTTCCCATCCACTTTGGGGACGCATTAGCTACAAGAATTGTTATCGAGACGGATTAATTTCCACTCCACTTTTAGTTATCTCCCCGAGACCATTACGCAGCGGCGCGTATCCAGCCCACTAGCTTATATCCATCCTGGATTCTTGGTTTTATGAACTTTTAAAATATTTTTACACAACATGCACCAGGACAAAGTTCAGCAATCATTGCATTTTTTAAAGATCCATAAAAAGACCAAATGAAACAATCTTCGGGAGGTCATTTTGGCACAGATAAAAAAATGTGTATTTTTAGTTTCTGGTGTTTGTGACATTTCCATCCATTGATGGCTCAAGTTGTCTTCCTTCCATACGCTATTTGACAACTGCCACATCACATTAAAACACACGCCCACACACACCATCTGAAACTTCATATGTTCTCTGATCCACAACATTCCTTCATCGGGTATTCCTTTTGAAATCAAACAGAAAAAAACGTAAAACTGGCTGAAAACAAATAGGCTAAACTTTGCCTCTTTGACTTTATTTTCTCTCTCTCTATTGTATTTTATAATAGAATAGAATAGATATTTCTTTCTCCTACCCGGTCGAAGTAGATGACCATGGTCCGGTTGCTCATCTCGGAGGGTTCGTGGTTGGTGTTCCGGACTGCGGAGAACGCCACCTTGGCGCTGCCGGAGCGCACCGAGATCCCGAGTGCCGTGCCCGTGGGGTCCGCGGTCGGGTTGGAGTCGCACACCACGAGGCACTTCCCCTCCAGGATGATTGGTTCCGTCTCGTTCTGAGCGCGGGCCGGGCTCGCCGCGAGCCACACGGCACTCAGCAGGCAAAACGCCAACATACCGGACCAGAACGACGAACTTCTTTATCGGTCGTCTTCACACCTTTTAAAACCGCGGAGTCTATTCCCCCTTGGAAAAAAAAGTAAGGTATAGGAAGAGTTTGACGGTGTTCCCACAGATGAACCTTACAATAGATGCCACTCCGTTTTCTTGGATTTAATTAGCCCCAGTGCAAACAGTCTCGAGGACTCTCTTGGAGGAGGAAAAACCGGACGGTTTATTTCTAGGCGTCTCTCCTGTTTTTCAGTTGATTGCCGCCGTATCTCCGCTCGAGTCGCCGGTTTTCACCTGTTTCTTTTTCCTTCTTTTCTCACTTCTCGGCAGCTTTTCTGTCACTTGGAAACACAATAAGCGGGAGTAAAGCGCGCGGTGCGGAGGGGCCCTGGACGAGTGACGAGGCAGTAGAACTCATAGCGCGCGTGGGGGGGGGGAGCTCCGTCTGCTCTCTCTCTCGCGCGCTTGAATTATTGATATGTGAGATATGAGAGTTTCAAACACAAAAGGCTCGGGAGGAAGGGACGCAGCGCGCGAGCGCAAGATGCTCCCGCCCTGGTCCTACTCCTTTTTTCTTTTTTTTTTCTTTTCACAGACCCCTCCCTCCCTCCCTCCCTCCCCCGGTAACCGAGACCCATCATCGGATTAGCGCGTGCGCGTCTTCGATATTTTCCAATCACTGCGTGCCGACCGCCCCCCCCCCACTTTATCTAACATCTCTCTCTCGCTCGCTCTCTCTCCTTCCCTGCTTTCCCCCTCCCCTTGCCTTTCTTACACATCTATCTATCCATCTATCTATCTATCTATCTCTGTCTATCTGTCTATCTATCTTTCCATCTATCCATCTATCCATCTATCTATCTATCTATCTATCTATCTATCTGTCTATCTATCTATCCATCTATCTATCTATCTATCCATCTATCCATCTATCCATCTATCCATCTATCTATCTCACGTTCACATCTGTCAAAAGTCAATCTTCCAATATATCTTACACACATGTCGTCTTTTTGCTCTTTTTCTTCTCTCTCTTTCTCTTTATCTCTTTTTCCTTTTCCTCTCTTCTTCACCCACCCAAACACACACTGTCTTCTCGGCATCTTACAGGTGAACCATAGAAAAGAGCGGCAGTCCTTATGAAGGAGGAGCCATATAACAACATAAGCAGAATCCAAACTCGTGATGTGTTCCGCTACTCATCACCATCATCACCATTATCATCATTATCGTCATCATTGAAGCAGAAGACTGCCTGTAACTGCTCTGCAACCAGCGAGGAAGAGATGAAACGTCTCCAGGGTGTGTAAATACCTCCTGAAGCTATGTGGAATCTAAAAGTTTGCAGAGGGATTTAATTAAAGCTGCAAACAGACATGGTTTAAGCATAATGGTTTAAATAATACCCAAATATCAGGAAACATTTGGCATCTTTGCTGTCGCGGAAGCCGTAAGAAGACACCACAGGGAGGTGCAGCAATGCAGAAAGTGTGCCAAATGAGCACCGCTGGGAGCCAGACCAACAGGGACACACAAACATCACAGGTATTTTTTTAAGGAGTAGTATTACACTAAAGGAATGGTTAAATTTGATGCAGCAGAGGGCGAGATATCCTATGACTTTTAGTCCCTTGGGTCAAGCTCCAAAAACGCTGTATCCTACACTTCTCAACTTTGTTTTTTCACCCTATACCTTGTGAATGTTTCTTATATACAACTCTCTGTTGAATTCTACTTTTCTGTTGACACTGAATGCTTATTGTACTATACCAGAATATCAGTTCTGTCTAGCTGAGTGCTATTGTGTATCGCACTGAGCTGTTTTGATTCTCATTTCAACAGTAGCTTAAACTTTACTGGTAAAAGTCAATACTGTACAACATAGTACACAGAAAAAGGATATACACATATGCAATAACAAGAGCCACAATTAATATTATGCAACTGTTTTTACAGGCTCTCTCCATTATTGACTTTGACATGTAAAGTCAGCAGAGTTGCTCACCAAAGATTGTCAAGAGTGATCGCTCTTTCTGACATTAAGTTCAGTCCGAAAAAGCAAGAAATTGAATGTTATTGACCAAATCTAGCCATCAGCAATCGCACTGCATGGGGACGGCCCATTGTTATTCGGAATTTAGAAAAGAGTTCCGAAAAATGTCCATTGGACCTAAAAAAGCCCATTTGTCCGACAAACTGAAAACAAACATCCAGTGTTCCAAGACACGAACTCTCCGTGCAACAAAAAGACGGCGATGTTTTTATGACATCAGTTGGAACAAAGGATTTCATTGGTAACATTTCTGCAGGCGGAAATCCACTGAAATCGAGGTCCATTTCAATATTTTTTCCCCCACAGGAATGTTCCGCAGGGGTATGCAAGCATTCATAAGCACCCACAAAATCGGTTTATAAATTTCTGTGCAAATTTTTTGGACTAAAATCCATGCTTGGTGTCGAAATAGCTTTAAATGTGCATTATCGGTCGCTATAAGCCCCATAGATGTGAGACAGTAGGGGCCTGCTACGCCTACTATGTTGTAAAAGTGAAACTTAAAAGCAACACGTTCTACCATGTTGTAAAACTGAATGAAACGTTACGTTACCTTTTGAACACAAACAAAACAGCTTCTTTAGGTTTAGGCAACAAAACCACTTAGTTAAGTTTAGGGAAAAACATGTTTTGGCTTAAAATAACTTTGAAAAGTGAAAGTGAAACCCATTGTTGGTTTCACACGGGACACAAACCCCGGTCTCACCCTCGGCCTGCATTCCATATCTAAGTCTGCCGTCTGCTTTTATTCCTTCTTTAGTGATCGGCCATGTGAATCGACAGCCCAGTCGCCCAGTTTTTTTTATCCTTTCTCTCTCCCTTTCTCTCTCCCTTCTCACTGTTTCTGCCTCCTCCCTCTCTCCTTACAGGATCTTTCTCTCAAGGTTTCTTTCTCCTCCTTACATTCTCCTTGTCTCTTCTCTCCTCGTCTTTGTCTTCCTCCCTCCCCTCTGTCGTTCCTGCAGTTGCTGTTTCTCTCTCCCAAGGGTTTCCTTCAGCCTCTAATACAAGCTGACGCTGAATGACAGGCCAAAAGGACTTTTCTCAGATGCAGGATGCAGGGGACGTGCCGCATTTACTCTCTCTCTCTCTCTGTCATACACTCAAATACAGATGTTGTCACAGATTCAAATCACCGGTTTCTCTCTCCTCTTCACGACTACGTTGCTCTTTTGCCGACCACAATTTGTGTGTGTGTGTGTGTGTGTGTTAGCTGTCTGAGTTTGTCAATGGCACACAGGGGGAACAGTGCTCATTGTTTCTCAGGGTGACACCAGCCCGACTGCAGTTTAACTGGACTGACAGACAGGAGCAAGCTGCCACTGCACACCTACTTTGTCCATGTGTCTCGATGTGTGTTTGTATGTCCGTCAGTGTACATCTGTGTGTTGGTTTGTGCTCAGCAGAGATTAAAGAACGATCATATTCACCGCCGCAGGACATCAAGGCCTGTCTTCTTTCCTGACTGCCTGTCTGTCCACCTGCCAGCCTAATTACCTGTCTGTCTCTCATGCTCGGCTGTCTGTCTGTCTGTCTGTCTGTCTTTCTGTCTGCCTGCTGGCCGATGATGCTCTCTAGCCTCAGACTCTGAGGCTGCGCAGTGCCGCTGTGACATTTAGGAAGTGAGATCACCAAAGTTAATCTTTTGGGGGGGGGGGTAAAGCAGAACAGAAAGAAAATAATCAAATCAAATGTGCAAATGCGAGGAAAAGAAACATTCCTCTACTCGTAATTATGAAGATAGCTTCAGGGAATAACCAACAGTGTAATGTGAAGGAAAAATATGGCTTAAGTTAGTTGGCATATTGTGTGCAAAGAGGCCGATTGTCGTCACCGCACTAAAATGTGCTGTTTGGAAGCTAATTAGGTGTGAATGCTGAAAGGAACAAGTAACACTTTTTCTATTTTCAGGCCTATTTTAGTCTACTTACAGTACTGTACATAACAGGAATAGGGATACATGATATGGCATTATGTAGAAAAAAAAACACAGGACTTTCGCCCGGTGTTTGTGTCCGTGTTAAACCACAAGTTAAAGTTGATTTATTTGTCACGTAACTTCCGTACTTATGTGACAGCAGTTCCGGAGTTATTTTAACCCAAACAGTGATTTTTTCCGAAAGCTAACTAAGTTGTTTTTGTCACGTAACTTCCATACTTAAAGCAGCAGTAGGTAGGATTGGAGCAAATATGATTAAAACGGTCACTATATCCTGACAGTATAGCATGAGACAGATAGACAGCTAGATTTTTTAAAGCCTACTCACACTTTAAATAGACTGTGTTGTTTGGGGCTATTATTTCTATAGAAAAGTAAAATACATATAGTTGCATGTGGAATAATTTCCTCACTGTCAAATTGCTTTTGATATTACAGCACAATGTCTGAGCCCTTCGGCAAGAAAATTGACTAATTCTCTGTGTTGCATTCAGTATTTATTCTACATGTTCCTGGGTGTCATTTCCCATTAGCAGTGCAGACACTGACTTAAAGCACAAAGGAAGTCCCTTAACTAAGTCACAGTGTGAACAGTGTGAAGCTTCTCAAAAACTGCAGATGTGGAACTGTTAAGGAAACACAGCTCCCAACAGCTGTGCTCTCTTCAGTAAAAAAAAAATAAAAAAGGATTTGACAGAGGAGGACGCAGCCTGAAGAAAAGAGGCAGAGCCTGTGGGAAGACCAGAGTTTAACCTCTGCTGTTCAAGACAGCTGAAGCAGCTCAACACCAACAACATCACCACCGAATTTCTAACAAAATCTGTTAACAAAGCTTTTTCAAAAAAGTTTTATGTTACTCAGGCTGACAATTTAAATACATAATTAGAACAAATAATGTTCTAAATATACAGTTCATCATACATACAGCTACAATTATATCACACCTCCCACTGCTATTTTCCAATTAAAGATTACTAAACAAGTCTGGGCTGCAGCTCTTCCAGTGTCTGGCTACAGTAGTTGCATTGTCCCCACCCCCTCACCTACAAGAAAGAGCTGAGCAAGTAGAGCCTTCTGTGCCCTATACACTGAGACAAATGTTGATCAGGACATAATGTGTTTTGGGCCAGCCTGAAAATGCCTGCTGTCTCCCTGCCTGATGGCTGTAGCTTGTGGACAAATACGTTTTTTTCTGTTGGGACACCTTTAATAAATTCATGATACTCTTCCATTATTTATTACTAATATATATTTATCAATGATCTATTAATACATTCAATTAGGGGTGTCAATCATTTAGAATATTTAATTGCGATTTATCGCAAATTAACCGTCTGTTCAAAATGTACCTTAAAGGGAGAATTGTCAAGTATTTAATACTCTTATCAACATGGAAGTGGGCAAATGTATGTAGATATTTATATAATAATTTATTGGAATTTATTGGAAATCAATTACCAACACAGGGCGGCACGGTTGTGCAGTGGTTAGCACTGTCGCCTCACAGCAAGAGGGTCGCAGGTTCGAATCCATCTTTTCGCCTTTCTGTGTGGAGTTTGCATGTTCTCCCCATGTTAGCGTGTGTTTTCTCTGGGTTCTCCAGTTTCCTCCCACAGTTCAAAGACAGGCAGGTTAGATTAATTGTTGACTCTAAATTGCCCGTACATGTAGGTGTGATTATGAGCATGAATGGTTGTCTGTCTCTATGGCCCAATTCCAATCCAGCCACTACACTCTCCAACCCCCAACAGTGCAAATAATAATGCTGAAAAATAAGATCTATACAAATACTATAAATGTTTAAATGTTCTGTATAAATACATGCAGTGTTAATGCTGGAGTAAACCAGATTATTGCACAGCTGAATTATTACTCCCCGTGAATTGGTTTGGAATGGCACTTAATATGCCCAACAGGCAACAACAGCTGTCAGTGTGTCTTGACTATGACTTGCCCTAAACTGCATGTGATAATCATAAAGTGGGCATGTCTGTAAAGGGGAGACTCATGCGTACCCATAGAACCCATTTTCATTCACATATCTTGAGGTCAGAGGTCAAGGGACCCCTTTGAAAATGGCCATGCCAGTTTTTCCTCACCTATGCTCAGATCATGTCATGGAAAACTCAAGCCCAACAGGCATCAGCTGTAAAATATACCCAGACAGGGCGATGCAGGACCCCTTCACTTCGCGTCCGGGTGCCGCATCACCCCGAAGGGGTTTATTTCAGAACAATGACCTGCTAGCTGTACATTGTCCCACTTATTCCACGGCTACTTACTTAAGAAATGGATAAATTTACACAAAAACGGTCCGCCAGAGTCCGATATCAGAACTGTGCCCATAGCAACGTTATGTTATACATAGCAAAGGTCTACGGTAAAGATATAACAGATCGAAGAACGCCGTGACTGACCAATCAGAATCGAGTATTCAACAAAGCCATGTAATAAACAAAAATAAGTGATATCAACCATAATGGTCAAGTCTGGCCTATGAAAATTCTGTTTCTTCAACCACAGTTGTATCTGTATTGATCTGCTTGTTCTGTATGGATTTTGACATCATTGCAGATAATAAGGCCCATCTTCAATGCCTTGCCTTTTCAGAAGTGCTATATATTTTCCCAGAGAGTGTAAAAATCTTAACCAAAAATATTTAGTGTGTTAAGATTGGAAATGGACTGAAATTTGCAAAGCTATCAAGTCAATTCTAAACAAGGCATGGAGAGAATGTGAAAATAAAACTTGATGCAACACACGTAGTACATGCATACAAAATGCTTAAGCAGTTGCTCTCGTGTACAAAGACACACACACACACACGCACACACACACACACACACACACACACACACACACACACACACACACACACACTCTGAAGAAAGAGAAGAACATCTCAGAGGAGTAATCTCAGGTCCCACAGCAAAACATCACGCCCACACACAACCCCCCCCCACACACACACACACACACACACAGACACACACACACACACACACTATGCTCGCAAGGAGACAGAGGCAGTCTTCCAGAACAAAACACACGCACACTCTCACACACATGCGCACATATCAAGTGAGGTAAGCACAGAGGGATCGAGGTTAACCAGGCATCAGTGGGATGTGCTGTCTGGTGATCGTTCGCTTCCCTCCTGAGACCCTCTGGTATGTGAGGGTCTCAGTGTGTGTGTGTGTGTGTGTGTGTGTGTAGGTGGGTTCATGTGAGCATGCACTCTCATTACGTCATACCATTCACTGCCTAAGGTACAGTACTTTTTTTTTCCCACTGTCTCAAAGAGATGGAAGCAGGAGGAAAAAATAATGCCCTCTGCTTTCTGTCTGCCCTCTTTTTGATTCATCGGGGAGCTTTATCGCTGCTTTTCGCTTGCTTGTACATGTCAGACATCTCTGAGAAATGGGGGTGACTGCACACAAAGAGGAAAGCAAAGAGGCAGAGGATGCAGTGGACCACTGGGACATTACCCAGCGAGCTTTTTAGGAGCCATTGACAGAGCAGGCATGGAAGCAGTCGGCCAAAGGGTGTCTGGTCCCAATTGCTCTGCAAGCCGATGCCCACTCTCCTGTTTGCATGCACGGAGCTGGCTTTCAATCCCAGCGTGCTCTGCCTAATCAAAGCGGAGGCTGAGATAGTTGTGTGAGGGCGGCAAGGGCAAAATCACAAATGTTACATTCTTAAATGTTTAAATCTTTAATGGAGCCAGCGGCAGCTAGATTATTCATGCCTTGAACTCAGGTAAAGCTTAACTTCTATCTGGATCAAGCCAATCAGCCTGGAACGCCTATGTCTGAGTATAGCCCTTAACAGCCCACATGTCAAAAATATCTAAGTAATTATGAACTATGAATTTGTACTGTGTATACTTTTGACAGGTCATTCTGGACATGGACAGTTCACAAGGTCCATTTAAACACACAGCTTTCGACTGTATCACACAGTCATGTTCTGCAAATTTGAAAATTGATGTTTCAAACTTTCAATGATCCTGCAACCCAATCTTATGGGAAGATTTATAAATAGCACAACATAACGAGGACATTATGTGTGTCATGAGTTTTTTTACATGTCATTTGCACGCCATGCAACAACACTATGATAACGTCCGCACTTGGGTTTAGGCAACAAATCCACTTTGTTAGATTTGGGAATTACGTCATGGTTGGGCTTAAAAATTGTAGTAAGTAAACTAAATAAAATATGTACGGAAACAATGTAACATATGTATGGAAGACATGTCACAAATATAACTAAAAAACACGTGACAAACGTCACTAACGTAACTTTTAAACAAAACACCGGTCTCGAACACCAGCCTCCTGGCTCCAACGTGTGTCTAGCCTGTGCATGTGTACAGCAGATGCATCTGTTGGTTTACATTGAGTTGAAGTCAAAACCTGTTAATTCACCCATTCGTCATGTGTTTTCAATTGGCATGTGTGACTTATGTGTGGGATTTTTGAGTGAATATTGCATCTTTTTTTTCTATTGGTTATTAATTTTTGCACGAGTATATTTACGGGTGTACAACAGTTAACTTGAATCTACCTTGTGAACATATGTTGAACAACTGTGTTAAATCATGCTGTAATTACAAATACAGATAGGGTGACATCAGGAGGGAGCTCGGAGTAGAGCCGCTGCTCCTTCGCGTCGAAAGGGGCCAGCTGAGGTGGTTCGGGCATCTGATCAGGATGCCTCCTGGACGCCTCCCTTTGGAGGTTTACCAGGCACGTCCAACTGGTAAGAGGCTCCGGGGTAGACCCAAAACACGCTGGAGAGATTGTATATCTCGTCTGGCCTGGGAACGCCTCGGGATCCCCCAGGATGAGCTTGAAAATGTTGCTGGGGAGAGGGACGTCTGGAATCCCTTGCTAAGCCTGCTGCCACCGAGACCAGGCCCCGCATAAGCGGAAGAAAATGGATGGATGGATGGAGGTAATTTAAAAAAGTAGTCAAATCATAATAAATAATATAATAATAATAATAATAAAGGTAGCAATATAAAATACACAATTACAAGTAAAGGTCTTGCATTGAAAGTTTCACTTAAGTATTTGTAAACAAACAGAGCGTTTCAGAAAGAGGGTGAAAAGAGGTGCTGCAGCACAGCCAGTATGAGAAAAGTAAAGCGTTTTGAAAGCATGTAAACATGTTCTAGTAGAAACCCAAATTACAAGTATGCACCTGAAAATGAGCAAAATAGGTCCTCTTTAATCTTCTAAGTAACTAGCATCAGCCCATTCTCATTCCCGGGGCGTTAAATACCGAAGCTTTGTCACGGACGTGGGCGTTCGGTACCGCCGCACAAGGCAACCTTGAGCGCCAGTATGAAACGCACCAGACGTTCCATTAACTACAATGTAAACCCACCAGCAGCAACAGTAAGCGCTACAATAAATTTCGCCGGGAGTGTGGTAACGTAGTTTACAGAGCAAAAAGACACACATCGGAGGGGTGGGAGGGGAGGTGGATGGGTCCAACAAACACAAGGCTTTCATCCAGGAGACCGCTGTTCTTGTCCCGTGTGTCATGTTACAATCACCTGTTCGTTCGTGTCTCGTGTTCACAACGTTGAGTGTCATTTTCACTGTACAAACGTAGCAGTTTTAAGCCCAACCATGTATTTCTTTCTTAACCTAACTATAGTGGATTTGTTGCCTAATCCTAAAGTGACACCAACATTAACTATATATAGTGGTTTTGATGCCGAAAATGAAGTCACTCCAAGGGGCAAGACAAAGCGGCGATATGTGATAAGTTGGGATGAGAACGTGTTGCTCGTATCTACAGCTCTCAAATAAATGTAGTGGAGTAAAAACTACATTTCCTTCTGAATTGCTGTAGTTGAAGTATAAAGTATGAAATGGAAATACTCAGGTAAGTATAATATAAGAAGAAAGAAAAAAAAATTAAAAAAAAGGCTCAATATACAAAGATAAACAGTCTATCTGACGATAAAATGTTTTCTCCACGGTAATAGACAACTAAAGTTATACAACTACATTCTTAGTTGTAAGTATTTAGACCAGATGTGAGGCCATACACTCTAGCTGTGCTCTTACACCTGCTGACCTCTTTGCAAAACATTGTGCAGTATCATTGTTTTTTTCCCGTTTTTATTGATGTATCAGCATTGTGATGTTCTGATGCAGCAGGCTGGCACAAATCTAATAGGTTATTTAATATATAGTTGTCCTGGCATAAGATTAATTAACATCCGCTCTATAGGCTCTATTTATAGGCATATTTTTGATGTGGGGCTGCCATTAAGTGAATTATCGCCTGTCACTGCATCCAGCACTTCTGTTGAAATAATCAAATCAGATATGTAAAGTGTAGCCTATAATTTCATTTTCTAAACCTGATTACATTTTGTTGACAGGACATTGGTGGGTCTGATGGTTGCTGGGCGTGACAGTCTAGTGCACCGCAAGGTTGTCACGTCCTATATAAAATAGTCCTCTATGTGTGTGAGTCATTTTCAGGACCACTGGACCAACAGAACAACACGAAACAGTCGCTCACTTATATAACCAAGTGCCTAGGGTTATTTTCAAAATAAAAGTATTTCCTGCAAGTGTTGAATGGTGACTTATATTACAGCTGGAAGGCATGAGAAGCCAGACAAGATGAACATACAATGGACGTTTATAGGTTTAATTACAACTACAGAAAATTGCAAATGATTTGCGATTTATCGCGATTAACTATGGACAATCATGCGATTAATAGCGGTTAAATATTTTAATCAATTGACAGCCCTACCCAGGACACAATAATGCCAGGTCTGAACAAGGCAAAAATGATGCCGGCAGCCTAAGTTCATACTACCTAACATAGTGGGTCAGTGGTTTCTTCTAGTTATTGTGTTTTTGGTTATAAAGGGCTCAGTTAATGTATAATGTTAGATTTTTTGGAACATGTTTTTATTTGTCATGCTGTAGCTCTGCTCCTTTTTACCATGGAGAGAGCACTCAGCATAAACAAGCAACAAATTCCCTGGGAAATCTGCCATTAATATTACATGATATCCATCTACTATCAACGACAAAGTAAAACCACTCCGAGCAGGCGTACTTAATATCTGAAACTTTGCCTTGAGTGCATATGTTTTCTGTCTATGTTTAGAAAGCAAAAGAAAAGTGTAGCTGAAGTTGCAGTCTGATTTGATCTGGGAAGGAAAATCTGATAAACATGTTTTTGACTTGTAGAATTAGGAGTGTGATAGCCATTAGATGAATCCCCACAACCTCAGTCCATTCTACTTAATTGCTAAGCACAAGTTCCATTGAGTGTAGCTGATATTAGTTCAGAGGACGGGAACGTGTTTCAGCACATTTTGTGGTTGGGACATGACTCATGCTGAAGTGCCCCTCGATGCACTCCAAGTAAAACATGGCTCAACGTCTTTCACACTGTGTGTTCATCAGTGGCAGACAGAGAAAAAATAAGCAATGTCAAGGGATTTAGTTAGCCTCTTACAGTTTCACAGCTATAGTATTTAAATAATCATCTCATTCTGAATGCGTTCTTCACTTAAAAAAAACAGATCACTTGTCTGTTTTTCTTTTCTCATACAAATTAAAGAAAATGTTCAATGAGATGCTGTTACGGCTCCAGCCGTATATTGAAATGTATTTGTATTTTGTGTCAGAGTGAGTGTCTCTCTATCTTGTGATGATCTTTGTGTGACTGTGTTCTGTGTGAGAGTGAGTGTCTTTGTGTTGTGAGGATCTTTGATTTCCTGTTCAGGTGCTCGCTCTGTGATTGGCTGGAGGTGTGGGTTCGGTCTGGGCTGTGTCGGCTGCTGATTGGTCCCTCCATCATCTCGGCAGTTTAAAATGCTCTGGTGCCCAGCAGTCTCCTGACAGCTAACTGACAGGGCCTCCTTCTGTCCTGGCCTCCAAACCTTAATGATTAAACTTGTAACTTAGTGTGGATTTAGTAGCCTTAGTGCCATAGTGGTTTTTGTGGAATTGTATGACTTGTAGTCACTACAAACTAGTAAAGTGTTTGGTAGGGGTGAACTGCTGTTTTTCTTTTATTAACTTTTTCTCATGTTTATCTGCTGTATCCTAGGGAGCCAGATTTAGTAACTGTATTTTTGTTTGGTTGATTATTTTGTTTAAGGTTAGTCAGGGTGTTCAAAAGATAGATTTTGTTTGTGGTTTTGGCCTTTGTTCACCCTGAGTTTTATTTTCTCATTGTATTGTTTGTTAAATTGAGTTTAGTAATAAATCTTTTTTTCACGTGACTAAAAATCTAGTCCTGAGATTGTGGTTTGGGGACCGGGGAGGGAATATCCTTTATATATTTATGTTGCGCTCCGACCCCCCTAGACAGGGGAGTAGCAGATGCCTTTTTTGAAATCATTTGTAATAGCTAATTCTGTATATAAACATCTTAAAGGGATAGTGGGGCACACCACAGTTTGGAGGAACAAACTGGAGTACCAACACCGGAGCAAAGCAATGTACTGCTGTGTACGGGGCCGGCAGCAAAACGTATTTTAGCAACCTAAAAGAAAGGCTCACCTAAAAAAAATCAATATCTGTTTAAGTGTACGTTATCCACCTTATTCTCGGTCGCTTTACCGTATAAAAATGTTTGTGGGCGAACTTCCGCTGAGGTAGCGGTAGTAGCAGTAAGGTAGTTAGTCCCATAGGCTAACCATAGTGGCTAACCGCCAATGGCGCTTTTTTTCTTTTAAAAGTAATTCGACTTCATTTTAACAAAGTCCTGCTTTATTTTTAACAGATATTTAACTAACATTATATTTGCATTTTCTAAAACATCCTTGCGGAAATCTGATACAGTGTTCTGTACACTTTTCGCCCTTCAGCGCCACGCCAGGCAGTACTCCTCTGTTGTTAAGAGCCTGACAAGCTTGTTTGTGTGCTCATTCTCCGGGGAATTATCCATTAGACAGTCTACACTTTGACTGATGTCTTTTGGACCAATAGTTTTTGAGAAAAGTGGGCAAAAGTAACGCCTTCGCCTGTGTAGGAAGATCATTAATCTTAACGGTGTTCCGTACAGAGCGCATAACATGATTTCAATGGCGATTAATGACAATTTTAAATGTAAAAATATTCAATTGATGTAATAAACGTTAACTTTATTTATGTTTTATTAAATAACACTGCTTCAACATCAATACTGGGTGCAGGATTACATGCAAACAGCGTCTGTGTTGACAGAGTTGCTGCTGCAGTGCCAAGCAGTCAGTGCGCACCATTGATGTTAAAAATGCCCATTTGAAAGCATTTATTCAACAAAGGGTGATATATTTAACAACTTCTGATAGTATGATAATCATTTCATACAGACTAGAGTACTGTGTGAAGCATAAATTAGGTCGAAAATTTTCGCTCTTCTAGACATCTCCCCTCTCAAGCCACTGTGGGCGCACCTCACAAACTTACTGATATCATACAGGAACAAATGGCATGGAGGTTTCTTGCTTTGTTGGGAATGAAAGAGGGGGAACTGAAGATGACATACATACATTTTATGCATGACCTGGAAGTATTTATTCAGCGATCGGCGGAAAAATGTCATCTGTACGGAACATTGTTAGTGTACAAGATATAGTTACTGTACGTTAGTTACGCTACAAAAAAGCACCGGAGAAGAGACGTTGGGTCCTTAAAAGAACTGACAGCAGTGCCAGGAGAACATCAAGTAATGATTGATCAGTATGATGTGTAGGGAGGACACAGCATTGTAGCGTTTGTTTAATGACAGCCAGTTACTTTTACTATTTTCTGTACTGTTTAAAATGTAAGGCAGTTTATGGCACGGAGTGCAGGGCAGCATTAGACTAAAAATAGTTTAAGTACGGTTAACTGTGTGTAGAAAAACCAAAACCTTGTTACTGTGGAAGTACTGATATGTCTCAGAGCTTTTCAGATTGTTCATCGCTTCACCGTCTGTAGCAACAGAGTCAATAAAGTAGCTAAATATGCTAGTGTTTGTTATCTGAGGCCACTTCTTCAGGTCGTCCTCCCATCCCTCCATAGTAGAAGGCAGAGGTATGATCACATTATCCCGTTTGAGCTGTAATAGGTGGTGTTCAAACATGTTTTACTAGATTTTTTTTAATACAATCGCTCTAGGAGAGAGGATTAGTGTATCGTTACCATGGAAAACGATGGTTCAGGTTCAGTGACTCGGCGCGCCGGAAATTACACCCATAATTCACGCAAGGCATCGTGGGGTCTAGGAATAAGGTGGATATTTAGAATATTTTCGGACATGGAACTGAACTGAAAGTGAAACTTATCTATACTGTTTTTATCAACAGATTCTGGCTGCTTCGAAGAGAGCATAGATAAGTATCACTTTCATTTGAGCTCCCCATCAGAAAGGGCTTTCTGACGGCAAGATAAATTGGTGACAACATTCTAAATATTTATCTCTGACTTCTGAGTATTCCTAAATTAATAAGTCTGTTAATTCACGCATTAACACACATCTGCATTTTTTTTTTTTGCCAGCTGTCCTTCCTGCATTTTGCAGCTTCAACTGTGTTACTTTTAGTCTGGATTCTAACTGTAACGTCTTCGTATTTGTCTAATATTATACTGTAGTTTGCTCTTGGTTTGTAAAATGTGCCGTACTGCTGACAGTAGACTTGTCCATGTTTGTGATTGGTCATATGCTGCAAACACCGCCCCTTTTATGTGAACATGCTTATAGCTAGATTCAGAAACCCCGGGTTGATTTACCGAGTTGATAACCACCTTCGTAGGACCGCTTAGCGGGATCGCGGTTGTTAGGGTTAGTTAAGCCAGATAACGAGAAGATACCTATGTTGAACTCACTTCGTAGTACAGGCCTCAGGGCACAGAAATCATCTTCGTGATGTCTTTCAGCTTTGTCATCTCTCTTACAACTCATACTCTTTGGTCTGTCCTTCACGGAGCCATTTGAAGTGTGGGGAGTAGTTTGGCATTTGCCAGGATGGTCGTTATTATCGCTATTACTGCTGCTTGTCCTGTTTGATGATTTATGATTCAATGCTGTATAGAATTTAAATGTTATTTTTAATTTATTATTACATATGTGTAAATTATGTGGAGAGTAAAGTAACACAGCAGAGATAGCAATGAGATCATTGGATCTGATTTGCAGAAATGTCAGAGGAGGAAGTCAAATTTTGACGTTTCCCTTTTTCTCTCATTCACACTCATATCTCCAGTGCATAAAAAACTCAATTTCCTACAATTCGACCCCTCTGAGTGTCACGTTAATAGACTGAAGTAACCTGATAGTAGTAGTGGCGTCTTAAGAGAAACGCTAACCTTGACTCTCCTCTCTCACACCTATCTGATTAGCTGTCATCACCCCTTTCTCTCTGTCTTTATCTCTTTCTCAGTGTCTTTCTCTTTGAGCCCATTTCTCTCTTTATGACCCTTGAAGAGCCCCTGAAGTCTTTGCTCACCCCGCCTTTTACATTTCGCAAAATATCAGTCTCTTTGTAGGTCTCCTACTTTGTGTGAATCTCTCTTCAAAAGTCCCAATGTCCTTCTAAGAATGAGAATAAATACAGTGTTATCTCAGTCTGGAGCTCATACATGCATGAGATGTGAGGGAGGTTATAGAGGGGAGGAGGAAGGAGAATATGAATAAAAAAACGAGTGGGGAGGGAGGTAGGAAGAGGCAGAATAATAATTTACCAGTACTCACAGTAGAGATCTTCTGTGGGGCTTTTATTTTTATGGCCTGACGCATATGGCTCTCCAGTGCTTGCATGTACGTGTGTGTGTGTGTTTGTGTGCATCTACTGCAGGCTATATGTCTCCTGTGTACACACTCAGCCTTGTGAACAATAATAAACCTCCGTAAAGTAACAGCCAAAAAATTAAACCTTCACCCGATATGGTCCCCATGGCCTTTACTGTTAACACACACTCAAACACCCACACACACATGCACACACACATTGGAACATAAACGCCCATTCAGGCAGGGTACATCAAATATGCCACCCACACAAAAAGAGTGCAACTGAAACTAGGAGCATGCATGTATTTGCACATTCAGACTTTGACTTTTGAAGCCCTTATAAATCTCTAAGTCTTATAATTTATATATTGCATATACAAGTATGTGTAAAGTACATCTTGTTACACCAAATGTGGGGGTGTATGTGCGTGTAAAGCCTTGGTTATACTCCCAAATGGCCGTGTACACGGACAGCTGCGGACACGTAGTAGTTGCTTATACTGTCGGCTTGGAGAACGCGTTCCACACATGTGCAGTAGATGGCTACGCTACTACTTGCTACGCCATATTGTAGAGATCATCCTGGTTGTTGCTTTTGTCTAGTGTCTTGTAAGCCCATATGGGCTGGGCACCATATGGTGCAGGACACTCAAATAAACAAATCAATCAATCAATCAAATGTAGCATAGTGGCCAATTGGCGGTACGCGGACGTCAGCAGAGAGCCTACGCATACACCCTCTGATGACGACGCAGAACGTATCGGTTTAAAGGCAGGGTCGGTGATCTTGAGAAACTAGCAAGAGTACATTCGATTTTTGAAAATCATCCAACCGAAAAACCGAGCCCAGTGTTGTCAACTCTTTTCCAATGAAAGTAGCTAGCAGCACTAGTTCCAGAAGTCACTAAATCTAGCAAGAAAGTCGTCAAGCCAGCAGCACTGACAGTCCGTCGCTTCAGGCCACCCACCAAAGTACGGTGACCAGACGTCCCGGTTTGTCCGGGAGTGTCCCGGTTTCAAGCTGGGTGTCCCGAGTCCCAACAAATATCTGTAAAACACTCAAACTGTCCCAGTTTTCAACACAATTAAAATAATAAAAAACAATATTTTACTTACATAGATGTTTATCATGTTCTGTGCCACTCATTATTAAGGAGCACAGCTGTTGCGCGCTGCCATGCCACAATTATGCACAGCAGATCCGCTGGTTACATTTTGTGCAACCAGCATCGAACTGTTGAACCACAGAACCCGCCGTGCTTATGTGCACTTCAAATGTGTCGTTTTGATTAATTATCCTACGCAGTTCATTCTGCACATCAACAGTCATGTAGGTGAATAATTGTGAATCAATTAAAACTTCTTGCTCCGCTTATAACTCCCTTAAGACCCTCCGTTCCTGTCAGTCTTTCAGCTGGGGTCTTCATCCTGGCCAAAATGTCGTCTGAGCTCCACATTTTTAATTTGAATAGCCTACAGGTAGATGTGTGGCTGTGGCGAGCAACATGATGTGAATAATTTTTGTCCAAGCCACAGACAACATCTGAGGAAAACTCTCTACAGGACTCCCAAACTGTCAGTGCATCATGACGGGAATAGCCCTGTGATTAAAGGGGGTGAAATAAGCTGGTGGAAGAATCCAGTGATGCACAATGAGGATATGCATGAGCATAGTATGCACAGGTAAACAGGCAGGTAGCCTGTCCAATCATTACATTATGCCAGAATGAAATGATTGGACGGGTATATTACAGTCCTGCGACAGCCACAGATTCCAATTTTTTTTTTTTGTCAGACATTTGATTTATTGATTGCAGTCGGGATGTAATAAGAATTTAGACTAATATAACAAAATGGTTTCTAAAATCTTTACCAACCCTGCCTTTAACAGTGTGACTGTGATATTTCTTTAATTTTGAGTGTAGGTATATAGAATATACATTTTGTGTATGATCTATGTTTTATTTTGTGTGTGTGTGTGTGTGTGCGTGTGTGGGGTCTGTGTAAGGCGTATGTAATAAAGGTTTTCATTTGGTTATGGGGCTTCAGAAGGGCCGTCCAGAGAAGCCTTAGATTGGATCTGCTGTGTGTCCGAGGAGAATGGGAAATAACATCAGCCGTCACGAGAGGAAAGGTGAAAAATAACCTGTCATCACTTCTCTTTCTTTCTCTCTCTCAGCCCCCTCTTCCTAGCTGTCCTCCCTCTCACCTTTGTGAGCTCCCTCTCTCGCTCTTACTCGCACATCTCAAACTCACTGGCTCATAGCTTTTCTCGCTTGTTTTAACACTTGATTGTTCCCTCATTGCTTGTTGTATAGTGATTTGCCCCTCTGTCTCTTGTACATGGAGGCTTATTAACGACACAATTTAAGGAGCAAACGCAAATCAAAATTCGAGCTGTAACCATGTTAAGATTTGTGTGGGTGCAGGGACAGATTTGTGAGGAAGACTGAAATGCGCACCTATGGTTGGCAAACGATTGGGATCATGGTTAGAAGCTGCAACACTACGAGATTATGGTTGAGGGAAGACTGTAGCTATGGTTAAAACAAAAAAAAGGTTGGTTGTCAGTCGATATCAAGCCCCCAGGAAGAGCACTGGTCGTTGATGCCAATCTTTGTTAGTGGCCAAACGGCGGTACTACAACTTCCGTGTCCGTCACGTGATGCCATTGGGCCCAAAAATACTTTTTCCCATAGACTTACATTGGGAAGAGACGACTGTAACTCAGCGGATATTTTTTTTTGAGGTGAATCAACTTCCCAGTATGACCACTTGAATAGCCCTTATTTAAATCATTAGGTTCTAAAAGTTGTAAAATGCACTAATATCCGAATCTAGAGTTATTTCCCTTCCTCCGTTCATGTGAATGAGACCCAGAACGAGGCTGGGCGAGGGCTGGGAGGCGGAGTTAGCAAACCGTGACGACATCATGACGGCTGTGACCCCGTGACCGAACCACGTGACCGACGCTACTGCGCCCGCTCCATGGGCCCAATGGATGCGGAAGATTGCCGGAAGATCCGGGTACTTTTCCACTCGGAAGACGAGCCATTTCGGCATCATGCGCCACTGAGCAACTCTCATAGGAATTAACATGGCCCCGCCTCCAACGCTATATCCAGTTCTCTTAATACATCCGTGGTCGATATGCAAACAGCCGTCTCCCGGGTTCAAGTTGCACGTTTTGACAGTGCCACACTTCTTCCGCCTTTGTTCCTGACAGACAAGAATCATAACTCACATACTGTAGTAGCTACAGGTCCTTGTCAGGTAGACATAAAGATAGGGATTTGAACAAATGACAAATGATAAAATTGAGCTTTAAAAAAGTAATGAAACACTACCCTTCATCCTCTCCACAAAACTTTTTTTAAAACAATTTTTATTACCAAAGCAGGCAACAGCCCAGGGCCCCAGATCTCCAGGGGCCCCAAAAGCTCCAGACTTACTGTGTGTCAACTGGTTTGAGCTGATTTAAAGTATAACTGCACACTTAAACTTAAACTTGTTTTTTAAGCTATAAACAAAATGATAGATGACTAAACTGTGATGAAACACATCGATGCTGGTGTTAATATTGACATTTCTAACCAAATTTATGAAAATCAGCATTTCATGGTTGACAATGGCTCAACACGCCATCTACTTTTTAAAATCAGCCCTAATCTTGCAAGGCCAATTGTGAGATAGATTGACTTTCATGAAATATATATAAAAAAAGAATGTTGACACCTTTGAATTTGATACCCCTCCTCACCTCTCCCCACACCATCTATCTTTTCATTGTTTTCTGTAACCACTGTGTAGCATTATAATCACAGAACAAGTCTGTTCTCTCCTTTCTGTGGACTGGAAATTAAGCCAGTGTGTTAATGTCTGATTATTTTGCGATAGCAATGTGCTTTCCTACACTGTGACACAAAGCATTTACTCATTTAGTGGTTTGCTAGTAAGCTAGCTAACATTAACTTGCTAACTCCACCATTAGCCAACTTTACACTGGTTACAGAAAATGAGCGAAACAGCTAAACGGTCCCTCCTCCCCGCCGCTGGTAGACTATTTCGCCTGGCAGGAGAGCGCTCAAGAGCAGGCACCAACTCTGGAGACAGACCGTCGTGGAGCGGTCTAGGAACAACATATTGCTAAGAATCTGTCTTTACACACTCTAAAACCTTGCTTTTCAAACTGATATCTTTGACCTTTAACCTCAGATTTTCCTCTCTTTTGCTCTCAACCTAAATCTGTTTTCCTTCCCCTTGAATTTATTTTTCTTCTTTCTTTTCTCACATTTTATTTCACACTCTATCAAAGCCAGTTTTTTGTGTGTAGCAAATCTGTGCATGTCAATTAAAAAAAGGACCACCAAATACACACAAAACACCATCACAAAGGATGAAAGATAAATGATTAAAGGTGAGAAGGTTAAAGCGTACAAGACCGTGCATCTGTTAGCATGACAGTTGGAAGGCAGGGGAAAGATGGGACTTGCGAGACGAGTGTGAGAGCGGGAGCGAGGGTGGTAAATTGAAAGAAAAATGTGGGAGAGGTGAGAAACACCAAGATATATATAGCTGTAAGGCAGGTGCAGCTTTGATAAGGAGAGATCATGGTGGAGGAATGGTTTTCTGATTCCAAATGCGAGAAGAAAGCCAAATGTGTATGTGAAGAGCTGCAAATGAAATATGTGACCTTTGACTCATTAACCCTTTGAGACACACAATAGACCCGCTTTTTGTCTTTTTTAGGGGGTACAGGGGGTCTTTAGGGGGAGATAGCAGGTCAGCAGTAGATGTCACATAAAAGTGGTGTTCATCATCTGAAAGCTGGGAACCTGAAGATTAATTTGAGATGCAGCTCAGCACTGTGTGTCAAGTTGTGCTAGTCATAAATCAGAAATAAACACAATTTATATAATTAATTAATTATTTAAAATAAATTGTAAACATGTATAAGGGCTTAGAACATTATGATGGAAGTATATGATGGTCATTCCCATGCTCACTTATGTCTCATAAGTTGTTGCAGCAATTTTTGGGTTGATGCCATTTGTTACAAAGATTTGGTGCTAAATTTAACCACTTTGTTTACCACCTTGACCTTTCGGAGATTGGGTGGTGAGCACTTATGTTCTGGAAACTGGTCAGAAACCTCCTTATTGTCAATCTACCTAGGAAAGCCATCCATCCTCTGAATGCTCTAGGTCTCTAGTTTGTGTTTGTAATTACTATGTAAATACGGGGACTAACATCATCAGAAAATTAATACAATTGGGCTCAATGAATTCACAAGAATCTCAGCTTTACAGTGATAACCAATTTATGCAATTCCAAGACTGTTTAGGGACCCCAGTATGCAGAAATATTCAAAATACATAATTTTAGAATAGGCAAAAATAACACATTAATACTGCATTCAACAAACTGCATGGTTTTTGCCCAAAACTGCATGGGATTATCATAAAGTGGGCATGTCTATAAAGGGGAGACTCGTGGGTACCCATAGAACCCATTTCCATTCACATATCTTGAGGTCAGAGGTCAAGTGACCCCTTTGAAGGTGGCCATGCCAGTTTTTCCTCGTCAAAATTTTACCCAACTTTTGAGTGTTATTCAGCCTCCTTCCCGACAAGCTAGCATGACATGGTTGGTACCAATGGATTCCTTACGTTTTCTAGTTTCATATGATATAAGCAATCTGCTACAGCCTCTGAGAGACAATAAAGTCATCGGGATCGCGGGTCTCAGAGGGCGATGGATTGGTCAACTGATTGATTGACTGTCCAGTGAACAAACACACGACTCAGGCAGACAAGAAGTGCCACAAAACTTCACCTTAGCACTCTTAACACACACAGCATGGTCATTTGTCATCAGAAATAGCTCGTTTCGCTCTCATCAACTGTTTCGATCAGTTTTGTTCATGATGTGAATTTTCTACAAGTCCCACAAGACCTGTGAAGTGGGCAGGTACCGAGAAAACGGCCAGAACAAAAATAGGCTGACTCCTTCGCCATAAGCTGCTGAGAGGAGTGATTAAAAATAGATTTGAATGGGAGGTGTAATGTGGGCAGTCAGTGAAAACACTGTTGTGTTCGCCGGAGGAAGCCAGACATGTTGGAGAACATTTGGTATGCAGCAGACCCAGAAGGAAAAACATGTCACTGTGGCCAACAAGTAGTGGATGCTCATTTTTCTCAAATAAGTGTGAATCTGCCCCGACAGCAGGTGATGTCTTCAATTCTAACAAGGTAAGACACAAGACTGTTTTGCATCTCTGTTTATCTAAATCAAAATCTTGTCAGGTCACAGTGTCATTTCTATGTGTGTGTGTGGAGAGGATGGGATGTCTAACATTCATTTTTTTGATTGCATGTGTGTGCCTGTTTTAATGTTTGTTTGCAGCTGTGTGCAAATATCAGAGAGGCGTGAGGTGCCGTGTTGACTCTGCAGATCGATGGTTGATCTCTCAGGAAGAGGAAAAGGCCAATCTTCTACTGTAATAACACTGGCTACACGTGTGTGTGTGTGTGTGTGTGTGTGTGTGTGTGTGTGTGTTCAGGTCTTCACATACAAGACACGATAACCAAGGCTTTCATCTCACAGGGACGATATACACATGAGACAACCATCAGTCTTGATTTTTGGTTAAATTTTTTTTTGTATAATGTTAAATTTTGTTTTTCACCCAGTGTGTCATGCCCCTATCATATTATGCAACTGTCAAGGACAAAAACATCAGGCTTTTTTTCTCACTGATGTTGGAAATTATTCAATTATTCAGGTCTGTTCAACAGATTTCACAGACCCAAGGGTTTCAAATTTCACTCAACAGAGATGCAAATGAAATAAGAAAGTCAGACAAGCAGCAATAATTAAAAAAAAAAAACTCTATAAAATTGTATATACCATTGTCTGTACCATTGTAACATCATATATTTTCAGGCGGCAACATCCGGGTCTGAAAGTGAAGCCAATGCGAAAGTGCCTTAAACTTGCATTCTTTCTAATAGCCAGCAGGGGGCGATTCCTCTGGTTGCAAAAAGAAGTCTGATTGTTTAGAAGTCTATGAGAAAATGACCCTACTTCTCACTTGATTTATTACCTCAGTAAACATTGTAAACATGAGTTTATGGTCTCAATCACTATTTCCAAGTCTTCTTCAATGCAGCATGATGTTCATTTACTAAATTATGGTCCCATTTAGAGTCAAATAGACCATAAAGCACGGTAATAATAATAATAATAATACATTTAATTTATATAGCACACTTTAGAATACATGTGCTTCACACCAAGGGCAAAACAATCACAATACGAATGTACAAATGTTCACAGTACGTTAAGACAATTTACACAAGAAACATACGATTAAAAGCGTCAAAATAGGACGAATAAAATTATAGACAAATGACTTCCTGACGTACGTTGAAAGCAACTAAAAAATACTATAAAATCATAGTTATTAATATGTTAACCCTAATCCTAACCCTATTATAAAATCCTAGGGGAAAGCTAAGAGGATGGTATGCTTTAGGGCGTGGCTACTTTGTGATTGACAGGTTGCTACCACATCATTGTCCGGTCTGGGAGTTGTCCGTGTTGAGAACTTTAACCCTTTCACAGTGTTTTTAGTTCATGAAAGTAACATTTTGGTCGCCTAAAAATGTCTTATTCAGCGTTTGGTTGTACTTAGCTCCACCCTCTTGTGTCACTTCTAGTTACAAAAAACAAGATGGCGACAGCCAGAATCCAAGATGGTGCCGGCCAAAATGCCGAATTTGAGGCTTCAAAAATGTAGTCCACAAGCCAATGACTGATGCACAGGGTACCCCTCTTGCGTTACTTTTGGACGTGAAAGGGACGGCATGTTAATATACGCTTGTTACATGCATAGTGTCCTTTCAAAATAAACTTCCATTTTCACAGGAAGTTAATGAAGTTAATGGAAGTAATGGAACGTCACTTGCTCCGACTGCGCGGGTGGGTTTACAGTGGAGTTAGTTGAAAGCCTGGTTTTTCATATACTGTCACTAAAGGGTGACTCCGTGCGTCGGTTTACGATGCCGATGGGCGTTGCCCAATGGGCAGTATTTGACGAGTTGGGAGTGAGAACGGGTCGACTGAACGTGCTGCTATTCTCCTCTACCCACTGAACACTAAAAACACTTTTTTTTAATCACTTATGGGGTCTTAGATCAAGCGAGAACTTCTCTAAGTTGACAACACTGGGTGAATAGGGTTGCTTGTAGTGACAAACTCAAAGAGAATTATCAACCAACTCTACAGTTCCCCTTAACTTTACTGTTTTGGTTCAATCTCACAGCTCTCATGGCATCACGTTTGGCCAAATCGCTGTAAAAACCCACTATACTCTACTGACTCTGGTACAAAGCCTCAGGCAGTATTCAGCAGGTATGTATGGCATATATATTATGTATGGCATAATATACAGTAATCAGTCCAGCCCTTGTGTATTGAACCTGAAAAAGTCTCATTAGAAAACTTTTTTTTGTGGTAGGTCTTGAAAGGCAGGCTTATCCTGCAGCTGAAGTGAAACCACGAAGTGAAGTGAAGTGAAACGAAACTGGTGGAGTTACATGGTAATTGCTTTTACACCAAAATAACAGGAAACTATTATTCCAAAATTTGTATTACCATTTAAAAAAAAAAAAACATATAAACCTGTTGATGGGAAAGTGAGATTTCTCATGGTATTAAAACAAGTTTGCCCACTCGATAATGACATTGCTGAGGGTGAAAACATTTTCAAATAGTCTACTCCCATAAATTAAGAGGAAAGATATTCCATCTTAAACTCTCCTACTGCAGCTACCTTTACCTAGAAGGCGAAGCAGTGCACATCAGCACACTAATTAACACTCCCAGCTTGTGTGTGTCTGTATTTCAGTCTGTTAGTGTGTTAAATGCACCTGATTGGATTGTGAAGATGAAAACTTGAGTTTGCTTCTCATGCCCCCAATTAAATTAAATATATGCAGAGAGGAAAGCCTGACTGGTCCATTCACTTCATCCGCATATTAAGGGAAGAGATGGAAGTTGGGGGGGGGGGGGCTAAGCTGCTGGGGGAAGAGAGAGCGGGAGAAACTGATGCAGGTGAGATGGGGGAGGAGAGGAAGAAGGGTGAAGAGGTACGCAGAGGGACAAGATAAAGCCACATGACCTAACTGGCTTCGATACCGAAGGTTAGGAAAAATATGACACTTATGTCATCCAAACTCAAGACTGTTTAACAGTATACTACACAAACTGGATTTTCCAAATCAAGACTAACATGTAATAAGGAACAGCTCTGTTTTAACTTTCAAATACCCATCTAAAGCGCTAGGTGATGTGTGCAGGGACAATGAGGGTGTATCCAAGCATATCTGCTGTTCAGGTTCAGGGCCAGGTTACTTTATTTGTACCCATAGGTAAATTTGGTTTGCAGGAAAAAGACAAGGTATCCATCGTGTACACACCTTTTACAAACATAGACAATAGAAAAACATTATAAAAAATGTTCAAGGCTCCACTGATCACTATAAGCACTAAAATACATTCTATAAATAAATAAATGAATAAATAAATAAGCAAGCATCTAGCATCTGTACAGTGTTGCTACAACTAACAAAGCTGACCCTGGGTTAAGCTGTGACTCACCAATCAGCCTACTGGACCATTTCACAATCTGATTCATAGAATATCTGTTCTTTAAAAATAAGTTTCCAAACCATGACACACAAGATAGATTCAATAAAAGCACGATAAAATATGGTAATCATGGTTTTGTCAATATGGAAAATGTCAAGTTTCCTCAAGCAAAACAAACGCTGGTGCCCCTTTTTGCACACAGCTTCACAATTAGCTTTATTTCAGCTTAAGTCAATAATTGTCCCAAGATATTTATAAGTTTGCACACATTCCACTGTCTGACTCTTGATGCATATCACTTCATGTGTGTGGGCATGTCTTCTAAAATCATTTATCATATCTTTGGTTTTAGATATGTTATCCAGCTGTTTTAATTTTACGCAGTGCCAAAGAAATCCCCAATTTTTGTGTATTTTCTGGTTAGCTTATCTTTTCACCGGCGTTGGTTTGTTTGTTTGTTTGTCCGTTTGCGAGATTACTCCAAAAGTCTGCCATGGATTTGAATTACATTTTTTGGAGGGCTGGGGTGTGGCACAATGAACAATCCATTAGATTTTGGTGGTGATCCGGATCATGGTCCGGATTCAGGAACGACGACTGTAGATTCGGCGTTTTTTCACATTAAACTCTGTGATATTACAGTTGAGTTTGACCAAAGCACACTTTGTGATTGTTGGAAAAAGCAACGACGACGGCTTAGGTAAGTTTTATTTTGTTTCTGTCCAGTTTGAATGAAGTGTTTTACGATGCTCCGCTACGTAGAGCTGATCTCAACATAAACAAATATATACGTGGATGATGGCGCAAGCTGAACGAAGAGTTCTGCGCTCTCCGAGTGCCATTCTAGTTTCTTTATTGTGCTTTTTCTGTTCTTTATCTCGTTCCCAAATGAACTGGATTCGAAGACATGTTTCACAGCAGACATTTTGACTCGTCATGGCAGGAAAGCACAGGTGGAACTAATAACATTACAAAGATTTTGTTCCAGCAATTATATCAATGCACCAATCAGTGATGTAATTTGTTCAACGTATCCTCATACAACGGTTCGCATGATATTTTACAAAAAGTTATTCCTCATTTTCCGTGCATTCTCCTACAAAACAACTTGGTTAGGTTTAGGCAACCTAACTACTTGATAAGGTTTAGAAAAAATTGTGGTTTGGGTTAAAATAATACGGAATTTACGTGATAAATAAATCAAAGTTGACTTTTTTGTTTTTCTGGGTGAAAGTCCAGTGTTTTTGACCCACCCATCCACCCCGATCTCCTCCCTATGCAGCCTTTGTCGCTCTTTATACTTCCTGGTTCATGATCACGTGGATTAAATACAATTTTTTTTTTGTGGGATATATACAAATTACAGACAAGACAACAAAACTATTTAGTTAGGTTTAGTAAAAGATTGTGATTTGGGTTATAACTACAGAAGTGACGTTACTTAAGTACGGAAGTTACGTGACAAGTAAATCAATGTTGATTTCTGGTTTCACACGGGAAACAAACGAAAACGAAAGTCTGGTATTTTTGGTCCCACCCATTCAACCCGACCTCCTCCCTATGCGACGTTTGTCTTTATACTTCCTGGTTCATGACTACGTGGATTAAATACAAAATGATTTTGTGGGATATATACCAGTTACAGTGAATTACCTTTCATAGGTATAGCTACAAACAGTGTATGAGAACAGCCTGATTAGTTACACTTGGGTTTGACAAGTCAAAGTTCCTGTGTGTCATTTTTCAAATGAGAGGTTGCAAATGGAACATCAGTATCTGTTTTGGATGCTTGATCCGTAAATTGCTTGCAGGTGACCATTGACCTGCTACTGTGACAAATACTCAGTTTGAAAAACGCTGATGGGAAGGGAGAGATGGGAGTAGCAGGGATGGGGATGCCGGGAGAGAGAACATGGGGAAGGGGTGGGGAGGCTCGCTAAGAGCTCCGAAGAAGACAGAGGCCAGTGAAAAGCAGAGCTATTTAAAACACAGTGAAGAGAGGAGAGGACCAATTCAACTAGCACTTACCTACAGGTCACATGCTGTTAATGGAAAAGATGGAGTGATGGGTAGAGGGAAGGAAAGATTGTGAGTGGAGGAGGAAATGGGTCAGGGGTCAAGAGAATGTAGAGATATTTACCAAAAAACAGAGCTGGGTAAAAAGAAGGAAATACCTGGTGGGTGGAAGACACAGACGGAGCATTTACACACACACTCTAATAATGTGATTCTATCTGGAGCGGCAATAATTCAATTATGGCATGTGAATGTTGTGTAAACTCTGTAACAAAGATATCTTACTCACATTATAATCATAATCGGAGTAATCATGACATGATTAAATGGGCACTCCATCAATTTTACACAAAATTATCAGTTTACTAGTGAGAGGAAGTACTACTAAGCCTGTGAGAACAATTGGGTAATTTCTTCTGTGGCTATGGAGGAGATCTCTAAAGTCCTCTAGCGCCTCGAGCAGGTCAAAGTTTTTACTTATCTATTTTATGGATTGGCATAACATTTTGTACAAACATTCATGGTGGACGATGATCCTACTGACTTTGATGAACCCCCATATTTTCCTCTAGCGCCACCATGAGTTTCACATTCGTCTCAACAACAATTAAAGCAGCAGTAGGTACAATTGGAGCAATATGATTCAAAAAAGTATTTTTTTAGAAAACAGTCACTATATCCTGACAGTAGTGCAAGAGACAGGTAATCTGAAAAAAAATCATGTGCCTCTGTGTCCTCCAGTGTCCTCCAGTGTCCTGCGGTGTCCCCCGGTGTTCCTAATGGCATCTGCAAGATTTCACAGACCGGAGGAAAACAACCAATCAGAACCGAGCTGGAGCCTTGCCGTCTCTGAGCAGCTGTCAATCACTCCCAAACTCAGCTAAATAGTACACTACAAGATGTTTCTGAAAACATTTGATGCGAGAAATAGGCATAACAGTAACAGAATATTGATTCATATTTGATCAGCGCTGCCTAGTTTGACAGTTTAATCGGAGACCCTCTGAGACTACGACTTTACCCTCTTCCAGAGGCTGTAGCAGGTTGAGTTTTAGAGCTAGAGAGAAGGTACAAATATCATATGAACGTAGAAAACCTAAGGAATCTATTGGTACCATGTCATCTCAGGAAGGAGGCTTAATAGCACTCCAAAGTTAAACTAAATTTTGGCAAGGAAAAACTGGCATGGCCATTTTCAAAGGGGTCCCTTGACCTCTGACCTCAAGATATGTGAATGAAAATGGATTCTATGGGTACTCAAGTGTCTCCCCTTTACAGACATGACCACCTTATGATAATCACATGCAGTTTTTTGAATGCAGTATAAATGTGTTATTTCTGCCTATTCTAACATGATGTGTTTGAATATTTCTGCATACTGGGGTCCCTAAACAGTCTTTGACTTACATTGGGAATCACTGGAAAGCTGAGACTCTTGTGGATCCATTGAGCCCAACTTTATCCTGTGTGATGATGTTAGTCCCCATAGTAGCATCTCAAATTAATCTTCAGGTTCTCAGCTTTCAGATGATGTACACCACTTCTATGTGACATATACTGTTGACCTGTTATCTCTACCTCAAGACCCCCGTACCCCCTAAAAAAGACAAAAATGGATCTATTGTGGGTCTCAAAGGGTTAATCCTTGCTCTGTGTGTGTGTTTGTATGTGTGTTCTCGGTATCGGCAAGTACCCACATGTAAGTACTTGTACTTGATCTTAAAAAAGTGGTATAGGTGCAACCCTACCCTCTGTACTGATTGGTTCGACTAAGCCAAATCAACAAGAAACAACAAATGGATGAATTAAGTGAAACAATGATGAAACATGTTGATAAAGGTGACAAATAAAATACCTTTCTCTGATGCAGCTTACCATTACACTAATAACATCCAATTAGTAGAAAAAGAGAGACACGCACTGATATCACAAGATTTAATCAGAATGTTGCAGCTGGATTGTCATTAGGATTGTTGTGTCTTATCCAAAATGGTTGAGAGGCAGTGCATCAGCAGCACGACTCAGTGCAGCGTCACGGTCACCACCTCCTTTCTCTCTTCCCTGTGAAAAATCACCGACGTGATGCGCCGGGAAGGCTGACAGCTGTGTAAAACAGCACACGCTTACACCTGTCCAGTCACATTGCAAGTCCGATTATTCCCAGAAAATAAACAGCAGTGTTCACTGTAAAAGTCCTGCTCTCTGCATCCGCCCTGCGTTTGTAATACAGCCAGAGTCCCTAAGACGTCCCCTAAACTGCATTTCCCCTTTTCACTCTCTTGTCACACCTGTCTATTCTAAACAAACTGTAACACCGGGAGCAGCAGAGTATAGGCCACTACTTGGCTCTGTTCAACAGATGTAGCACTCTGAAAACAATGGAACCATCAGTTACATATAGGGCTGTCAATCGATTAAAATATTTAATCGTGATTTATCGCATGATTGTCCATAGTTAATCGCGAATCAATTATAGAAATGTGCCTCAAACAATAGATAAATGTAAGCAAAATGTGTGTTTTACAATAATATATTGATACAGTAATAACATGTTATTTCATTAGAGCTGTCAATCGATTGAAATATTAAATTGTGATTAATCGCACAATAATCGCACATTTTTTGTCTGTTCAAAATGTACTTTAAAGGGACATTTATTTAGTATTTATTAATACTCTTATCAACATTGGAGTGGGCAAATATGCTTGCTTTATGCAAATGCACGTATATATTTATTATTGGAAATCAATTAACAACACAAAACAATGACAAATATTGTCCAGAAACCCTCACAGGTATTGCATTTAGCATAAAAAAATATGCTCAAATCATAACATGGCAAACTCAATTCCTACAGGCAACAACATCTGTCAGTGTGTCAGTGTGCTGACTTGACTATGACTTGCCTCAAACTGCATTGGATTAGCATAAATGGCCATGCCAGTTTTTCCTGCCAAAATTTAGCGTAAATTTGGAGCGTTATTTAATCTCCTTCGCGACAAGTTTCAAGAAATATTCAAATAGCATACCCCATTTCCAGAATAGGCGAAAAATGGCATATAACATTCCCTGGACTATATGTGATTATCATAAAGTGGGCATGTCTGTAAAGGGGAGACTCGTGGGTACCCATAGAACCCAGTTTTATTCACATATCTTGAGGTCAGAGGTCAAGGGACCCCTTTTAAAATGGCCATGCCAGTTATTCCTCGCCAAAAATTAGTGTAAGTTTGGAGTGTTTGGAGCGCTAGTATGACCTGGTTTTTCTTAGGTTCACTCCAGCTTTAAAACTGAGCCCGCTACAACCTAAAAATTGCAAGTTGCGTTAATGCGTTAAAGAATTAGTGGCGTTAAACTCACTTGCGTGAACTTTGACAGCTCTAATATTCAAATATGGTTATTATTATTTCTCTCATTATGAAATCAATGAGTTAACTTTAACATCAGCTCCCCCTTCAAGCAGATATAGCCTAAACTTTTGAAATGAAACACTTAAGTTGTTTTGAAAGTCTGAATTGCAGCTGTTCAATGACTTCAACTGATGTTTCATCTCATAATAACTCAAAAGGTCATTTTTTGGTGTTTTGGTCTTAAGCAGACAAAAATCAATACCTGTTGTCTGCCTGGTTCAACCCTCCACTTTTAGCCTCCCAGTTTTTTGTATGTGTTTATCCATCCTTTTCCCTCTTCTGTTTCCTTTTTTCTCCCCATTTCTTAGTTTTCTCGTGGGCTCGTTCCCTCCTTCTTTATTAGTTCTTTTGTACTTTACTGTATACAGTATGGAGGTGAAAGCATCTCTCCCTCTCTCTGTCAAAGCTGACAGCCTTTTAGCAATGCTGCCAACAGTGCACAGAGGAAAACACAAAGACAGACGGGCGGATGGAGGGAGAAATGTGTGCCGAAACAGACATAAAGAATGAGAGAGATGGATGGCTCATGGGCAGAGGGGGGGTTAGCTAAATAGCTGGCCAGATGGATGATGAATGAATGGAAGATGAGAACAAAAAACAGACAGGTAAAGGGATGGATGAATGGATGGACAGACTGTTAGATAGACTGACATTTTTATCTTTATCTATTCAGGTTAGTCTCTCTCTGGAAACTTTGCTAGGACAGAGTGACCAAGATAAGACATAAGTAATAAAAAAAAGAGGAGTAATACAACCATAGCCATACGCAGAATTTTGATTTCCTTGATCTAGATATGTGCATTTTAAGACGTTTGGAGAGCAAAAATTGGACAATGTCAGTGGGCAGTGGTATAGCCTAAATGATCTGTCAACAATCAGGTTAAATGTTGCACTCAATGATCCACACTACAACCTGGAAATTCAGAAACGGCTAAAATGATCACGAAACATCTGAAAATGATGCTGACATTGTTTTATTAAATTTCATTAAGTAAAGGGAAATTCACACCACAGACCCCACTATAATCTAATCGGGACAAATCTGTATTCACTTCCTGGCCCTTCCTCTGCGACTCCTCGCTTGTCTCTCCTGCCAAACTGTATTAAAATCATTTAGTAAAATTATTAGGACTGGATATCAATTAAAATACTTAATCGCGATTAATCACATGATGGTCCATAGTTAATCAGGACTAATCGCAAATTAATCCCACATTTTTTATCTGTTTAAAATGTATCTCAAAAGAAAATTTTTCAAGTCTTTAATACTCTTATCAACATGGGAGTGGACAAATACTGTATGCTTGCTTTATGCAAATGTAGCCTACGTATATAATTATTATTGGATATTAATTAACAAGACAAAACAATGACAAATATCGACAATAGTGGGCGGCTGTGGCTCAGAGGGTAGAGCAGGTTGTCCACCAATCGGAAGGTTGGTGGATCGATCCCCGGCTGCTCCGGGTCACATGTGGCTGTGTCCTTGAGCAAGACTCTTATGCGTATGCTCCCGAAGGCATAGCCATCGGTGTGTGAATAAGTATTTAGATTAGATCCTGATGGGCAAAGTTGGCACCTTAGCATCCTCTGCTATCAGTGTGTGAATGGGTGAATGCTGACATGTAGTGTAAAGCGCTTTGAGTGATCGGAAGACTGGAAAAGCGCTATATAAATGAAAGTCCATTTACCATTTACCATTGTCCAGAAACCCTCACAGGTACTGCATTTTGCATAAATTTATATGCTCAAATCATAACATGGCAAACTCAAGCCCAACAGGCAACAACAGCTGTCAGTGTGTCAGTGTGCTGACTTTACTATGACTTGCCCCAAACTGCGTGTGATTATCATAAAGTGGGCATGTCTGTAAAGGGGAGACTCATGGGCACCCATAGAACCTATTTTCATTCACATATCTTGAGGTCAGAGGTCAAGGAACCCCTTTGAAAATGGCTATGACAGTTTGTCCTTGCCAAAATTTAGCATAAGTTTTGAGCGTTATTAAGCTTCATTTGCGACAAGCTAGTATGGCCATGGTTGGTACCAATTGTCCTTAGGTTTTCTGGTTTCATATGATGCCAGTACTTTCACTCTAGCTATAAAACTGAGCCCGTTGCAACCTAAAAATCGAAAGTTGCGTGAAAGAAAGTAGTAGTGTTAAAATGAATTTGCGTTATTATTATCGCATTAACTTTGACAGTCCGGAAATGTCTCAAATTAAACATAAACACAAGCAAAATGTGTGTTTCACAATAAATTATACAATATATACAATATAAAATATGCAATATATTGAGACAATAATACTATATCATTACACTATATTTATGCCAGATGTTTGTGTTGTTATCTGTACATCTTCTATTCTATTATTACTATACTATGACTTTTTTTATTTTTTCGACATAATATTCTATGACTTTATTTATTTTTTCGACATACTATAGATACTATACTATGATTTTTTTTTCGAACAACTATGACATTTTTCAGCATACTCTATTATGACTTCTTTATTTTTTCGACATACTATACTATAGTATGACGAACATTTTTATGAAAAAAAGTCAAAGTATAATATGGCGAAAAGTTTTCTGAAAAAAAGTCATAGTATAGTATGTCGAAACATTTTATGAAAAAAAAGTCATAGTATAGTATGTCGAAAAATTTCATGGAAAAAAGGTCATAGAATAGTATGCCGAAAATTGTTATGAAAAAAAAAAGTCATAGTATATTATGTTGAACATTTTTATTGAAACAAGGTCATAGTATGGTATGATGAAAAATTTCATGGAAAAAAAGTCATAGTATAGTATAACGAAAATGTTTATGAAAAAAAGTCATAGTATAGTATGTCGAAAATTTAATGAAGCAAAGTCAAAGTATAGTATGCCGAAAATTTTTACTAAAAAAAAAGTCATAGTTTATTATGTTGAAAACCTTTATTAAAACAAAGACATAGTATAGTATGACGAAAAATTTCATGAAAAAAAGTAACAGTATAATATGTCGAAAAATTTAATAAAAAAAAAAGTCATAGTATAGTTTGTCGAAAAGTTTTATGAAACAAAGGTCAAGGTATAGTATGTTGAAAAATTTCATGGAAGAAAAGTCATAGTATAGTATACCGAAAATTTTTATAAAAAAAAAAAGTCGCAGTATATTATATTGAACATTTTTATTAAAACAAAGACATAGTATAGTATGACGAAAAATTTCATGAAAAAAAGTCACAGTGTAGTTGGTCGACATTTTTTGTGAAAAAAAAGTCATAGCATAGTATGTCGAAAAATTTCATCAAAAAAAGTCATAGTATATTATGTGGAAAAATTTCGTGGAAAAAAAAGTCCTAGTATAGCATGTCGAAAAATGTAATGAAAAAAAGTCATAGTATAGGATGTCGAAAGATTTTATGAAAAAAGTCATAGTATAGCATGTCGAAAAATTTTATAAAAAAAAAGTCATAGTATAGTATGTTGAAAATCTTTATGAAAAAAAAGTCATAGTATAGTATGTCGAAAAATTTTTATGAAAAAAAAGTCATGGTATAGTATGTAAAGAAATTTGATGTAAAAAAAGTCATAGTATAGTATGCCGAAAAATGTAATGGAAAAAAAGTCATAGTATAGTATAACGTAAATTTTTATGAAAAAAAGGCATAGTATAGTATGTTGAAAACTTTTATTAAAACAAAGACATAGTATAGTATGACGAAAAATTTAATGAAAAAAAGTAACAGTATAGTATTTCGACATTTTCTATGAAAAAAAAGTCATAGTATAGTCTGTCGAAAAATGTCATCAAAAAAAAAGTCATAGTATAGTATGTGGAACATTTTCATGAAAAAGAGTCATAGAATAGTATGTCAAAAGATGTCACGGAAAAAAAGTCGTAGTATGGTATGCCGAAAATTTCTATGAAAAAAAGTGATATTAGAGTATGTCGAAAATGTTCATGGAAAAAAAAGTTATAGTATAGTATGTGGAAAATTTCATGAAAAAAAGTCATAGTATAGTATGTCGAAAATCTTTATTGAAAAAAGTCAAAGTATAGTATGTCGAAAAATTTCATGAAATAAAGTCATAGTATAGTATGTTGAATATTTTTATGAATAGTATAGTTTGTCAAAACATTTTATGAAAAAAACTGGTAGTACGGTATGTCGAAAATGTTCATGGAGAAAAAAGTCATAGTATAGTATGTGGAAAAATTTCATGAAAAAAAGTTATAGTATAGTATGTCGTAAATCTTTTTGAAAAAAAAGTCATAGTATAGTTTGTCGAAAATTTGTAAGAAAAAAAAAAGTCATGGTATATTATGTTGCAATTTTTATTGAAACAAAGTCATAGTATAGTAGGATGAAAAATTTCATGAAAAAAAGTCATAGTATAGTTTGTCGAATAGTTTTATGAAAAAACATCATAGTACAGTATGTCGAAAAAATGTATGTAAAAAAAGTCATAGTATAGTATGCAGAAAAATTTCATGGAAAAAAAGTCATAGTATAGTTTGCCGAAAAGTTTTACGAAAAAAAAAAGTCATAATATATTATGTTGAAAATATTTATTAAAACGAAGACATAGTATAGTATGACGAAAAATTTCATGAAAAAAAGTAACAGTATAGTATTTCGACATTTTTAAGAAAAAAAAGTCATGGTATAGTATGTCGAAAAATTTCATCAAAAAAAAAGTCATAGTATAGTATGTGGAATAATGTCATGAAAAAAAGTCATAGAATAGTATGTCGAAAAATGTCATGGAAAAAAAGTCATAGTATATTATGCCGAAAATTTTTATGAAAAAAAAGAATTCATGGTTTATTATGTTGAACATTTTTATTGAAACAAAGTCATAGTATAGTATGATGAAAATTTCATGAAAAAAAGTCATAGTATAGTTTGTCGAAAAGTTTTATGAAACAAAGGTAAAAGTATAGTATGTTGAAAAATGTCATCAAAAAAAAAGTCATAGTATAGTATGTGTAAAATTTTCATGAAAAAAAGTCATAGAATAGTATGTCGAAAAATTTCATGGAAAAAAAGACATAGTATGGTATGCCGCAAAGTTTTGTGAAAAAAAGTGGTAGTAGAGTATGTCGAAAATGTTCATGGAAAAAAAAGTTATAGTATAGTATGTGGAAAAATTTCATGAAAAAAAGTCATAGTATAGTATGTCGAAAATCTTTATGAATAAAAGTCATAGTATAGTATGTTGAAAGATTTTATAAAAAAAGTCATAGTATAGTTTTTCGAAAAGTTTTATGAAAAAAAGTCATAGTATAGTATGTCGAAAAAAAATGTATGAAAAAAAGTTATAGTATAGTATGTCGAAAATTTGCATGGAAAAAAAAGTCATAGTGTTGTATGTCGAAAATGTTTATGAAAAATAAGTCATAGTATAGCATGTCAAAAATATTCTTATAAAAATATTGATAGTATAGTATGTGGAAAAATTTCATGGAAGAAAAAGTCATAGTATAGCATGTCGAGAAATTTTATGAAAAAAAGTCACAGTATAGTATGTCGAAAGAGTTTTATGAAAAAAAGTCATAGTATAGTATGTCGAAAATTTTCGTGAAAAATAAGTCATAGTATAGTATGTCGAAATATTTCATGGAAGAAAAAGTCATAGTGTTGTATGTCGAAAATGTTTATGAAAAATAAGTCATAGTATAGTATGTCAAAAATATTCTTATAAAAAAAGTGATAGTATCGAAAGAGTTTATAAAAAAATGTCATCGTATAGCATGTCGAAAAATTTTATGAAAAAAAGTCATAGTATAGTATGTCGAAAAGTTTTATGAAAAAAAGTCATAGTATAGTATGTCCAAAAATTTTACGGAAAGATAGATCATAGTATAGTATTAGGAAAAATTTCATGGAAGAAAAAGTCATAGTATAGCATGTCGAAAAATTTTATGAAAAAAAGTCATAGTATAGTATGACGAAAATATTCATGAAGAAAAAGTCATGTTATAGTATAGCGAACATTTTTATGAAAATAAGTCATAGTATAGTATGTCGAAAATTTTCGTGAAAAAAAGTCATAGTATAGTATGTCGAAATATTTCATGGAAGAAAAAGTCATAGTGTTGTATGTCGAAAATGTTTATGAAAAATAAGTCATAGTATAGTATGTCACAATTATTCTTATAAAAAAGGTGATAGTATAGTATGTCGAAAATTCCCATGAACAGAAGTGATAGTATAGTATGTCGAAAGATTTTATAAAAAAAGTCATAGTATAGTATGTCGAAAAATCTTTAAGTAAAAAAAGTCAAAGTATAGTATATCGAATATTTTTATGAAAAATAAGTCATAGTATAGTATGTCGAAAATTTTTGTGAAAGAAAAGTTAAAGCATAGTATGTCGAAAATTTTTAAGAAACAAAAAGTCATAGAATAATGTGTCGAAAAATTTCATGGAAAAAGTCATAATATAGCATGTCGAAAAATGTTATAAAAAAAGACATAGTATAGTATGTTGAAAGATTTTATAAAAAAAAGTCATAGTATAGTATGTCGAAAAATTTCATGAAAAAAAGTCATAGTATAGTATGTCGAATATATTTATGAAAAAAAAGTCATAGTATAGTATGTTGAAAACCTTTATGAAAAAAAAGTCATAGTATAGCATGTCGAAAAATTTTATGAAAAAAAATCATAGTATAGTATGTAGAAAGATTTTATAAAAGAAAGTCATAGTATAGTGTGTCGAAAAATTTTATAAAAAAAAAGACATAGTAAAGTATGTCGAAAACCTTTATGAAAAAATAGTCACAGTATAGTATGTCGAATATTTTTTTGAAAAATAAGTCATAGTATAGCATGTCGAAAAATGTTATGAAAAAAACTCATAGTATAGTATGTCGAGAAATTTTATGAAAAAAAGTCATAGCATAGTATGTCGAGAAATTTTATGAAAAGAAGTCATAGTATAGTATGTCAAAAGATTTTATAAAAAAATGTCATCGTATAGCATGTCGAAAAATTTTATGAAAAAAAGTCATAGTATAGTATGACGAAATTTTTATGAAAATAAGTCATAGTATAGTATGTCGAAAATTTTCGTGAAAAAAAGTCATAGTATAGTATGTCGAAAATTCATATGAAAAAAAGTGGTAGTATAGTATGTCGAAAATGTTCATGGAAAAAAAAGTCATAGTATAGTATGTTGAAAACCTTTATGAAAAAAAAGTCACAGTATAGTATGTCGAAAAATTTCATGAAAAAAGTCATAGAATAGTATGTCGAAAGATTTTATAAAAAAATGTCATCGTATAGCATGTCGAAAAATTTCATGAAAAAAAGTCATAGTATAGTATGTCGAATATATTTATGAAAAAAAAGTCATAGTATAGTATGTGGAAAAATTTCATGAAAAAAAGTTATAGTATGGTATGTCGTAAATCTTTTTGAAAAAAAAGTCATAGTATAGTTTGTCGAAAATTTGTAAGAAAAAAAAAAGTCATGGTATATTATGTTGCAATTTTTATTGAAACAAAGTCATAGTATAGTAGGATGAAAAATTTCATGAAAAAAAGTCATAGTATAGTTTGTCGAATAGTTTTATGAAAAAACATCATAGTACAGTATGTCGAAAAAATGTATGTAAAAAAAGTCATAGTATAGTATGCAGAAAAATTTCATGGAAAAAAAGTCATAGTATAGTTTGCCGAAAAGTTTTACGAAAAAAAAAAGTCATAATATATTATGTTGAAAATATTTATTAAAACGAAGACATAGTATAGTATGACGAAAAATTTCATGAAAAAAAGTAACAGTATAGTATTTCGACATTTTTAAGAAAAAAAAGTCATGGTATAGTATGTCGAAAAATTTCATCAAAAAAAAAGTCATAGTATAGTATGTGGAATAATGTCATGAAAAAAAGTCATAGAATAGTATGTCGAAAAATGTCATGGAAAAAAAGTCATAGTATATTATGCCGAAAATTTTTATGAAAAAAAAGAATTCATGGTTTATTATGTTGAACATTTTTATTGAAACAAAGTCATAGTATAGTATGATGAAAATTTCATGAAAAAAAGTCATAGTATAGTTTGTCGAAAAGTTTTATGAAACAAAGGTAAAAGTATAGTATGTTGAAAAATGTCATCAAAAAAAAAGTCATAGTATAGTATGTGTAAAATTTTCATGAAAAAAAGTCATAGAATAGTATGTCGAAAAATTTCATGGAAAAAAAGACAGTATGGTATGCCGCAAAGTTTTATGAAAAAAAGTGGTAGTAGATTATGTCGAAAATGTTCATGGAAAAAAAAGTTATAGTATAGTATGTGGAAAAATTTCATGAAAAAAAGTCATAGTATAGTATGTCGAAAATCTTTATGAATAAAAGTCATAGTATAGTATGTTGAAAGATTTTATAAAAAAAAGTCATAGTATAGTTTTTCGAAAAGTTTTATGAAAAAAAGTCATAGTATAGTATGTCGAAAAAAAATGTATGAAAAAAAGTTATAGTATAGTATGTCGAAAATTTGCATGGAAAAAAAAGTCATAGTGTTGTATGTCGAAAATGTTTATGAAAAATAAGTCATAGTATAGCATGTCAAAAATATTCTTATAAAAATATTGATAGTATAGTATGTCGAAAAATTTTACGGAAAAATAGATCATAGTATAGTATGTGGAAAAATTTCATGGAAGAAAAAGTCATAGTATAGCATGTCGAGAAATTTTATGAAAAAAAGTCACAGTATAGTATGTCGAAAGAGTTTTATGAAAAAAAGTCATAGTATAGTATGTCAAAAATTTTCGTGAAAAAAAGTCATAGTATAGTATGTCGAAATATTTCATGGAAGAAAAAGTCATAGTGTTGTATGTCGAAAATGTTTATGAAAAATAAGTCATAGTATAGTATGTCAAAAATATTCTTATAAAAAAAGTGATAGTATCGAAAGAGTTTATAAAAAAATGTCATCGTATAGCATGTCGAAAAATTTTATGAAAAAAAGTCATAGTATAGTATGTCGAAAAGTTTTATGAAAAAAAGTCATAGTATAGTATGTCCAAAAATTTTACGGAAAAATAGATCATAGTATAGTATTAGGAAAAATTTCATGGAAGAAAAAGTCATAGTATAGCATGTCGAAAAATTTTATGAAAAAAAGTCATAGTATAGTATGACGAAAATATTCATGAAGAAAAAGTCATGTTATAGTATAGCGAACATTTTTATGAAAATAAGTCATAGTATAGTATGTCGAAAATTTTCGTGAAAAAAAGTCATAGTATAGTATGTCGAAATATTTCATGGAAGAAAAAGTCATAGTGTTGTATGTCGAAAATGTTTATGAAAAATAAGTCATAGTATAGTATGTCACAAATATTCTTATAAAAAAGGTGATAGTATAGTATGTCGAAAATTCCCATGAACAGAAGTGATAGTATAGTATGTCGAAAGATTTTATAAAAAAAGTCATAGTATAGTATGTCGAAAAATCTTTAAGTAAAAAAAGTCAAAGTATAGTATATCGAATATTTTTATGAAAAATAAGTCATAGTATAGTATGTCGAAAATTTTTGTGAAAGAAAAGTTAAAGCATAGTATGTCGAAAATTTTTAAGAAACAAAAAGTCATAGAATAATGTGTCGAAAAATTTCATGGAAAAAGTCATAATATAGCATGTCGAAAAATGTTATAAAAAAAGACATAG
The DNA here is from genome assembly GCA_916701645.2 of Sebastolobus alascanus. Classification (NCBI taxonomy): domain Eukaryota; kingdom Metazoa; phylum Chordata; class Actinopteri; order Perciformes; family Sebastidae; genus Sebastolobus; species Sebastolobus alascanus. The sequence goes on from CAKAOJ020000347.1 coordinate 826,552, forward strand.
TATAGTATGTTGAAAGATTTTATAAAAAAAAGTCATAGTATAGTATGTCGAAAAATTTCATGAAAAAAAGTCATAGTATAGTATGTCGAATATATTTATGAAAAAAAAGTCATAGTATAGTATGTTGAAAACCTTTATGAAAAAAAAGTCATAGTATAGCATGTCGAAAAATTTTATGAAAAAAAATCATAGTATAGTATGTAGAAAGATTTTATAAAAGAAAGTCATAGTATAGTGTGTCGAAAAATTTTATAAAAAAAAAGACATAGTAAAGTATGTCGAAAACCTTTATGAAAAAATAGTCACAGTATAGTATGTCGAATATTTTTTTGAAAAATAAGTCATAGTATAGCATGTCGAAAAATGTTATGAAAAAAAGTCATTGTATAGTATGTCGAGAAATTTTATGAAAAAAAGTCATAGCATAGTATGTCGAGAAATTTTATGAAAAGAAGTCATAGTATAGTATGTCAAAAGATTTTATAAAAAAATGTCATCGTATAGCATGTCGAAAAATTTTATGAAAAAAAGTCATAGTATAGTATGACGAAATTTTTGTGAAAATAAGTCATAGTATAGTATGTCGAAAATTTTCGTGAAAAAAAGTCATAGTATAGTATGTCGAAAATTCATATGAAAAAAAGTGGTAGTATAGTATGTCGAAAATGTTCATGGAAAAAAAAGTCATAGTATAGTATGTTGAAAACCTTTATGAAAAAAAAGTCACAGTATAGTATGTCGAAAAATTTCATGAAAAAAGTCATAGAATAGTATGTCGAAAAATTTCATTGAAAAAAAGTCATAGTATATTATATTGAACATTTTTATTAAAACAAAGACATAGTATATTATGACGAAAAATTTCATGAAAGAAAGTCACAGTATAGTATGTCGACATTTTTTATGAAAAAAAAGTCATAGTATAGTAAATCGAATAATTTCATCAAAAAAAAAGTCATAGTATAGTATGTGGAAAAACTTCATGGAAAAAAAAGTCATAGTATAGGATATCGAAAAATTTTATGAAAATAAGTCATAGTGTAGTATGACGAAAATCTTTATGAAGAAAAAGTCATGTTATAGTATATCGAAAATTTTTATGAAAATAAGTAATAGAAAAGTATGTCGAAAAATTTAATGGAAAAAAAGTCATAGTATAGTATGCTGAAAATTTTTATGAAAAAAAAGAATTCATGGTTTATTATGTTGAACATTTTTATTGAAACAAAGTCATAGTATAGTATGATGAAAATTTCATGAAAAAAAGTCATAGTATAGTTTGTCGAAAAGTTTTATGAAACAAAGGTCAAAGTATAGTATGTTGAAAAATGTCATCAAAAAAAAAGTCATAGTATAGTATGTGTAAAATTTTCATGAAAAAAAGTCATAGAATCGTATGTCAAAGAATTTCATGGAAAAAAAGTCATAGTATGATATGCCGCAAAGATTTATGAAAAAAAGTGGTAGTAGAGTATGTCGAAAATGTTCATGGAAAAAAAAGTTATAGTATAGTATGTGGAAAAATTTCATGAAAAAAGGTCTTGGTATAGTATGTCGAAAATCTTTATGAAAAAAAGTCATAGTATAGTATGTTGAAAGATTTTATAGAAAAAAAGTCATAGTATAGTACGTTGAATATTTTTATGAAAAATAAGTCATAGTATATTATGTCAAAAATTTTATAAAAAAAGTGGTAGGAGAGTATGTCGAAAATTTTCATGGAGAAAAAAGTCATAGTATAGTATGTGGAAAAATTTCATGAAAAAAAGTCATAGAATAGTATGTCGAAAAATTTCATGCAAAAAAAGACATAGTATGGTATGCCGCAAAGTTTTATGAAAAAAAGTGGTAGTAGATTATGTCGAAAATGTTCATGGAAAAAAAAGTTATAGTATAGTATGTGGAAAAATTTCATGAAAAAAAGTCATAGTTTAGTATGTCGAAAATCTTTATGAATAAATGTCATAGTATAGTATGTTGAAAGATTTTATAAAAAAAAGTCATAGTATAGTTTTTCGAAAAGTTTTATGAAAAAAAGTCATAGTATAGTATGTCGAAAAAAAATGTATGAAAAAAAGTTATAGTATAGTATGTCGAAAATTTGCATGGAAAAAAAGGTCATAGTGTTGTATGTCGAAAATGTTTATGAAAAATAAGTCATAGTATAGCATGTCAAAAATATTCTTATAAAAATATTGATAGTATAGTATGTCGAAAAATTTTACGGAAAAATAGATCATAGTATAGTATGTGGAAAAATTTCATGGAAGAAAAAGTCATAGTATAGCATGTCGAGAAATTTTATGAAAAAAAGTCACAGTATAGTATGTCGAAAGAGTTTTATGAAAAAAAGTCATAGTATAGTATGTCGAAAATTTTCGTGAAAAAAAGTCACAGTATAGTATGTCGAAATATTTCATGGAAGAAAAAGTCATAGTGTTGTATGTCGAAAATGTTTATGAAAAATAAGTCATAGTATAGTATGTCACAAATATTCTTATAAAAAAGGTGATAGTATAGTATGTCGAAAATTCCCATGAACAGAAGTGATAGTATAGTATGTCGAAAGATTTTATAAAAAAAGTCATAGTATAGTATGTCGAAAAATCTTTAAGTAAAAAAAGTCAAAGTATAGTATATCGAATATTTTTATGAAAAATAAGTCATAGTATAGTATGTCGAAAATTTTTGTGAAAGAAAAGTTAAAGCATAGTATGTCGAAAATTTTTAAGAAACAAAAAGTCATAGAATAATGTGTCGAAAAATTTCATGGAAAAAGTCATAATATAGCATGTCGAAAAATGTTATAAAAAAAGACATAGTATAGTATGTTGAAAGATTTTATAAAAAAAAGTCATAGTATAGTATGTCGAAAAATTTCATGAAAAAAAGTCATAGTATAGCATGTCGAATATTTTTTTGAAAAATAAGTCATAGTATAGCATGTCGAAAAATGTTATGAAAAAAAGTCATAGTATAGTATGTCGAGAAATTTTATGAAAAAAAGTCATAGCATAGTATGTCGAGAAATTTTATGAAAAGAAGTCATAGTATAGTATGTCAAAAGATTTTATAAAAAAATGTCATCGTATAGTATGACGAAAAATTTTATGAAAAAAAGTCATAGTATAGTATGACGAAAATATTCATGAAGAAAAAGTCATGTTATAGTATAGCGAACATTTTTATGAAAATAAGTCATAGTATAGTATGTCGAAAAATTTCATGAAAAAAGTCATAGAATAGTATGTCGAAAGATTTTATAAAAAAATGTCATCGTATAGCATGTCGAAAAATTTCATGAAAAAAAGTCATAGTATAGTATGTCGAATATATTTATGAAAAAAAAGTCATAGTATAGTATGTGGAAAAATTTCATGAAAAAAAGTTATAGTATAGTATGTCGTAAATCTTTTTGAAAAAAAAGTCATAGTATAGTTTGTCGAAAATTTGTAAGAAAAAAAAAAGTCATGGTATATTATGTTGCAATTTTTATTGAAACAAAGTCATAGTATAGTAGGATGAAAAATTTCATGAAAAAAAGTCATAGTATAGTTTGTCGAATAGTTTTATGAAAAAACATCATAGTACAGTATGTCGAAAAAATGTATGTAAAAAAAGTCATAGTATAGTATGCAAAAAAATTTCATGGAAAAAAAGTCATAGTATAGTTTGCCGAAAAGTTTTACGAAAAAAAAAAGTCATAATATATTATGTTGAAAATATTTATTAAAACGAAGACATAGTATAGTATGACGAAAAATTTCATGAAAAAAAGTAACAGTATAGTATTTCGACATTTTTAAGAAAAAAAAGTCATGGTATAGTATGTCGAAAAATTTCATCAAAAAAAAAGTCATAGTATAGTATGTGGAATAATGTCATGAAAAAAAGTCATAGAATAGTATGTCGAAAAATGTCATGGAAAAAAAGTCATAGTATATTATGCCGAAAATTTTTATGAAAAAAAAGAATTCATGGTTTATTATGTTGAACATTTTTATTGAAACAAAGTCATAGTATAGTATGATGAAAATTTCATGAAAAAAAGTCATAGTATAGTTTGTCGAAAAGTTTTATGAAACAAAGGTAAAAGTATAGTATGTTGAAAAATGTCATCAAAAAAAAAGTCATAGTATAGTATGTGTAAAATTTTCATGAAAAAAAGTCATAGAATAGTATGTCGAAAAATTTCATGGAAAAAAAGACATAGTATGGTATGCCGCAAAGTTTTATGAAAAAAAGTGGTAGTAGAGTATGTCGAAAATGTTCATGGAAAAAAAAGTTATAGTATAGTATGTGGAAAAATTTCATGAAAAAAAGTCATAGTATAGTATGTCGAAAATCTTTATGAATAAAAGTCATAGTATAGTATGTTGAAAGATTTTATAAAAAAAAGTCATAGTATAGTTTTTCGAAAAGTTTTATGAAAAAAAGTCATAGTGTTGTATGTCGAAAATGTTTATGAAAAATAAGTCATAGTATAGCATGTCAAAAATATTCTTATAAAAATATTGATAGTATAGTATGTCGAAAAATTTTACGGAAAAATAGATCATAGTATAGTATGTGGAAAAATTTCATGGAAGAAAAAGTCATAGTATAGCATGTCGAGAAATTTTATGAAAAAAAGTCACAGTATAGTATGTCGAAAGAGTTTTATGAAAAAAAGTCATAGTATAGTATGTCGAAAATTTTCGTGAAAAAAAGTCATAGTATAGTATGTCGAAATATTTCATGGAAGAAAAAGTCATAGTGTTGTATGTCGAAAATGTTTATGAAAAATAAGTCATAGTATAGTATGTCAAAAATATTCTTATAAAAAAAGTGATAGTATCGAAAGAGTTTATAAAAAAATGTCATCGTATAGCATGTCGAAAAATTTTATGAAAAAAAGTCATAGTATAGTATGTCGAAAAGTTTTATGAAAAAAAGTCATAGTATAGTATGTCGAAAATTTTTGTAAAAGAAAAGTTAAAGCATAGTATGTCGAAAATTTTTAAGAAACAAAAAGTCATAGAATAATGTGTCGAAAAATTTCATGGAAAAAGTCATAATATAGCATGTCGAAAAATGTTATAAAAAAAGACATAGTATAGTATGTTGAAAGATTTTATAAAAAAAAGTCATAGTATAGTATGTCGAAAAATTTCATGAAAAAAAGTCATAGTATAGTATGTCGAATATATTTATGAAAAAAAATCATAGTATAGTATGTAGAAAGATTTTATAAAAGAAAGTCATAGTATAGTGTGTCGAAAAATTTTATAAAAAAAAAGACATAGTAAAGTATGTCGAAAACCTTTATGAAAAAATAGTCACAGTATAGTATGTCGAATATTTTTTTGAAAAAAAAGTCATAGTATAGCATGTCGAAAAATGTTATGAAAAAAAGTCATAGTATAGTATGTCGAGAAATTTTATGAAAAAATGTCATAGTATAGCATGTCGAAAAATTTTATGAAAAAAAATCATAGTATAGTATGTAGAAAGATTTTATAAAAGAAAGTCATAGTATAGTGTGTCGAAAAATTTTATAAAAAAAAAGACATAGTAAAGTATGTCGAAAACCTTTATGAAAAAATAGTCACAGTATAGTATGTCGAATATGTTTTTGAAAAATAAGTCATAGTATAGCATGTCGAAAAATGTTATGAAAAAAAGTCATAGTATAGTATGTCGAGAAATTTTATGAAAAAAAGTCATAGCATAGTATGTCGAGAAATTTTATGAAAAGAAGTCATAGTATAGTATGTCAAAAGATTTTATAAAAAAATTTCATCGTATAGCATGTCGAAAAATTTTATGAAAAAAAGTCATAGTATAGTATGACGAAATTTTTATGAAAATAAGTCATAGTATAGTATGTCGAAAATTTTCGTGAAAAAAAGTCATAGTATAGTATGTCGAAAATTCATATGAAAAAAAGTGGTAGTATAGTATGTCGAATAATTTCATAAAAAAAAAAGTCATAGTATAGTATGTGGAAAAACTTCATGGAAAAAAAAGTCATAGTATAGGATATCGAAAAATTTTATGAAAATAAGTCATAGTGTAGTATGACGAAAATCTTTATGAAGAAAAAGTCATGTTATAGTATATCGAAAATTTTTATGAAAATAAGTAATAGAAAAGTATGTCGAAAAATTTAATGGAAAAAAAGTCATAGTATAGTATGCTGAAAATTTTTATGAAAAAAAAGAATTCATGGTTTATTATGTTGAACATTTTTATTGAAACAAAGTCATAGTATAGTATGATGAAAATTTCATGAAAAAAAGTCATAGTATAGTTTGTCGAAAAGTTTTATGAAACAAAGGTCAAAGTATAGTATGTTGAAAAATTTTCATGAAAAAAAGTCATAGAATCGTATGTCAAAGAATTTCATGGAAAAAAAGTCATAGTATGATATGCCGCAAAGATTTATGAAAAAAAGTGGTAGTAGAGTATGTCGAAAATGTTCATGGAAAAAAAAGTTATAGTATAGTATGTGGAAAAATTTCATGAAAAAAGGTCTTGGTATAGTATGTCGAAAATCTTTATGAAAAAAAGTCATAGTATAGTATGTTGAAAGATTTTATAGAAAAAAAGTCATAGTATAGTACGTTGAATATTTTTATGAAAAATAAGTCATAGTATATTATGTCAAAAATTTTATAAAAAAAGTGGTAGGAGAGTATGTCGAAAATGTTCATGGAGAAAAAAGTCATAGTATAGTATGTGGAAAAATTTCATGAAAAAAAGTCATAGAATAGTATGTCGAAAAATTTCATGGAAAAAAAGACATAGTATGGTATGCCGCAAAGTTTTATGAAAAAAAGTGGTAGTAGATTATGTCGAAAATGTTCATGGAAAAAAAAGTTATAGTATAGTATGTGGAAAAATTTCATGAAAAAAAGTCATAGTATAGTATGTCGAAAATCTTTATGAATAAAAGTCATAGTATAGTATGTTGAAAGATTTTATAAAAAAAAGTCATAGTATAGTTTTTCGAAAAGTTTTATGAAAAAAAGTCATAGTATAGTATGTCGAAAAAAAATGTATGAAAAAAAGTTATAGTATAGTATGTCGAAAATTTGCATGGAAAAAAAAGTCATAGTGTTGTATGTCGAAAATGTTTATGAAAAATAAGTCATAGTATAGCATGTCAAAAATATTCTTATAAAAATATTGATAGTATAGTATGTCGAAAAATTTTACGGAAAAATAGATCATAGTATAGTATGTGGAAAAATTTCATGGAAGAAAAAGTCTTAGTATAGCATGTCGAAAGAGTTTTATGAAAAAAAGTCATAGTATAGTATGTCGAAAATTTTCGTGAAAAAAAGTCATAGTATAGTATGTCGAAATATTTCATGGAAGAAAAAGTCATAGTGTTGTATGTCGAAAATGTTTATGAAAAATAAGTCATAGTATAGTATGTCAAAAATATTCTTATAAAAAAAGTGATAGTATCGAAAGAGTTTATAAAAAAATGTCATCGTATAGCATGTCGAAAAATTTTATGAAAAAAAGTCATAGTATAGTATGTCGAAAAGTTTTATGAAAAAAAGTCATAGTATAGTATGTCCAAAAATTTTACGGAAAAATAGATCATAGTATAGTATTAGGAAAAATTTCATGGAAGAAAAAGTCATAGTATAGCATGTCGAAAAATTTTATGAAAAAAAGTCATAGTATAGTATGACGAAAATATTCATGAAGAAAAAGTCATGTTATAGTATAGCGAACATTTTTATGAAAATAAGTCATAGTATAGTATGTCGGAAATTTTCGTGAAAAAAAGTCATAGTATAGTATGTCGAAATATTTCATGGAAGAAAAAGTCATAGTGTTGTATGTCGAAAATGTTTATGAAAAATAAGTCATAGTATAGTATGTCACAAATATTCTTATAAAAAAGGTGATAGTATAGTATGTCGAAAATTCCCATGAACAGAAGTGATAGTATAGTATGTCGAAAGATTTTATAAAAAAAGTCATAGTATAGAATGTCGAAAAATCTTTAAGTAAAAAAAGTCAAAGTATAGTATATCGAATATTTTTATGAAAAATAAGTCATAGTATAGTATGTCGAAAATTTTTGTGAAAGAAAAGTTAAAGCATAGTATGTCGAAAATTTTTAAGAAACAAAAAGTCATAGAATAATGTGTCGAAAAATTTCATGGAAAAAGTCATAATATAGCATGTCGAAAAATGTTATAAAAAAAGACATAGTATAGTATGTTGAAAGATTTTATAAAAAAAAGTCATAGTATAGTATGTCGAAAAATTTCATGAAAAAAAGTCATAGTATAGTATGTCGAATATATTTATGAAAAAAAAGTCATAGTATAGTATGTTGAAAACCTTTATGAAAAAAAAGTCATAGTATAGCATGTCGAAAAATTTTATGAAAAAAAATCATAGTATAGTATGTAGAAAGATTTTATAAAAGAGTCATAGTATAGTGTGTCGAAAAATTTTATAAAAAAAAAGACAGTAAATTATGTCGAAAACCTTTATGAAAAAATAGTCACAGTATAGTATGTCGAATATTTTTTTGAAAAATAAGTCATAGTATAGCATGTCGAAAAATGTTATGAAAAAAAGTCATAGTATCGTATGTCGAGAAATTTTATGAAAAAAAGTCATAGCATAGTATGTCGAGAAATTTTATGAAAAGAAGTCATAGTATAGTATGTCAAAAGATTTTATAAAAAAATGTCATCGTATAGCATGTCGAAAAATTTTATGAAAAAAAGTCATAGTATAGTATGACGAAATTTTTGTGAAAATAAGTCATAGTATAGTATGTCGAAAATTTTCGTGAAAAAAAGTCATAGTATAGTATGTCGAAAATTCATATGAAAAAAAGTGGTAGTATAGTATGTCGAAAATGTTCATGGAAAAAAAAGTCATAGTATAGTATGTTGAAAACCTTTATGAAAAAAAAGTCACAGTATAGTATGTCGAAAAATTTCATGAAAAAAGTCATAGAATAGTATGTCGAAAAATTTCATTGAAAAAAAGTCATAGTATATTATATTGAACATTTTTATTAAAACAAAGACATAGTATATTATGACGAAAAATTTCATGAAAGAAAGTCACAGTATAGTATGTCGACATTTTTTATGAAAAAAAAGTCATAGTATAGTAAATCGAATAATTTCATAAAAAAAAAAGTCATAGTATAGTATGTGGAAAAACTTCATGGAAAAAAAAGTCATAGTATAGGATATCGAAAAATTTTATGAAAATAAGTCATAGTGTAGTATGACGAAAATCTTTATGAAGAAAAAGTCATGTTATAGTATATCGAAAATTTTTATGAAAATAAGTAATAGAAAAGTATGTCGAAAAATTTAATGGAAAAAAAGTCATAGTATAGTATGCTGAAAATTTTTATGAAAAAAAAGAATTCATGGTTTATTATGTTGAACATTTTTATTGAAACAAAGTCATAGTATAGTATGATGAAAATTTCATGAAAAAAAGTCATAGTATAGTTTGTCGAAAAGTTTTATGAAACATAGGTCAAAGTATAGTATGTTGAAAAATGTCATCAAAAAAAAAGTCATAGTATAGTATGTGTAAAATTTTCATGAAAAAAAGTCATAGAATCGTATGTCAAAGAATTTCATGGAAAAAAAGTCATAGTATGATATGCCGCAAAGATTTATGAAAAAAAGTGGTAGTAGAGTATGTCGAAAATGTTCATGGAAAAAAAAGTTATAGTATAGTATGTGGAAAAATTTCATGAAAAAAGGTCTTGGTATAGTATGTCGAAAATCTTTATGAAAAAAAGTCATAGTATAGTATGTTGAAAGATTTTATAGAAAAAAAGTCATAGTATAGTACGTTGAATATTTTTATGAAAAATAAGTCATAGTATATTATGTCAAAAATTTTATAAAAAAAGTGGTAGGAGAGTATGTCGAAAATGTTCATGGAGAAAAAAGTCATAGTATAGTATGTGGAAAAATTTCATGAAAAAAAGTCATAGAATAGTATGTCGAAAAATTTCATGGAAAAAAAGACATAGTATGGTATGCCGCAAAGTTTTATGAAAAAAAGTGGTAGTAGATTATGTCGAAAATGTTCATGGAAAAAAAAGTTATAGTATAGCATGTGGAAAAATTTCATGAAAAAAAGTCATAGTATAGTATGTCGAAAATCTTTATGAATAAAAGTCATAGTATAGTATGTTGAAAGATTTTATAAAAAAAAGTCATAGTATAGTTTTTCGAAAAGTTTTATGAAAAAAAGTCATAGTATAGTTTGTCGAAAAAAAATGTATGAAAAAAAGTTATAGTATAGTATGTCGAAAATTTGCATGGAAAAAAAAGTCATACTGTTGTATGTCGAAAATGTTTATGAAAAATAAGTCATAGTATAGCATGTCAAAAATATTCTTATAAAAATATTGATAGTATAGTATGTCGAAAAATTTTACGGAAAACTAGATCATAGTATAGTATGTGGAAAAATTTCATGGAAGAAAAAGTCATAGTATAGCATGTCGAGAAATTTTATGAAAAAAAGTCACAGTATAGTATGTCGAAAGAGTTTTATGAAACAAAGTCATAGTATAGTATGTCGAAAATTTTCGTGAAAAAAAGTCATAGTATAGTATGTCGAAATATTTCATGGAAGAAAAAGTCATAGTGTTGTATGTCGAAAATGTTTATGAAAAATAAGTCATAGTATAGTATGTCAAAAATATTCTTATAAAAAAAGTGATAGTATCGAAAGAGTTTATAAAAAAATGTCATCGTATAGCATGTCGAAAAATTTTATGAAAAAAAGTCATAGTATAGTATGTCGAAAAGTTTTATGAAAAAGAGTCATAGTATAGTATGTCCAAAAATTTTACGGAAAAATAGATCATAGTATAGTATTAGGAAAAATTTCATGGAAGAAAAAGTCATAGTATAGCATGTCGAAAAATTTTATGAAAAAAAGTCATAGTATAGTATGACGAAAATATTCATGAAGAAAAAGTCATGTTATAGTATAGCGAACATTTTTATGAAAATAAGTCATAGTATAGTATGTCGAAAATTTTCGTGAAAAAAAGTCATAGTATAGTATGTCGAAATATTTCATGGAAGAAAAAGTCATAGTGTTGTATGTCGAAAATGTTTATGAAAAATAAGTCATAGTATAGTATGTCACAAATATTCTTATAAAAAAGGTGATAGTATAGTATGTCGAAAATTCCCATGAACAGAAGTGATAGTATAGTATGTCGAAAGATTTTATAAAAAAAGTCATAGTATAGTATGTCGAAAAATCTTTAAGTAAAAAAAGTCAAAGTATAGTATATCGAATATTTTTATGAAAAATAAGTCATAGTATAGTATGTCGAAGATTTTTGTGAAAGAAAAGTTAAAGCATAGTATGTCGAAAATTTTTAAGAAACAAAAAGTCATAGAATAATGTGTCGAAAAATTTCATGGAAAAAGTCATAATATAGCATGTCGAAAAATGTTATAAAAAAAGACATAGTATAGTATGTTGAAAGATTTTATAAAAAAAAGTCATAGTATAGTATGTCGAAAAATTTCATGAAAAAAAGTCATAGTATAGTATGTCGAATATATTTATGAAAAAAAAGTCATAGTATAGTATGTTGAAAACCTTTATGAAAAAAAAGTCATAGTATAGCATGTCGAAAAATTTTATGAAAAAAAATCATAGTATAGTATGTAGAAAGATTTTATAAAAGAAAGTCATAGTATAGTGTGTCGAAAAATTTTATAAAAAAAAAGACATAGTAAAGTATGTCGAAAACCTTTATGAAAAAATAGTCACAGTATAGTATGTCGAATATTTTTTTGAAAAATAAGTCATAGTATAGCATGTCGAAAAATGTTATGAAAAAAAGTCATAGTATAGTATGTCGAGAAATTTTATGAAAAAAAGTCATAGCATAGTATGTCGAGAAATTTTATGAAAAGAAGTCATAGTATAGTATGTCAAAAGATTTTATAAAAAAATGTCATCGTATAGCATGTCGAAAAATTTTATGAAAAAAAGTCATAGTATAGTATGACGAAATTTTTATGAAAATAAGTCATAGTATAGTATGTCGAAAATTTTCGTGAAAAAAAGTCATAGTATAGTATGTCGAAAATTCATATGAAAAAAAGTGGTAGTATAGTATGTCGAAAATGTTCATGGAAAAAAAAGTCATAGTATAGTATGTTGAAAACCTTTATGAAAAAAAAGTCACAGTATAGTATGTCGAAAAATTTCATGAAAAAAGTCATAGAATAGTATGTCGAAAAATTTCATTGAAAAAAAGTCATAGTATATTATATTGAACATTTTTATTAAAACAAAGACATAGTATATTATGACGAAAAATTTCATGAAAGAAAGTCACAGTATAGTATGTCGACATTTTTTATGAAAAAAAAGTCATAGTATAGTAAATCGAATAATTTCATCAAAAAAAAAGTCATAGTATAGTATGTGGAAAAACTTCATGGAAAAAAAAGTCATAGTATAGGATATCGAAAAATGTTATGAAAATAAGTCATAGTGTAGTATGAGGAAAATCTTTATGAAGAAAAAGTCATGTTATAGTATATCGAAATTTTTTATGAAAATAAGTAATAGAAAAGTATGTCGAAAAATTTAATGGAAAAAAAGTCATAGTATAGTATGCTGAAAATTTTTATGAAAAAAAAGAATTCATGGTTTATTATGTTGAACATTTTTATTGAAACAAAGTCATAGTATAGTATGATGAAAATTTCATGAAAAAAAGTCATAGTATAGTTTGTCGAAAAGTTTTATGAAACAAAGGTCAAAGTATAGTATGTTGAAAAATGTCATCAAAAAAAAAGTCATAGTATAGTATGTGTAAAATTTTCATGAAAAAAAGTCATAGAATCGTATGTCAAAGAATTTCATGGAAAAAAAGTCATAGTATGATATGCCGCAAAGATTTATGAAAAAAAGTGGTAGTAGAGTATGTCGAAAATGTTCATGGAAAAAAAAGTTATAGTATAGTATGTGGAAAAATTTCATGAAAAAAGGTCTTGGTATAGTATGTCGAAAATCTTTATGAAAAAAAGTCATAGTATAGTATGTTGAAAGATTTTATAGAAAAAAAGTCATAGTATAGTACGTTGAATATTTTTATGAAAAATAAGTCATAGTATATTATGTCAAAAATTTTATAAAAAAAGTGGTAGGAGAGTATGTCGAAAATGTTCATGGAGAAAAAAGTCATAGTATAGTATGTGGAAAAATTTCATGAAAAAAAGTCATAGTATAGTATGTCGAAAAATTTCATGGAAAAAAAGTCATAGTATAGTATGCCGAAAAGTTTTATGAAAAAAAAAATTCATGGTATATTATGTTGAACATTTTTATTTTAACAAAGTCATAGTATAGGATGTGGAAAAATTTCACGAAAAAAAGTCATAGTATAGTATGTGGAAAAATTTCATGAAAAAAAGTCATAGTGTAGTATGTCGAAAAATTTCATGGAAAAAAAGTCATAGTGTAGTATGCCGAAAAGTTTTATGAAAAAAAAAATTCATGGTATGTTATGTTGAACATTTTTATTGAAACAAAGTCATAGTATAGTATGTGGAAAAATTTCATGAAAAAAAGTCATTGTGTAGTATGTCGAAAATCTTTATGAAAAAAAAGTCATAGTATAGTTTGTCGAAAAATTTTTATGAAAGAAAAAAGTCACGGTATATTATGTTGAAAATTTTTATTGAAACAAAGTCATAGTATAGTAGGATGAAAAATTTCATGAAAAAAGGTCATAGTATAGTTTGTCGAAAAGTTTTATGAAAAAAAGTCATAGTATAGTATGTCGAAAAATGTTTTGGAAAAAAAGTCATAGTATAGTATGCCGAAACATTTCATGGAAAAAAAGTCATAGTATAGTATGCCGAAAAATGTTATGGAAAAAAAGTCATAGTATAGTATGTCGAAAAATTTTGTGGAAAAAAAGTCATAGTATAGTATGTGGAAAAATGTCATGAAAAAAAGTCATAGAATAATGTGTCGAAAAATTCTATGAAAAAGAGCCATAGTATAGTATGTCGAAGATTTTATGAAAAAATAGTCATAGTATGTCGAAAATCTTTATGAAAAAAAGTCATAGTATAGTATGTCGAATATTTTTATGAAAAATAAGTCACAGTATAGCATGTCGAAAAATTTTATGAAAAAAAGTCATAGTATAGTATGTCAAGAAATTTTATGAAAAAAAGTCATAGTATAGTATGTCGAAAATTTTCGTGAAAAAAAGTCATAGTATAGTATGTCGAAAATTCATATGAAAAAAAGTGGTAGTATAGTATGTCGAAAATGTTCATGGAAAAAAAAGTCATAGTATAGTATGTTGAAAACCTTTATGAAAAAAAAGTCACAGTATATTATGTCGAAAAATTTCATGAAAAAAGTCATAGAATAGTATGTCGAAAAATTTCATTGAAAAAAAGTCATAGTATATTATATTGAACATTTTTATTAAAACAAAGACATAGTATATTATGACGAAAAATTTCATGAAAGAAAGTCACAGTATAGTATGTCGACATTTTTTATGAAAAAAAAGTCATAGTATAGTAAATCGAATAATTTCATCAAAAAAAAAGTCATAGTATAGTATGTGGAAAAACTTCATGGAAAAAAAAGTCATAGTATAGGATATCGAAAAATTTTATGAAAATAAGTCATAGTGTAGTATGACGAAAATCTTTATGAAGAAAAAGTCATGTTATAGTATATCGAAAATTTTTATGAAAATAAGTAATAGAAAAGTATGTCGAAAAATTTAATGGAAAAAAAGTCATAGTATAGTATGCTGAAAATTTTTATGAAAAAAAAGAATTCATGGTTTATTATGTTGAACATTTTTATTGAAACAAAGTCATAGTATAGTATGATGAAAATTTCATGAAAAAAAGTCATAGTATAGTTTGTCGAAAAGTTTTATGAAAAAAAGTCATAGTATAGTATGTCGAAAAATGTTTTGGAAAAAAAGTCATAGTATAGTATGCCGAAACATTTCATGGAAAAAAAGTCATAGTATAGTATGCCGAAAAATGTTATGGAAAAAAAGTCATAGTATAGTATGTCGAAAAATTTTGTGGAAAAAAAGTCATAGTATAGTATGTGGAAAAATGTCATGAAAAAAAGTCATAGAATAATGTGTCGAAAAATTCTATGAAAAAGAGCCATAGTATAGTATGTCGAAGATTTTATGAAAAAATAGTCATAGTATGTCGAAAATCTTTATGAAAAAAAGTCATAGTATAGTATGTCGAATATTTTTATGAAAAATAAGTCACAGTATAGCATGTCGAAAAATTTTATGAAAAAAAGTCATAGTATAGTATGTCAAGAAATTTTATGAAAAAAAGTCATAGTATAGTATGTCGAAAATTTTCGTGAAAAAAAGTCATAGTATAGTATGTCGAAAATTCATATGAAAAAAAGTGGTAGTATAGTATGTCGAAAATGTTCATGGAAAAAAAAGTCATAGTATAGTATGTTGAAAACCTTTATGAAAAAAAAGTCACAGTATATTATGTCGAAAAATTTCATGAAAAAAGTCATAGAATAGTATGTCGAAAAATTTCATTGAAAAAAAGTCATAGTATATTATATTGAACATTTTTATTAAAACAAAGACATAGTATATTATGACGAAAAATTTCATGAAAGAAAGTCACAGTATAGTATGTCGACATTTTTTATGAAAAAAAAGTCATAGTATAGTAAATCGAATAATTTCATCAAAAAAAAAGTCATAGTATAGTATGTGGAAAAACTTCATGGAAAAAAAAGTCATAGTATAGGATATCGAAAAATTTTATGAAAATAAGTCATAGTGTAGTATGACGAAAATCTTTATGAAGAAAAAGTCATGTTATAGTATATCGAAAATTTTTATGAAAATAAGTAATAGAAAAGTATGTCGAAAAATTTAATGGAAAAAAAGTCATAGTATAGTATGCTGAAAATTTTTATGAAAAAAAAGAATTCATGGTTTATTATGTTGAACATTTTTATTGAAACAAAGTCATAGTATAGTATGATGAAAATTTCATGAAAAAAAGTCATAGTATAGTTTGTCGAAAAGTTTTATGAAACAAAGGTCAAAGTATAGTATGATGAAAAATGTCATCAAAAAAAAAGTCATAGTATAGTATGTGTAAAATTTTCATGAAAAAAAGTCATAGAATCGTATGTCAAAGAATTTCATGGAAAAAAAGTCATAGTATGATATGCCGCAAAGATTTATGAAAAAAAGTGGTAGTAGAGTATGTCGAAAATGTTCATGGAAAAAAAAGTTATAGTATAGTATGTGGAAAAATTTCATGAAAAAAGGTCTTGGTATAGTATGTCGAAAATCTTTATGAAAAAAAGTCATAGTATAGTATGTTGAAAGATTTTATAGAAAAAAAATCATAGTATAGTACGTTGAATATTTTTATGAAAAATAAGTCATAGTATATTATGTCAAAAATTTTATAAAAAAAGTGGTAGGAGAGTATGTCGAAAATGTTCATGGAGAAAAAAGTCATAGTATAGTATGTGGAAAAATTTCATGAAAAAAAGTCATAGTATAGTATGTCGAAAAATTTCATGGAAAAAAAGTCATAGTATAGTATGCCGAAAAGTTTTATGAAAAAAAAAATTCATGGTATATTATGTTGAACATTTTTATTTTAACAAAGTCATAGTATAGGATGTGGAAAAATTTCACGAAAAAAAGTCATTGTATAGTATGTCGAAAATCTTTATGAAAAAAAAGTCATAGTATAGTTTGTCGAAAAAATTTTATGAAAAAAAGAATTCATGGTTTATTATGTTGAACATTTTTATTGAAACAAAGTCATAGTATAGTATGATGAAAATTTCATGAAAAAAAGTCATAGTATAGTTTGTCGAAAAGTTTTATGAAACAAAGGTCAAAGTATATTATGTTGAAAAATGTAATCAAAAAAAAAGTCATAGTATAGTATGTGTAAAATTTTCATGAAAAAAAGTCATAGAATAGTATGTCGAAAAATTTCATGGAAAAAAAGTCATAGTATGGTATGCCGCAAAGTTTTATGAAAAAAAGTGGTAGTAGAGTATGTCGAAAATGTTCATGGAAAAAAAAGTTATAGTATAGTATGTGGAAAAATTTCATGAAAAAAAGTTATACTATAGTATGTCGAAAATCTTTATGAAAAAAAAGTCATAGTATAGTACGTTGAATATTTATATGAAAAATAAGTCATAGTATATTATGTCAAAAAATTTTATGAAAAAAAGTGGTAGTAGAGTATGTCGAAAATGTTCATGGAGAAAAAAGTCATAGTATAGTATGTGGAAAAATTTCATGAAAAAAAGTCATAGTGTAGTATGTCGAAAAATTTCATGGAAAAAAAGTCATAGTGTAGTATGCCGAAAAGTTTTATGAAAAAAAAAATTCATGGTATGTTATGTTGAACATTTTTATTGAAACAAAGTCATAGTATAGTATGTGGAAAAATTTCATGAAAAAAAGTCATTGTGTAGTATGTTGAAAATCTTTATGAAAAAAAAGTCATAGTATAGTTTGTCGAAAAATTTTTATGAAAAAAAAAAGTCATGGGTATATTATGTGAAATGTTTATGAAACAAAGTCAAAGTATATTCCGATGAAAAATTTCATGCAAAAAGTCATAGTATAGTTTTGTCGAAAAGTTTTTATGAAAAAAAATCATAGTATATTAAAATTTTTAAAAAAAAATAGTATAGTAGTCAAAAATTTATAAAAAAATGTCATAGTATAGTATGTCAAAAATTTTATGAAAAAAAAATATAGTATAGTATAAAATTTTAAAAAAAAATTAGTATATATGTCGAAAAATTCATGAAAAAATATATATAGTAAAAACTTTAAAAAAAAAATTTAAGTAAATAGTAAAAAATTTTTAAAAAATCATAAAAGTATGTCGAAAAATTTAGAAAAAAGTCATGTAATTAAGAAATTTTTAAAAAAAAATGTATATTTTCGAAAATTTTTAAAAAAGAATAAATAGTATCGATTTTTTATGAAAAAAAATATATATAGGATTAAAAATTTATGAAAAAATCATGGGGTTTGTATGACGAAAATTTATTAAGAAAAATCAAGTTATAGTATATGAAAATTTTGAAAAAAATAGATAAATATTTGGAAAAATTTAGAAAAAAAATCATAGTATAGTATGCAAAATTTTAAAAAAAAATTATTTATTTTGTTAAAATTTTATGAAAAAATCATAGTATAGTATGTGAAAATTTAAAAAAAAAGTAAAATTTGTAAAAGTTTTAGAAAAAAGGAAAAGTATGTTAAAAATTATAAAAAAAAATCAATATATTGTAAAATTTATGAAAAAAAGTTAATAAATATTAAAAATTTAAAAAAAATCATAGTATAATGTCGAAAATTTTATGAAAAAAAGTTAAGTAAGTATGTGAAAATTTATGAAAAAAAATTTTTTAAGTAGAAAAATTTTGAAAAAGTCATGGTATAGTATTAAAATTTTATAAAAAAAAATTATTGGAAAAATTTAAAAAAATTTTAAAAGTATTAAAATTAAAAAAAAAAATTTTAAATATAGTTGTCGAAAATTTTTAAAAAAAAAAAGTCATATATTATGTGAAAAATTTTTAAAAAAAAAGATATAATGTTGAAAAATTTATGAAAAAAGGGCATAGTATAGTTTAAAATTTAAAAAAATATATATAGTTGTCGAAAATTTTTAAAAAATCAAGTATATTGGGAAAAAAATGAAAAAAAGTATAGTATAGTATTAAAATGTTATAAAAAAATCATGATATTGCGAAAAATTTTATGAAAAAAAAAATAATAAAATTGGAAAATTTTTTTTTTTTTTATATTTTTTTTAACTTTTAAACTTTTTTAAAAGTTTTTCCCCAATTTTTTTTGAAAAATTTTTTATTTATGTGGGAAAATTATGAAAAAAGTCATAGAAAAATTGTCAAAAATTTATGAAAAAAAGCATAGTATAGTATGTAAAATTTTTTGAAAAAATAGTATAGTATGTCGAAAATTTTATAAAAAAAGTCATATTTTAGTATGTCGAAAAAAAAAAAAGAAATGAAAATTTTTTTTAAAAAAAAAAAAAAAATTTAAAAAATTTTAAAAAAATTAAAAATTTTAAAATTTTTAAAAAAAATTTTAAAATTTAAAAATTTTATAAAAAAAAATTTTAAAATGTCAAAAATTTTTTAAAAAAAAATTTTAAAAAAAATTTTTAAAAAAAAAATTTTTGTAAAAATTTTGAAAAAAAAATTTGAAAAAAAAAAAATTTAAAATTTTTAAAAAAAAAAAAAAAATTAAAAAAAAAAAAAAAAAAAAAAAAAAAAAAAAAAAAAAAAAAAAAAAAAAAAAAAAAAAGTATATATTTAAAATTTTTGAAAAAAAAAAAAAAAAAAAAAAAAAAAAAATTTAAATTAAAAAAAAAAAAAAAATTTTAATAAAAAATTTTTTTTTAAAAAAAAAAATAAAAAAATTTTAAAAAAAAAAATTTAATTTTAAAAAAAAGTATTTAATTTTTGAAAATTTATAAAAAAAGTCAAGTATATATTGAAAAATTCATAAAAAAAAGTCATAATAGTATGTCGAAAAAATTTTTTAAAAAAAAATCATAGTATATATTGAAAATTTTATAAAAAAAACATGTTATTAAAAAAATTTTAAAAAAAAAAAAAAAATTTTTTTTGAAAAAAGTCATGTATAATTTTCGAAAATTTAAAAAAAATCATAATTTTTGTAAAAGATTTTATAAAAAAATGTCATCGTATAGCATGTCGAAAAATTTTATGAAAATAAGTCATAGTATAGTATGTCGAAAATTTTTGTGAAAAAAAGTCATAGTATGGTATGTCGAAAATTCATATGAAAAAAAGTGGTAGTATAGTATGTCGAAAATGTTCATGGAAAAAAAAGTCATTGTATAGTATGTTGAAAACCTTTATGAAAAAAAAGTCACAGTATAGTATGTCGAAAAATTTCATCAAAAAAGTCATAGAATAGTATGTCG
This sequence comes from Sebastolobus alascanus, assembly GCA_916701645.2. NCBI lineage: Eukaryota > Metazoa > Chordata > Actinopteri > Perciformes > Sebastidae > Sebastolobus > Sebastolobus alascanus. Next base: position 846,600 of record CAKAOJ020000347.1, read on the forward strand.
AAAAATTTCATTGAAAAAAAGTCATAGTATTTTATATTGAACATTTTTATTAAAACAAAGACATAGTATATTATGACGAAAAATTTCATGAAAGAAAGTCACAGTATAGTATGTCGACATTTTTTATGAAAAAAAAGTCATAGTATAGTATGTCGAAAAATTTCATCAAAAAAAAAGTCATAGTATAGTATGTGGAAAAACTTCATGGAAAAAAAAGTCATATTATAGGATGTCGAAAAATTTTATGAAAATAAGTCATAGTGTAGTATGACGAAAATCTTTATGAAGAAAAAGTCATGTTATAGTATATCGAAAATTTTATGAAAATAAGTAATAGAATAGTATGTCGAAAAATTTCATGGAAAAAAAGTCATAGTATAGTATGCCGAAAATTTTTATGAAAAAAAAGAATTCATGGTTTATTATGTTGAACATTTTTATTGAAACAAAGTCATAGTATAGTATGATGAAAATTTCATGAAAAAAAGTCAGAGTATAGTTTGTCGAAAAGTTTTATGAAACAAAGGTCAAAGTATAGTATGTTGAAAAATGTCATCAAAAAAAAAGTCATAGTATAGTATGTGTAAAATTTTCATGAAAAAAAGTCAGAATCTTATGTCGAAAAATTTCATGGAAAAAAAATCATAGTATGATATGCCGCAAAGATTTATGAAAAAAAGTGGTAGTAGAGTATGTCGAAAATGTTCATGGAAAAAAAAGTTATAGTATAGTATGTGGAAAAATTTCATGAAAAAAGGTCATGGTATAGTATGTCGAAAATCTTTATGAAAAAAAGTCATAGTATAGTATGTCGAAAATTCATATGAAAAAAAGTGGTAGTATAGTATGTTGAAAATGTTCATGGAAAAAAAAGTCATAGTATAGTATGTTGAAAACCTTTATGAAAAAAAAGTCACAGTATAGTATGTCGAAAAATTTCATGAAAAAAGTCATAGAATAGTATGTCGAAAATCTTTATGAAGAAAAAGTCATGTTATAGTATATCGAAAATTTTTATGAAAATAAGTAATAGAAAAGTATGTCGAAAAATTTCATGGAAAAAAAGTCATAGTATAGTATGCCGAAAATTTTTATGAAAAAAAAAAATTCATGGTTTATTATGTTGAACATTTTTATTGAAACAAAGTCATAGTATAGTATGATGAAAATTTTATGAGAAAAAGTCATAGTATAGTTTGTCGAAAAGTTTTATGAAACAAAGGTCAAAGTATAGTATGTTGAAAAATGTCATCAAAAAAAAAGTCATAGTATAGTATGTTTAAAATTTTCATGAAAAAAAGTCATAGTGTAGTATGTCGAAAAATTTTCGTGAAAAAAGGTCATAGTATAGTATGTCGAAAATTCATATGAAAAAATCTGGTAGCATAGTATGTCGAAAATGTTCATGGAAAAAAAAGTCATAGCATAGTATGTGGAAAAATTTCATGAAAAAAAGTCATAGAATAGTATGTCGAAAAATTTCATTGAGAAAAAGTCATAGTATATTATATTGAACATTTTTATTAAAAATCAAAGACATAGTATATTATGACGAAGAATTTCATGAAAGAAAGTCACAGTATAGTATGTCGACATTTTTTATGAAAAAAAAGTCATAGTATAGTATGTCGAAAAATTTCATCAAAAAAAGTCATAGTATAGTATGACGAACAATTTTATGAAAAAAAGTCATAGTATAGTATGTTGAATATTTTTATGAAAAATAAGTCATAGTATAGTATGTCGAAAATTTTTATGAAAAAAAGTTGTAGTATAGTATGTCGAATGTTTTCATTAAAAAAAAGCCATAGTATAGTATGTCGAAAAATGTAATGAAAAATGTCATAGTATATCATGTCGATTAAGTTCAGGGGGAAAAAATCATGCTATAGTACGTCGAATATTTTCATTAAAAAAAAGCCATAGTATAGTATGTCGAAAAATTTCTTGAAAAAAAGTCATAGTATAATAAGTCGAAAATTTTCATGAAAAAGGTCATAGTATAGTATATCCATTAATTTCGTAGAAAAAGAAGTCATACTATAGTATGTCAAATAATTTCATTACAAAAAGTCATAGTTTAGTATGTCCATTAATTTCGTGGAAAGAAAACTGATACTATAGTATGTCAGAAAATTACATGAAAAAAAAAGCCATAGTATAGTATGTAGAAAAATTTCATGAAAAAGTCATAGTATAGCATGTCGAAAATTTTCATGGAAAACAAAGTCATAGTATAGTATGTCTAAATTTTTTATGAAAAAGAAGTCAGAGAATAGTATTTCGAAAGATTTCATGGAAAAAGTCATAGTATAGCATGTCGAAAAATTTTATGAAAAAAAGTAATATTATAGTATGTCGAAAGATTTTATAAAAAAAAGTTATAGTATAGTAGGTCAAAAAATTTCATGAAAAAAAGTCATAGTATGGTATGTCGAATATTTTTATAAAAAATAAGTCATAGTATACTATGTCGAAAATTTTTATGAAAAAAAAATTCATAGTATATTATACTGAACATTTTTATTAAAACAAAGACATAGTATATTATGACGAAAAATTTCATGAAAGAAAGTCACAGTATAGTATGTCGACATTTTTTATGAAAAAAAAGTGATAGTATAGTATGTCGAAAAATTAAATGGAAAAAAAAGTCATAGTATAGCATGTCGAAAAATGTTATGAAAATAAGTCATAGTGTAGTATGTCGAAAAATTTTCGTGAAAAAAGATCATAGTATTGTATGTCGAGAATTCATATGAAAAAATGTGGTAGTATAGTATGTCGAAAATGTTCATGGAAAAAAAAGTCATAGTATAGTATGTGGAAAAATTTCATGAAAAAAAGTCATAGTATAGTAGGTGGAAAAACTTCATGGAAAAAAAAGTCATAGTATAGCATGTCGAAAAATGTTATGAAAAAAAGTCATAGTATAGGATGTCGAACGATTTTATGAAAAAAAGTCATAGTATACTATGTCGAAAAATTTTATAAAAAAAAGTCATAGCATAGTATGTCGAACATCTTTATGAAAAAAAAGTCATAGTATAGTATGTCGAAAAATCTTTATGTAAAAAAAGAATTCATGGTTTATTATGTTGAACATTTTTATTGAAACAAAGTCATAGTATAGTATGATGAAAATTTCATGAAAAAAAGTCAGAGTATAGTTTGTCGAAAAGTTTTATGAAACAAAGGTCAAAGTATAGTATGTTGAAAAATGTCATCAAAAAAAAAGTCATAGTATAGTATGTGTAAAATTTTCAGGAAAAAAAGTCAGAATCGTATGTCGAAAAATTTCATGGAAAAAAAATCATAGTATGATATGCCGCAAAGATTTATGAAAAAAAGTGGTAGTAGAGTATGTCGAAAATGTTCATGGAAAAAAAAGTTATAGTATAGTATGTGGAAAAATTTCATGAAAAAAGGTCATGGTATAGTATGTCGAAAATCTTTATGAAAAAAAGTCATAGTATAGTATGTCGAAAATTCATATGAAAAAAAGTGGTAGTATAGTATGTTGAAAATGTTCATGGAAAAAAAAGTCATAGTATAGTATGTTGAAAACCTTTATGAAAAAAAAGTCACAGTATAGTATGTCGAAAAATTTCATGAAAAAAGTCATAGAATAGTATGTCGAAAATCTTTATGAAGAAAAAGTCATGTTATAGTATATCGAAAATTTTTATGAAAATAAGTAATAGAAAAGTATGTCGAAAAATTTCATGGAAAAAAAGTCATAGTATAGTATGCCGAAAATTTTTATGAAAAAAAAAAATTCATGGTTTATTATGTTGAACATTTTTATTGAAACAAAGTCATAGTATAGTATGATGAAAATTTTATGAGAAAAAGTCATAGTATAGTTTGTCGAAAAGTTTTATGAAACAAAGGTCAAAGTATAGTATGTTGAAAAATGTCATCAAAAAAAAAGTCATAGTATAGTATGTTTAAAATTTTCATGAAAAAAAGTCATAGTGTAGTATGTCGAAAAATTTTCGTGAAAAAAGGTCATAGTATAGTATGTCGAAAATTCATATGAAAAAATCTGGTAGCATAGTATGTCGAAAATGTTCATGGAAAAAAAAGTCATAGCATAGTATGTGGAAAAATTTCATGAAAAAAAGTCATAGAATAGTATGTCGAAAAATTTCATTGAGAAAAAGTCATAGTATATTATATTGAACATTTTATTAAAAATCAAAGACATAGTATATTATGACGAAGAATTTCATGAAAGAAAGTCACAGTATAGTATGTCGACATTTTTTATGAAAAAAAAGTCATAGTATAGTATGTCGAAAAATTTCATCAAAAAAAGTCATAGTATAGTATGACGAACAATTTTATGAAAAAAAGTCATAGTATAGTATGTTGAATATTTTTATGAAAAATAAGTCATAGTATAGTATGTCGAAAATTTTTATGAAAAAAAGTTGTAGTATAGTATGTCGAATGTTTTCATTAAAAAAAAGCCATAGTATAGTATGTCGAAAAATGTAATGAAAAATGTCATAGTATATCATGTCGATTAAGTTCAGGGGGAAAAAATCATGCTATAGTACGTCGAATATTTTCATTAAAAAAAAGCCATAGTATAGTATGTCGAAAAATTTCTTGAAAAAAAGTCATAGTATAATAAGTCGAAAATTTTCATGAAAAAGGTCATAGTATAGTATATCCATTAATTTCGTAGAAAAAGAAGTCATACTATAGTATGTCAAATAATTTCATTACAAAAAGTCATAGTTTAGTATGTCCATTAATTTCGTGGAAAGAAAACTGATACTATAGTATGTCAGAAAATTACATGAAAAAAAAAGCCATAGTATAGTATGTAGAAAAATTTCATGAAAAAGTCATAGTATAGCATGTCGAAAATTTTCATGGAAAACAAAGTCATAGTATAGTATGTCTAAATTTTTTATGAAAAAGAAGTCAGAGAATAGTATTTCGAAAGATTTCATGGAAAAAGTCATAGTATAGCATGTCGAAAAATTTTATGAAAAAAAGTAATATTATAGTATGTCGAAAGATTTTATAAAAAAAAGTTATAGTATAGTAGGTCAAAAAATTTCATGAAAAAAAGTCATAGTATGGTATGTCGAATATTTTTATAAAAAATAAGTCATAGTATACTATGTCGAAAATTTTTATGAAAAAAAAATTCATAGTATATTATACTGAACATTTTTATTAAAACAAAGACATAGTATATTATGACGAAAAATTTCATGAAAGAAAGTCACAGTATAGTATGTCGACATTTTTTTCATGGAAAAAAAAGTCATAGTATAGGATGTCGAAAAATTTTATGAAAATAAGTCATAGTGTAGTATGACGAAAAATTTTCGTGAAAAAAGATCATAGTATTGTATGTCGAGAATTCATATGAAAAAATGTGGTAGTATAGTATGTCGAAAATGTTCATGGAAAAAAAAGTCATAGTATAGTATGTGGAAAATTTTCATGAAAAAAAGTCATAGTATAGTAGGTGGAAAAACTTCATGGAAAAAAAAGTCATAGTATAGCATGTCGAAAAATGTTATGAAAAAAAGTCATAGTATAGGATGTCGAACGATTTTATGAAAAAAAGTCATAGTATACTATGTCGAAAAATTTTATGAAAAAAAGTCATAGTATAGTATGTCGAACATCTTTATGAAAAAAAAGTCATAGTATAGTATGTCGAAAAATCTTTATGTAAAAAAAGAATTCATGGTTTATTATGTTGAACATTTTTATTGAAACAAAGTCATAGTATAGTATGATGAAAATTTCATGAAAAAAAGTCAGAGTATAGTTTGTCGAAAAGTTTTATGAAACAAAGGTCAAAGTATAGTATGTTGAAAAATGTCATCAAAAAAAAAGTCATAGTATAGTATGTGTAAAATTTTCAGGAAAAAAAGTCAGAATCGTATGTCGAAAAATTTCATGGAAAAAAAATCATAGTATGATATGCCGCAAAGATTTATGAAAAAAAGTGGTAGTAGAGTATGTCGAAAATGTTCATGGAAAAAAAAGTTATAGTATAGTATGTGGAAAAATTTCATGAAAAAAGGTCATGGTATAGTATGTCGAAAATCTTTATGAAAAAAAGTCATAGTATAGTATGTCGAAAATTCATATGAAAAAAAGTGGTAGTATAGTATGTTGAAAATGTTCATGGAAAAAAAAGTCATAGTATAGTATGTTGAAAACCTTTATGAAAAAAAAGTCACAGTATAGTATGTCGAAAAATTTCATGAAAAAAGTCATAGAATAGTATGTCGAAAATCTTTATGAAGAAAAAGTCATGTTATAGTATATCGAAAATTTTTATGAAAATAAGTAATAGAAAAGTATGTCGAAAAATTTCATGGAAAAAAAGTCATAGTATAGTATGCCGAAAATTTTTATGAAAAAAAAAAATTCATGGTTTATTATGTTGAACATTTTTATTGAAACAAAGTCATAGTATAGTATGATGAAAATTTTATGAGAAAAAGTCATAGTATAGTTTGTCGAAAAGTTTTATGAAACAAAGGTCAAAGTATAGTATGTTGAAAAATGTCATCAAAAAAAAAGTCATAGTATAGTATGTTTAAAATTTTCATGAAAAAAAGTCATAGTGTAGTATGTCGAAAAATTTTCGTGAAAAAAGGTCATAGTATAGTATGTCGAA